>JASMMZ010000017.1:1347897-1628991 GCA_038502455.1 Anisogramma anomala | reverse complement strand
CCACCCATGGAGTGAAGATATAAGAGGGTATGCAAACGAAAACAATCCTAACAAAGCTTATATATGTAGAAGTTTTCAGTATTGGTAACACTATATATAAGCTTTCCTCGTCAACATGATAACACAGGCTTACGGTTTAGTTTAGCCGTTCGCCACCACCCCACCGCGGCCAACCAGGCCATACAGTCAGTCCATCCACCTCTGTTTTCTTCCATGAACTGCGGCATGCCAGAAACGGGATATCGATCTATCTGAAAAAAAAAAAAAAAAAAAAAAAAAACACCGCGCTCGTCGACATTCTCTTGGAATCTTCTCCGTGTATTCTTCGTTCCCAGCGTTTTCACTATAGCTCTCCGGATCAAGGACGGCATATACACTCTCCCCTAGGCCGGCTTATCGGCTGCTGCAGTGATGGATGCATTCCGGACAAATCCGCGGCGAGGTACGGCGAGATTGGCAAAGGTCAAGACTGACTTGCTCGCGAGGTACCTGGGTCACAAGTATGTCCCACGAGTATGCTTACATCTGACTACTGCCATTGTGCTGGCCGTATACATACAGGTACATATATAACCAAGCGATGGACTGGCCGTTGTAGGTGATTGGCAGATATCATTGGGTCCATGTCAGGACGGAATCATGCTTTGTGGATACTACCATCATACCACGCACGCCTATATGAGACACCGGCTTACGACCTTGCTGCAATCGGTGGCACATATGCAGTTGTATAGGCCCCCTTTTCCATCTGTCGAGCCAGGTATGCACATACTTCTGTACCTAGGCAATGTACGCATGCTCATGAACAAGCCTACCTAACTTCCTTGACAGCGACCCACGCCGATCTTGAACCTTCACCGGCTTTTCTTCTGACACATGATTTTCTCTCATCAGCGTGTTCCGCAGATTCTTCAGCAGATCATGTTCCACTACGCCAGCCTTGTACCACGAGATGACGCCCGAGCACCCGTGAAACGACAGGACTGCGAAATTCGAAAACCCCCGACAACAGACCACGTTCACGATGTAATCGCCGCGAGGGCCTCTGGTTCCTGTTGCACGACAGCCCGAGTAATGTCAGGGGAGCAGACACTGAGCAAGCTGTGTACCTGCGAAAGGGACGAGCCACCCGCCAATATCGCGTCCATTCAAGTCCATTTTCGTGAAGACGGTGGCCCAACTTGTCCCATTTTCCCTCGGAAGCTCTCCACCATGTCACCGAGCATGACTGCGTGCTTTCCTACCCCGTGACCCGTCCCAAGTGGGCCTGGTTGGCCGAGGACCGGCAGCTCGTGTGGTCGTGTGGGCCCTGCGGGGACATCGAATACGAATGCAGTGAGACGGGTCCGCGAGGTCCTTCTTGCTTCTTGGGTTGTATCACACCTGCAGGCTGTGTAAATCACCAGGATGCAATGTTCGTTTTGTTGTACCGAACATGGTTGGTGTGCACGGAGGGAGGATTCAGGAAGGATGCAGCCCAGCCACATCCGGCCCACAGTCCCGCTATAACTTCGCAGCGACTTGGGGCCGGCAGGTAAGCATGCATTGAATGGATGTACTTAGGTGCTCTGCTCTGGCGCCTAACAGGTGCGCACGGCGTTCTTCCTGATCAAGCACCGGTGCTACGTTTTCTGTGAGCGCCCGTTGTCGTATCCCGTGGGCGACTCCCACGACGTTTCCACCACGATGAGGCTTCCGGTTCTTCTTCCCGCGGGCCTGGCTCTGCTTCCTTGCCTTGCGACGGGCCAGTCGAACGCTTCCGCCCCTGTCGTCGACCTAGGCTACGCGAAGTACGTCGGATACACCAACGCAACGACTGGCATCCACTACTACCGCGGGCTCCGTTACGCAGTGCCCCCGGTGGGCGCCTTGCGCTGGCAGAAGCCCGTGCCCATCGAGTCCTCCTCGGCCCACACCGGCCAGACCATCCAGGCCACCCAGCAGGGCCCCGCCTGCATCCCGGGCTACCCGGCGTGGGAGTACGCACACGGCGACCCCGCGGCGGCCGGGCAGTTCGGGGCGACCCCCCAGGGCGCCAGCGAGGACTGCCTGCTGCTGGACGTGCTGGTGCCGGCCGCGCGCGCGCCCGTCCCGGGCGGCCTGCCCGTCATGGTCCAGATCCACGGCGGCGGCTACACCACCGGCCACGCGCTGTCGTACCCGGGCGACGCCATGACCGCCGCCGCTGCCGCCGGCGGTGGCGGGCTCGTCTACGTGGCCATCCAGTACCGCCTGGGCGTGTTCGGCTTCCTGGGCGGCAGCGGCGTCGCCACCGCCGCCGGCGCCGGCGCCGCCACGCTGAACGCGGGCCTGCACGACCAGCGCCTGGCGCTCGAGTGGGTGCAGCGCCACGCGGCCGCCTTCGGCGGCGACCCGGCGCGGGTGACCATCTGGGGCGGCTCCGCCGGCGGCGGCAGCGTCGCGTACCAGCTCATGGCGAACGGCGGCGGCGACGGCGGGGCGCCGCCGCCGTTCCGCGCCGCCATCGCCGAGTACCCGTGGTGGCAACCGCTGCTGGACGGCGCCGCGCAGGAGCGGCAGTACGGCGCGGCGCTCGCGGCGGCGGGCTGCGCGGACCTGGCGTGCCTGCGCGGCCTGTCGGCGGCGGCGCTCGCGCGGGTCGGGCAGCGCGACCTGAACGGCTCGTTCCCGGGCGCGGGCGCCGGGTACGGCACGTTCTGGTTCGGCCCCGTCGTGGACGGGCGCTTCGTGCGCGCCCTGCCGGGCGTCGCGTTCCGGACGGGCGCGTTCCACCGCGTGCCGCTGCTGCTGGACCGCGAGGGCTACGAGGGCGTCGGCTTCTCCAACGCGAGCCAGACCAGCCAGGTGGAMGRGACCACGGRMGTGWGYCGCCTCCATCTGSGGRAAAAAAAAAAAAAAAAAAAAAAAAAAACGGCGGTCGAGGCCGCGCGCCCACGGAACTGACGGGCGCACGCAGGCCGCGAATCTCTTCCCGAGCGCCGGGCCGGCGTTCTTCTCGAGGCTCTATGAGCTGTACCCTCGGTCGGCCTACAACTCGACCTTCTTCCAGCGCCAAAGCTGGTTCGGCGACTTCATCATCAACTGTGAGCGTCTTCTCTCGGCGTCGCCTTGGAGAGAACGAGGCCTCTGGGTCGCCCCCCCCCCCAGCGACTGACACAGGTAACATCCCGCAGGTCCGACCTACCAGATGGCCACCTCGGCCGTGGACGGCCTGCAGAACAGGTCGTCCGTCTTCAAGCTTATCTTCGACGCGGGGACCCAGAAGCACGGTGCCACCGCGCCGTTCCTCGTGTCCCAGTATCCGGGCTGGCCAGGGGCCAACAACCAGAGTCTGGCGGCCATTATGACAAGCTACTGGATCTCATTCGCTACGACCATGGATCCGAACCCATTGCGCGCCCCGGACGCTCCTTTCTGGCCCAGCTATGTGAGTGGCGGCGCGGGAACGGCAGCGGAGGGCGAGAGTGTCGGGTTCGAGGTGTTGGATATCACGTACGGCGGAATCAGTACCGGCCCCGATCCAGACGCACGGGTGCAGTGCGAGTTTTTCCTGAATAAGGGCTATACGCTGAGGAACTAGAAGGCCAGACCTCCAGCAACCTGTCTTCATGCAGCTGGTGTCGTTGATACACTGCATCATACTGTACCCTTCGTCGACGAAAGCCAGTGAACCAATGATTCAGCTCCATGTGCGGCCGTGAGCATGTAAGTAAATAGTAGATTTCTAGAGTCCCTTCTGTACAGACCCGTGGTCCGCAGGACGGTGTTATTTACTAGGTCAGTACGGTAGGACTCGAGAAACTGGGGTATACTTGAAGGAAATGCATGTTTGTGGGACTGCCTTACCTCAGTACCTCAGATGTCAGTGTTGGTAGGTGTTGAAAATGAGCTAACCGTCAGCTCTGATCAGCTCTGTCAAGCTATTGGAAACTAGCATATCAGCCAAAATAGTATAGCCTGTGACCAAATAGGTATAGCTTCATGGGTGTTCTTAAATGTTCAGATCGTCTATATATTAGACTTGACAATATTCTCAACTTTTATAGCAACTTTTATAATTTCCAAGATTAAATACATTATTCCTATTGTTTACATATTATTAATGTAATAAAGAGATATTTAAAAGATAACCGGGTTAATAATATATTTATTGATGTACGAAGTAGGCAAAATTTCTGATTGAGATATCAAGAGCTCTATTGTTGGATTGAAATCGTCATAATAACGACTATAGCTATTTTCTATTCAAATTACCAATTTATCTTTGAAACCTACAACGCTACCGCAACTATTGACTTCTCGGATTTTTCTTCCACGATATAAACAATTATAAAGGCTAATCACAGCATAAACTTTATATTATCCAAACGATTTATTGGACCTCCCGATAATTTTACAAAACTAACTCGAAAAGTTATACATTATATACAATGAAAATATTCCGGTAAAACTAGGTAAAACCAACAACTAAACAACATTTTATTACAATGAACTTAATATTCAAATCTCATTCAATAACAAAACACGAATTAAAACGAATAAGAGTTTTTTTACTCTTATTAAAACAATAATTAAACATATATGGCTTAAAAAGCTGGTTTAGTCGATAAAAAATACCTTCGAAATCATCAAAATTAAAAAGCTGAAAGGTTCAAAAATGACCTTAATGAACACGGTTGTAAAAATTGATAACATAGTATACACTATGAATAAAATGAAACAAACACTATAACATAGTGTAAATTTATAAAATGTTAGTTAAATACAAATTTTGGGCAAATTTATTACAATATACTGTTCGTAGAACTTTATTTGTAAGGTAAATAAGTTCCAATATTTCTGTTTACTAGTAGGATGATATAATATAACCAAATGCAAATAAAAATCGATGGTATGAAGATAGAGCTAAGTTTAGCCACTACTAGTTAATAGCTTAAATATACATACTTTTAGACAGTTATAAAGATCAATTTTTATGTAACTAGACAATCAGTCCATGTATGTTACAAGTTACAAACAGTTGCCTTGTAATTGAATGTATTGGTCCGACGTTTATTGATATAGCTAATATTAGTTTAATTAGCTAATAACATAACTGTAGGTAAGATCTTTGCCTATTCACGTGAATGCTAAAAGTATAAGAGTAATTATAAATATTGGTAGTGTATATGGAAGTATATACTAAGATTGAAGGGAGAAGAAGCATCCGGATAGTACACGCCTCAGGTAAGAGTTTATAAGCCTTCATTTAGGCAATGGTACTTTACCGTGCACATTACCAAAATATAATTCACAACGTATCCGCTTACTAATTATAAATATATATGATAATATTTATATAAATACTCTTTTCTTTCTTTCACACGACCCGTATCCATAATGTAATAGTAATAGTTTCCTTTGTAATGTAACTTACAGGTATAATGTATTAATAACAATTTATATTTGTAGTTTTGTAGTAACAGCTTGATTTATAGTATAGCTCGTTTTCTGTGGTTTTAGAGTAATAGTGTGGTTAGAGTTTTAATCAATGGGTTTTGCAGTAATAGTATTTACAATATATATACTGTAAAAATTAAGATTGTTAATTTAAACCACGGTAATAAATATAGTAAAAATTCAATTAGTTTAGGGAATTTAATGGAGATAGTGTGATTAATAACGTTATAATGATTAGTCTCAGTAAGGTTGTAATTGTAGAGGTATAGAGAAATAAGATAATTATTGGTATTACGTATTTTAGGGTCAATATAAAAAATATATATCGCTATCGGTTTAGGAAAAACCTTTTTTCCCTTTCACAATGCACTCCATTTTATACTGTAAGTCCCTAACCAAATAATTAGCATATATACACTTAAACCACTATTCCAATTAATTATTCGTACCGCTCCCATAGGTAAGTAACTTAACGAACACTATATTGTAACCGCTTTTTAAAATAAATACTACGTAAAAACAGGAGCATAAGGCGCCGTTTAGCGCGTTTACGTAAAAAGGAAGAAACGGTTACTGCCGCCGCCCACCGCTTCGCCACTACCTTTACCGTTAACTCTGCCTTTTTAGGCAGTATGTTATTAATCCCGACTTTTATTTTCGGTACCCCTCGCCGCCGATGCCCCCTCCCCTTTCCCCATACCTCTTAAAGAGAAAACCATTTTTTCAAAAAAAGTTATTAACCTTACCCTTCGTTACGGGTGAAAACTCTTTTACCTGTAGAGGCTACCCCCCCTCCCCTTTCTTCGTCGCCTAAAGCGTAGCTTAACGAAGCTATAATATAGTTTGTATAACTAATTTCTCCTCTTAATTTGTGTTATTTCAATGTTTACATAAACGAGGCGAAGGCGGCCAAACTAGCCCATCGCTTCGAGTTACGGCTCGTTAGAGTACATTGTAAGGCCTTTTTGGTGCGTAAATCATTAAAGCGGCGTACCCGGATCCGTATCTCTGGGCCGTTAATAGACACACTTTATGTGCCAAATATCGCTTCCGCGGCCGCGAGTAAGTTTATTAACAATTAATACCAAAACAGGGGTTGGTTGGCGTGTCCTCACCATTCTAAGCGGATTAATAGCGGATACGACCCCGTTTCAGTGGTTTTAAGGCTGTAAATAGAAGCTATATTACACATCCACCGTCACTACGGTAAATTAATTTAAAAACCATAATCTTAGCTACGAGTAACGATTTTCCATTATATCAATATACTATTCGAAGCGCTCTCAAAAATAACTACTTTCATGAACAACTAAAATAAGCCGATATTAATTAATAATAAGCGTTAACCAGTGGCCTAAGGAGACGAAAACCGTCATCTTCACCTGAAAAGGGAGCTTACACATATACTACGTAGGTAAATTCGTCGACGTTATCGCGCGTCGCCGTCTGAAGGGTAAAAACCTCTCTAGCGCCACTATTTAAGGGCATACGGCCTAAGGCGCGGGGCCCCTTTTTTGAAGGCGCCGGTAGCGGCGTTAATAGCTGCGATAACGGTGTCTATAGCGTTGAGAACGAGGGTAGCGAGGGGAAGGATAACGAGGACGCGGTATCGCCCTCCCCCTCCTCTTTTAACAATAATTAGCGGTCTATTTTCATGTTTCTATCGGTATACCTAGCTTTAGTAAAGTTTATTATATAGCAATATGATTGTTTTCCAATAAAATCTCTCATAAAAGTAATAAACGCTAAAGGTAAAAAGAAAGAAATGTGTTTTTTAATGTTATACACGGTAAAAAGAGAAAAAGAGAATATGTCAGAAGCGGAGCAAATAGTAAATTAAATTAACGATGAAAATATAAAAAAGCGTGGTAAATGGAAGATCCAAATAGTGACGAAATACCAATAACGGTACAAATAACGGATTCAAACAACAATAAAATGCCACTAGTAGCGTAAATGGGTAAAATGAAAGGGAAGCGACAAATGTGGGATAAAAAATATCTAATTAGAGCAAGGCCGTAAAACCTTTTTAGTGACGATAACAAAAAGTATACTCGTTAATACGAGCGCTTTTAATACCTTATTTGTGGCGACTTTTGTTATTATATTCATTGGGTCCACCTTTCAGTTGATTTCTTTTCTATTCAATATCTTGGTGTTCATACGATTTGAATGAGGTTATAATATCGATTATAAGGCGTTTTTCGTTTATAATACCGACTTTGATAAAGTATTCGTAAAGGGAAAACATTAGTACAAATAACTAAAAGAATGGATTTTAAACCAAGGTTTGAAATAAGTATCCGGATTGTCATCGTTATAGTAATTTCAAAATCGAATCCTCCAACTATACTAAAGATTTTTAAGGAAAAAACGCTTCTTGTAACCAGTTGATACTTTATCAAGTTTTAATGAATAATATTTTTATAAAAGGTAAATGTGTTTCGAGTTGGTATTTTGTTACTAAAATACAAATGATTTTTTTCGCGAATTTTAATCGGTGTTATTGGCGAAGGACTCGTTAATAATAATAAAAAAATTGAAATGAATATATAGAACAGTATAAATCTCAGGTCGCGCTTTAAATTACTTTTTTACGTTAGGAGTTTATTGAACGCTTTATATATGTTATCCAAAAATTTGGTTTGATATTAAGCAATGATGAAAAGGTTCAATACCACTTCCGTTTATATAATGAATACAACTCAAGTATCACGGGTATATTAACAATAATATTCGGTAGTTCGTTTTACGTTAGTTAAATTAATAAAGGAAACTTTATTTAGTTATCCTGTTTGTACGAGCCCCAAAATATCATTCCTAAAAGTAATCATTACACCGTTAAAGTTAATAATGCGATTTTCCTTAAATACATTTGGGGCTTCGCTTTTAGGCCGGCTTTTAAAAACTTCTTTTTTTATAGCGAAAAAAGAGGCTTTACACAACGTTAATATCATATCTATTTATATTTTAGTAAATATAGAACCTGTCAATCTTTCTTTTAAAACCAAAAGGTATAAGTCGAAGATCGAGCCAACTACTTTGAGCCTCTCCTTATAATGTCTTTAATAGGTATTATACCAATATACTCCAATTTCAGTAAGTCCGTAAAGCGTTTTTAGGATACGTAAAATCGTTTCGAGTAGGTAATGCTTTCGGAGCTCCAAAAGCATATGTATGTAAATCCGACGTTTAAACCGTATATACGATTACATGTAAGCTTATATAATATTAAGAATATCGACATAAAGGTTATGGAGAGTATGCATGGAGGCGATAAACGTTAAAATCAAGCGATGGTTTATTTTTTGTAAAGTAGGCGATTATGTTATAATACTTCTTTACTCGTATTATTATACTCTTTAATTACAAGGCGGCTTTTTGTATAAGGTTTGCTGGACTTATTTTGAACCTAGTGAACCAAGCGTATGAGAAAATATTCGTAAGCGTTATTAATCGTTAATTAAAAAAATTTGAAGAAAAAAACGCTCTATTCGATTAAAGTAAAGATTTCCGTTTAGGTAAACTATTGAAACGGGGTATTTATGGTGATAATATACCTTTTCAGTGGATCTTTAAATTCAATACATGGTTTGCCGTTTCTTGTTACGTAATAAAGGAATCTGTGATGAAGGATTCAGAGCGTCTTTTATTTTTAGAGTTAAGTTGGCGCTTTCGGCGGTTTGGTATTAGTTTTCTTTATATAGGTGGGCTGGTTTCGTAGTGCGGTGGAGGTCGTCAAAGGCTATTCGGAGGGTATATAGATTTTTGGAGTGGTTTATATTCTTCGTTATACAAGTGGGTTTGTTAATGTTAGTCCTTAAATTTCGTTTCTAGGCTGTTATCGTTTACCAATTTTTTCTTATATTTACGTATTATCGTCCAACAAAACAAACTCCTGTTACTCGGTAGGTTTATAAGTACATCGTGGCCACTAAACTCTTTAAATTTATATAAGCTAATCCACTTATTCTTCGTTTTTCGAACTCAAACTTTCAATTATAATAATAAATTTAAAACGTTAGTGTAACGCAAGTAATTTCTTATAACTAATATTTTCGAAATATTATCTTTGATCTATAGGGAGCTTAATAGTACCATAGCTTTCGTTATAGTATTGAATTTTCTTATCGTAATTAGCTACGGTTTAAATTCATGTAAATTTTGGGTTAAGTACCGAAATTGTGTATATTATTATATATCCCTATAGTTAGTATACGTAGGTCAAGTGGCAGTGCACTACACTGCAAGGTGCACTCCTGCAGAGTGTACAATAACGTGACACGCTGCAGGCTGCACCCTTGCAAAGTGCATAATCATGTGACACTCTGCAGATTTCACTCTTGTAGAGTGCATTATATGTGGCGCGGTCTAGAAGGGGCGTTCTAGAGTGTATGGAAAAAGTGCTACTGCTCGGATAATAGGTTTATAACCTTTTATCTGTAGCTTATACTCTCTAAATACTTATTTTTAAACTTATCTCTCTTTACGATTACAATAATAATGGTTAAAATTTCTCTTTTATTACGTCAAAGTCATGGAGAACTTACCGACACCAATTAGTAGCCGAATATATCGATTACAAACAGTAAAGAAAAGAAAAGACAAACTGAAAGTTAAATATATATAACGGGATACTATAAAGGTTCTAATTATTTGTATTTTACTACTATGCCTTATAAAAACCATACGGGAGTAGAAAATTACTCGGAAGCGCCTTCAAAACCCGAAGTATAATAGGATTGTAAAACCTGAAATAACTTGAAAAAAAATTACTTTTATACGATATTATTAACTAGTTAATATCATATTTACTAAAAGCCCATTTATATCAACCGTTAACCCGTTTTAAAGTTTTAAACGTATACAAATACTTTTTAAAAATAGTTCTATTACTTATTGCGCCACGTAAGCCAAAACCGCTAAAATTTCGAAACTATTCGTGAAGACCTATCAGATTTTAAAAATATATATAAATCGTTTACGAAATCCAAAAGCTGTTATAAACATAATATCCATGTTGTTCGTAAAACACAAAAGCGGTTACAAACGTAATATAAAAACCGCTTACAACCAATAAAATCGGTTATAATACAACATTCGAATCGCCTACCAAATATAAACTAAGCCTTATATACCGGATTATACCTATATAAACCCCTTATTTTCCCTTCCCTTTTTCATTTGCCCTATTCGCCTTCCTTTGGCCGTCTTACACCGCGTATTTTAAATTTAGTACTTACGCGTTTAAGTTTTCCCTAACTGTTTAACTAATAAAACGTCAACAAACGCTAACAAAACTCATTTCAAACAACTGATTAATTTTTGGTCACTTCTTAATTACGTGTTATTTAAATTTTATTTATACTAATAAGCTTTAAAAGCTTACTTTAACCGCTTTATTTATTTCATTTTCTTTGTATTTGCATATTTATAAGCTTTTTATTCGCTGTAAACCAAATTACCTTAAACTTTAGAAGTAATCAGATTTCACCTATTATGAGAAAACGATAATTTACACCGCTTTAAAATTACAGGCATACGTAAGAATCACCCTCCACAGCTGTTCCACCCTAAAATTATAGACTTAATAGTAATAAACCTAGTAAATGCCAACGAATATATAAACTATGTTTTTACAAATAACACATTTCGAAATGGTGGTTTAGAGTATTTAGACTTTAACTTATAAAATAATAAGATCTATATATTGGTAGAAATTCTGGAATGTTTGACCTCAAATATATCCCTTGTTAATATAATCTGTAACTATTATAGAGACAATATACAAGGCTTCGAAATTTTAGGTGGTTTTAAAAAGAACTTTCGAAACTAGAATCCAGATATACAACATATAATCGATGATATAATTCCAAAATACTACGAAAATAATTGCAAAACAAAAGTATTAATACACCTGGCAACAACAACATCCGCATTATAAAAACACTATTAACAACGGCCCAACTTGTTTAAACATCTAAGTAAACCGATAATGAAGTAATAAAAGTAAAATTTGTAAATGGATATGGCTAAAAAAGTTCTAGGAACGCCTTTTTGAAATAAAATAAAGGGAATACAATAAGACTTCCCAAATATAAGGGAAAAACGCTTAATAACGCTTAACTTATGCTGCGTAGTGGAAACGGAGCTAGAGGAATCGACGGAAGAGGAAAAAGTACCGCAAAGATCATCTACGACATGGGTTAAATACAAACCCTCTCGAAAAAGTAATTTTAAATTAGAACTAAGATAAAAACACACTCCGAATACTATTAATAACCAACTTAGCTACGATAAAAGCGGCCCGAATAGAGAAAACGCCCCGCTTTAAGAAATAATAAGTAACGTAAAACACAAATACGTATCTTACAGACTAATACCCGCCATCTACGACTCCTACTGTAACCTTTCACCGTACCGTTTTCCTAGTAATAAAAGCAACCAGATAAAGTTTACCAACTTCGTCATATTTTAAGATAAGGAAGAGAATTATAACGGTGAACCCTATGACGTACTCGACAACAAAATACGTATAATAATAAACATATGTAAAAGACTAAATACTAAACCGTTTCAGTTTTACGTTACCCCAACCGATATACTATCGAGGTAAATTATGGAGTAATATATATACTTCATTACCTAAACAGATATATTTACGAAGTGTTATAACCGATTAAAATTACACTTCGATATATTAATCAACCATAAACTTTACAATAAGGATTTATCTGGTATAACCTGAAATCCGTAAAAAGTTAATACGAAAACGTTGATAAAAGCCAATAAGGGGTAATTACTACTCTATTAACGAAGTTCTCAAATTGTTAGGCGACCTTAAAACCGAAATAACAAATTCACGAACTATTAATCTCAAAACCGATAAAAATATACTGTAAAACCCCAGATTTCGACTTTATACTTTTTAAATTCGAAAATTATTCAAATTTATTTTGTACGAGTTCTGAAAAATTTCTCGAAACCTTTATACGACGATAGGCGAGTCTTTAAACAGCATTCATAGCCGACAAAACTAAAGGCGAAAGTCGAATTACGAAAACAAACCTCGCCGAAACCATTTACCACGTCTGGTATCGAAGGTTTAAGTTATACCTAAAATAAAACGAACGCCTAAAGTACGGTTACCAAAAAGAAAAAAACACGGTGAAAAAACCCTGGTAATAAAGGTCAAAAAAGACTATACGACTAAAGAGGAAACGCATAGTAGCTATGAAAACACTTATAAAACAATATACAGAGTCTTACGTATTTGTAAAAATATTATATCGTATACGGAAAAATCGGTTACTAGTTTACTAATGATTCAATTTACGAATAAATTTGGATTAAATGATAATTTTAGGTCTGTTATCTATTATAAAACCGGATAAAAGCCAATTTTACAGTATACGTAACCGAGTACGAGAACGCAAAAAACGAGCTTAACGTCTACCTATACGAATACAACTTCAGAAAAGAAAAGTTTAAAGGTAATAATATTTACCTGACAACTTAAGATAACGAAACCGCCTAACGTATTTTTACAGGATTATAGAACGCCTCCTTTCTATATAATAAAAGCGTAAACTACGAAAACAAAGTGTTAAACACCTATATAGCGTATTAATTCACGCTTTGAAATAAATACGGCAACCGGTTTGAAGGCACTGTACATAATATCGACGCGGTCAAAATCTTTAAGGCCGGAAAGTGATAATTCGATACGCTTGCGGCGAAATTCCCGAAATTCCAGCTCGGCTGTATAAGAGAATATAGAAAGGTTTTATTCGATAAAAGTAAAGCGTCGTCGCTTAGTATAGTTGTTATAAATATACGATTCGGACCGGTTGAGTTTTACGTAATAGACTTTAAAACGTTATTTTTAATTCCGCTTACTAATATAAATAAATTCGAAATTCAAGTTCGAAATACGATTAACTAACTTATTGAAGCCTCGTATAACTTATCTATACCGCTCCTATTTAAGTTTAGCCACTTGTAGTTTTTTCTCCGAAATAATTACGATTAAAGCTGTTTACCTAACGTGACCGGAATTACTGATATTAAACCACCGATACAGATACCTAATTATAAAATACCTTTTACGACTACTTTACGTCGAATGTTATATGGATATAGGAAAGAACATACTTAGAGTTATCGAAAAGTTTTACCATAAAAGTCATTTATACCTGTATGCCACACGGTAGTTTAAATTCCTCCCTTAAAACTAAGTAAACTTTAATTACGAGGTAATTATCGATATTTTAAACCGAAACAGCCAGCCGGTACATAATACCGGTCGACGCGACAACGTTATTCCAGGTCGCTAAATTTACGCGAAACATTTTCGTTAAATTATTGGTATATTTTAATTAATTGTTAATTAAACATTCACTCAAGGCTTCCGGAATAGATTATTTACAACGTTAATACGACCTTAGACTCCACCAAGTGGCGTACTAAAGCAAGGATTGCCGGTAAAGAATGTAAATAAATAACAGTAAAAGAACTATAAAGTATTACTAAGTATAAACGGTTTTATAAACCTCTTAAAAGCGAGTATACGGTTTTATCAAAAAAACTCAAAGGTATTGATTTTAAGAAATCTGTTCTATAAATAGCGTTCAATTCCATTAATAACACTTTCAGTACGAGTGGGCTAATCTTTACGCTTTTTGTTTTTGATATTTATCCGAGGATTCATATAACGTTTGAATCAGCGCCAACTATATAGAAAACAGCTAATACAATAGTAAAATATATAGCAGCATTACGTTCTCTATAGGCTAAAAACAAAGTTTAAAAAGCGTTGCATAGGAGGAACAGCCTACGTAAAACTGGAGTTTTAAATTTACTATTATAGTCTAAGGTTCTGGTTTGAAAAACTAAGGATGGATAATTTGGTCTTTCAAAGATTAACGGGTTTAGAATTTATAATATACTCGCTAATTTGCCAAAGGGTATAAGTTCGTTTCGTTAGCAAATGGTACGAAAATACAATAAAAAGGAGGTGGAAATAAGCGACATAAAACCGTAGTCCGAATAATATTACCGATGAAACCACTTTTAAAACGACGAATTCAAACCACTCCTAATTTTGGTACACCCCCCAAATTAGATTTCCAATCCGTTACTATTATACGAAAGCGGTCCGTTTATACCAATACTATCCGTCGAGGCCGCCTCTTGGGCTCTAGAATTAAAAAAATCTTCCCAAAATCTTTGTCGAAAACTCATTTATCATTTAAAAGTAGATGATAAACCACGTACTTAACTTAAATCTCCGTCGCGAAGGTATTATCACCGCTCTAGGCGCCTAGTTCAAATAATCCACCCAAACTGAAATCTTTACCTTAATTTAACAATGTGTTTTTCGATTTAAACGGTTCGACATAACGGTCCACGACGACTATGAAAAAAATTCCACTCGCCTCATATACGAAATTGAGGATAAAACCGAAAAATTATACGAAAAGACCCATCTAATTACAAAAGGGTATAACGATGATAGCAAAAAAGATATTATAACCCAGTCGCCTACCTTATAATAGGTTGGCTACTATTTGTTTTTTACGCTCTCAATCTTTGTGAATACCCCTCATAATTCATATTTTTAGTTTTGTTACATTACGTAAGCTTAAATATAGTTCCAGAAACAATTCAAACAACGTATTTACGCCGATATATTTACGGATTTTTAAAAAAATACCACCTACCTAAAACAATTTTACGGTCTGGTTCAAACTAGTGTTTAATAGTATAATACCTATTGAAGATATTATAAAAAACGACTTGGAATGGCTAATTTAACCTTTGACCCGTATCTATAAGTTTTAATTCCTTGTTTTAATAGCTTTACACTAATGGTAATATAAACAGACAATATATTGACGTTATATAACGTGTTATTTTCTATATTTAAAGATAGAAAGCTGTCAAAGGCCGGCGTTAAGGCAAAACCTAAGACGTATTTAACGGAAAAGTATATAATCGACTTTAATAACGCTATAATCACTTTTCCAAACAACTTTTTGGACTTTACGTAAAAAGGGAATTTAGATAAAGTTACCCTTATTATTTTGGATAAAGTAAAACGAGTCGACGAATACAGGAAGCAGCGCATACCTGACCCTTAGGTTTCTTTAATAACATAATCAGAAGCGACTTTCGACCTTGCTATCGCCGCGTAATATTAAACCGCTTCGTTAAACGATAAATATAAGGTGTTGAATAAACGCCTTATATGGAAAATACATAATTTAAAACGCGTTTTAAATTTTTACCGCTGAATATATATATTTCGAAGCTATTGGCTTTTATAAACGGCTTATTCATTAACAACAGAGATTATATTTTGTAAATAGGGTTCGTTTTAATTCTTGGCAACGAAATACCGGACCAAAATAGATTTACGCTTTGTAAAGACATTATCTATTGGAACCCGACTAAGTATAAACGGACTACAAAAAGCGTCCTGGCCTTCAAAATATATAATATAGTGAAAGGTTTCGATTCGGAAATAACTATGACGATAATAATCCAGATAATTATTTTTAACCTTAGTTTAAAACCTATCCCTTTTATTATGTATACTAATTCCTTTTTACTTTACAAATATCTGGTTTAACTTAGTATTATAAACGGAAAAAAGCATAATAATCTATATTATAACCTTACACGAGTTATATAAGTGTCGGAAAATCGAGAAAACAAGGTAAATCGATTGAAAATCCAACTTAACGGATACAATAACCAAAAAAATATCGAACGAAACACTAAAAACGCTTATATCAACCAGTACACTATTTATTAATATTTTTGGGAAAGTTTCAATACCCTCATAAGGCTGGAATTTTACCCCTTACTTTTGCTTTTATTTTATACTATTATACTACTTTCGAAAATTCAAAGCGGTCCGAAATACACTATTTACGTCGCTCTTCGAATTATACCACGATATATAACTACCTATACAGATTTTAAGAATTTGACCCTATTTGAATCTATTATCTCGTACCGCTTCTGATATATTGTTACTTTTTATTTTATATATTTCGAACCTATCTTACTTTTTGTATTTATCACTTACATTGCCATTATTTGTGTGGGAAGTAGTAATATTATCATTTAGCGTATTAAACTATTATAGGGCACGCCTGTCCGGCTAAAGGGGGCAGCTATTTACTGCTAAAAGAAAAGGAAAAAGGCGACGTCATCGCGTCTTTACCAACTTTCCCGTCGCCCACCCCTTTTGTATTGGCGCCACCGCTATCACCGCCATCAATGCCGTCATCGGCTCCAACGAGGAAGTAGCCCCAAACTTTAGGCTGTATAACCTTATATAGAGGCGCAGTGAGGTTTTTACGCTTTTTACGACGACATAAAATAACGTCTTCGAACTCGCCTTCGTAGTATATACGTAAGCCACGTTTTTAGGTGGCAATAACGGTTAATAAATCCTTAATCTGCCAGTTAACGCTTATTAATAATTGACATTAGTTTTTTATTATTATTTACGAATGTCGTAATTTTTGGAAACGCCTTAAATATTACTTTCTTCAAAGTGAAGATTTTGGTATACAATTAGAAATGTAAGTTTTCATTTACCATAAAGCCGGAGAACGCGTAATACGACTTCTGTTTACGGCCCTATAATTAACGTAACGAAGGTATATTCGTTACTAATCTACTCATAACGGTAACAATGTGTCAAACAACCTCCGTTTTCGTAATAATAGCTAATAAACTTATTCGCGGCCGCGAACGAGACACAGCACGTGGGGAGTATTCATTAGCGACCTAAAGCTACGGACCCGGATACACCGCTTTAATTCCTTACGCATTAAAAAAACCTCGCGATGTACCTTAAAGATATATAGCTCAAGGCAATGGAAGAAGTCCGCCACGATTTCTTCGTTTATAAAAATATTAAAAATAGATAATCGGGTAAATTTGATAGATACGAATCGCGGCATAGCTTCAATATGTTACGTTTACGAAGTAGGGGGGTCTCCGCAGATAAGGGGGTTTTCACCAACGGAAAAAGGGTAATGTTTATTACCTCAGGAGCTCTCCACTCCTCCCTTTATGAGTTGAGGGGGAAGGGAAAGGGAAAAAGAGGAGGGAAAAGAATAGTAACTTGGGCGACGGCGACGGTGGGCGGTGAGGCGGGGGGTGAGGCGGGGATCAACGATATGAAGCCAGAGAAGGGGGGGGGCTGTATACGGAGGTAGTAATGGCAATAGAAGCGGTAGCGATGGCAGTGGCGGCGGCGAGTCGGCGCTTACACACCAAACGGTGCCTAGCAATCCTATTTTTACGCGGTATTTATTTAAAAGCAAGGTTAGTATATAGGAATTAATTGAATAACATACTTATTCAATAGATTTAAAATAGTTAATTAACACAAGGGTTAAGTTAAATTGAAATGTGAACTTGTATTAACTTTGGGTATACGCTATCGGGGGAAAAAAAGAGGGTTTGACTAAATTAATAGCGATAGATCTTTTTATATTAACCTAAAATACGTAAAGACGTAAGCACCCTTATGAAATTACCCCTATAACGCCTACGTAATTACACTACTGTTGTAAATAATAAAAGACGCTATTAATAACCATATCACCAACGATTAGCTATATCAACGAGACCATTACTAGAATTACCACCGCGGCCAAAAACTATTAATTACAACCTCTACAATTTATACCGTAACTACACTATTAATAAAAACCTATAAAGACGGATTACATTACAACTACACTATTATTATGGATACAAATTACATTAAGACTACATCATTACTACTAAGTTACGAATAGAAACTGTACTACAACTATACTATTACTATCAAACTCTAGGTACGGAACGTATAAAAAAGGAATAAAAGACTGACTGTATAGATATTATTATATATTCTTATAATTAGTATATGTAAATTAAGTGGTAGTACATTATACTATAAAGTACACTCCTGCAAAGTATACGATAATGTGGGATACTACAGGTTACACTCTTGCAAAGTGCATAATAACGTGACACGCTGCAGATTGCACTCTTGTAGAGTGTATTATACGTGGCGCGGTCTAAAAGGGGCGTTTTAGAGTGTATGGCAAAAGTGTCATTGCCCGGATGAAAGGTTTATAACCTCTCATTCATGGCGTACACTCTTCGAATACTTCTTCAAGCACTTATCTGTCTTTACAAATACAATATCAATCTTTATAATTTCTCTTTTTCTACGTTGACTTAATGGAGAACTTACCTATAGAAACCAAATAGTGCTGGTATTAGAGTACTTAGGCCGGATATATTATTTATAACGTTAACCATTATTACAAAGATTGATTCCTTTAAACTAACACCTTTTAATCCGTCAAATAGTACCAAATATATTTTTAAACAGTTTATAGTACCCTTGACATTTTCTGTTACCTCATAATACCTTTATTAGTATTTATTTTAACTTAATGCTAGCGATTCTGGCCCTAGTACGCTATTCAGTCGAGTCGAATGTTATACCAGTATCGTAAGTAATACAGCTGAAAGAACCAAAGTAGACATTCGACTAACAATCCAATAGTATATCCTAATAATTAGTAGTGCAAGTGTTTCGTATAAATTTCTCAATTCAAAATGACGTTATTACATCAACGAGGTATAGTACTAATTAGCTGTTAAAGTTTATTATATTTATTATAACTTTGTAATTGAAGTTTATATCGTTTGAAAGTTGGAATTTAAATTGCTGTATAGCTTATAAGTTTTTTAGTAATCGTGGTCAAACATTTTAATGACTTTTAGCGTTTCCTTTCTTATATTTACATACCTTATTGTATAAAAGAGCCATAAAAAGTGTTTTGCGGCCGGTTATCCAAATCTATAGTATAATATTTTCAATCTTAGTTATGTTAAGTAAACGTCTTTTATTGTACTTGGTGTAGAGAAAAACAGTTTCTAGGTAACCGAACTTAAGATGGAACGTTATGGATACGCTATTCGAGGCGCGAACAACTTAGTTGGTCGTATTCCAAACCTTAATTCAGAGCTTATTTATATTGGCTAATAATGATAGAAATATCGTTTTAAAGTTTATTACGTAAAACTTAACCAATTCGAAACACGTATTTACAACGATTGTGTTAAGTAACGATGTTTTATCTTTATTGAATAAAACTTTTCGATATTTTCCTATTTGATTAAGTTGAAATTTCGAAAATTTCGCCGCGAACGCGTTGAATTGTCGCTTTCCAGTGGTGTAGATTTCTTCTACGCCGATATTTGGCATAATAAGCTGAAATTAGTTGTCGTACCTGTTAAAAAGCGTAAACTTTAACGTTATATAAGCGTTCAACACTTTCTTTTCTCAAATTAGGCTTGCGATGTATATGAACAAAATATCCTACAAACTTATATCAATTCGTTGGTTGTGTTCCTTATCCTATGCTATTAAGTAAGTCTTATCTTTCTTAGAGTTTTCATTTTGGGCGGTGTATTTGTAAATGTAGGCGTTAAATTTATTTTTTGCGCCTTCGAAGTCGGTTATGTACGTTCAAAAATTAGCTTGCATCAGGTCATTAAGTAGGTATTCGGTTTAAAATTGGCGTTTAATCAGAATATATTTGTATATTAGATAATCATTCAACTTACAATAGACTTTACCGTATATTATATAGCGGTTTGAAAGACCTATCAAGATTTCTATACTCTTTCATAGGTATTGCTATATACATGTTAGGTTTCATACTTACTTATAGGGTTGTTCTCGTTTATAATTGATTTATCTTCGATTCACGAAGATTTTTTTTTCATATATTTCGTTTTTATAACCGTATTGAAAGCGGTCATTTTTTTTCGGGTATACTTTCAATCGTGGGTTTAGGACGTGGTAAATTATTTCGACGAGGTTTGCTTTTGTAATTTAACCCTATTTTAGTTTTGTTCGTTATAAATACCAATCCTAAGCTTACTTATCGATGTATCGAGGTTTCCAACGAAGTTTTGAGACTCGTATAAAAAGTTTTTAGGGTTTTCTCGGGTTTAAATAACGTAAGGTTAAAGTTTAAGTTTCCTTGGCACACTTTTGAAATTGTTTAAATAAACAGTTTACCTTCCTCACATTCTGGGCTGAGGGCCCCCTAACATTTCTAGAACTTTGCCAACAAGGCAATAAATACTTTTTATAGGGTTTGATCAGCGTTTTCACCCTAATTCCTTATGAATCATAGGTAATACCCGTCTAATTCATATCGTAAAGTTAAGAGTTTATTTCCATATCAAAGTATATTTTTAAATGGTTACAATACTTCGCAAATATATCTACTTAAGTCAAATAATTCATATACCACTCTTTAGTTCACTCAAGTGATATGCTGGATGAAATAATATGAAACTATACTAGTTTAATATCTAAATTATTGTAAGTATTTAGCACTATATGTATCTTATTATCGAGGACGTTGTACGATTCGTTACTATAGTTTTCATTTTTTTCATAACCTAGTGAAGTTGATAAATTTGGTAAAGTCACTCCTATTTATAGGAAAACAGTATAGTGGAAGGTCGCGGTATAAATCTTAATTATTAGGCATTAATCCGTAAGGATAGTTTTATCGTTTTACGACGTTTGTATTATTTCAGCGAGGGTCGTTTTCTTTATCCGTGCTGGTTTTATTACGAAAAGGAGGATTATTTAATGTATCCCATAAGTGGTTTTGTTAATATGTTTGTTTAAAAGTGCGTTTTAAAAAGGGTTCGTATTAGACTCAAGTGGTAAATAATCTTTATACCCTTTCTCCTTTTGTATCGATTTCTCAACCTTCGTTTAAACTTCGCGACGTACGTTTAGTTTTTTTAAGAGCTTTACTCCCTGTGTTTACGAAGTCTTTTCTCGTTTCTTATCTTCCTTTTTAAAAATCCGGCTTCAACGCTTTTTCAATTAGTATTTCTTTACAAATTTTACGTTCATTACTTTATCTTCGGCCCATTATAGCATTGAAATAAGCGGGGCCGGTATCGATAATACTTTACGATACGGTAGTTATTATCACCGGTCGTATTAGTACCCTAACTCCATAGCTAACTTCATAATATCTTTGAGATTCAACCGTTTACTATACGCTATTTTTCTAGTTTTCAGTCCGTAAAATCCTTCCAAAAATTGTCAAATAAGTTGGCCCTTTAATTTCTCCATTATAATAGTTACAAACTATATTCATAACATATATGTTTCCCGTCAAAAGATTTAAATTTTGCTTAAAGCTTCGATTTTGCTGTCCTATAAGTTAAGGATTAAGTATTTGAGAATATTTCTTCCAAACTATATATTTGATAACAAACAATCCATATATTTGCTAGATTTTACCAGGTTTATAATTAGTAAAGCTATATAAGCAGGAATACAAAGTATGATAAGATGTTTTGAAAGTTTGTTTCGGTGCATATTTAAGTTTCCGAGGAGATTTAAAAAGCTGGTTTTACGTAATGCTTGAGATTTAGGTGCGTTTAGAATGCAGTATTCAAAGCGGGTTTGAAATGAGATGTCAAATAAAAAATATGAAACAAAGCGGTTTGAATAAAATCGTACAATTAATTGATAAAAAGTTAATAAAAAGTAAAAAACCGTTCAAAATAAGGCGGTTGGTATTTGATAATAATAATGGAGTTTAAATGAAAAAAAAAAAAAAAAAAAAAAAAAAAAAAAAAAAACCGGCGTGATTATAATCTAGTTAAGCGTTTTAAATTAGTATTCTAGGGTTTTATAAACGTTTTATTAAATAAGTCGAAAGTAAACTTCAACATCACAAATAACAAAATTAAATAAATGGTGCAAGGCGAACAAGAAGAGACTATCAAGGTAATAGGAATGGGAAATAAGTAAAAAAAAGGATGTGTAAAAGCGTATGTGTATATATGTGAAAATTAAAATAGTAAATTAGATTTACGGTATTCGTTTGGTAGGAGGTTCGGATGTCGTATTTTGGCCGTTCCTAAACTTTGCAAGCGGTTTAGATGCTACGTTTTAGCCGCTTCCGAAGTTTAGAAGCGGTTTTGATATAGCGTTTAGATCGAATGAATTCTAAAGGAGGGTTACAAAACTTGTTAGGTTTAGCTTACGTGATCTAATAAGTAATAAGAAGTTTTAAAAAAGTGACTGAGTACACCTAAAACGCCAAAACGAGTTAATAAATAGCGTAATGGGCATTTTAATAGACAGGGTACCAATTGAGTTGATAATATCGTACTAAAGTTATCCTTTTTTAAAGTTACTTCGAATCTTATAGTATTTTTACGCTTTGGGTTTCAAAAACGCTTTCTCGTATTTCCATATTCCTATATAATTTTAAAAGTCGTAATATGAAAGTACGGATAATTAGAACCGTTATAACGTCTCGTTATAGGTATTTAACTTGGGTTTATCTCTTCTTTCCTAGAGTATGTGTAGTCAACCGAATCGGCTACTAATTAGTATCGGTAAAGTCTTTGTTCATTTATGTAAACGTAAAGAGTAAAAGAGTTATCGTAAAGATTGATAGTATATATTAAAATAAACATTATAATTGAAGGGAAATAAGGTATGCGGAGAGTATACGATTCAATTAACAGCTGATAAGCTTTCACCCAGGCAGTAGCACTCTACTATTAACTCTGTTAATCTCCATTCTAGGTAGTGGCACTTTATCATACACTTTGTAAATGCCTCTTCTAGACAGTAGCACGCTATTATACACTTTGTAGGAATATACTTTGCAGAGTGGCACGTTACCTTGCACTCTCTCTATAAAGGTGCAATCTGCAGCATTGCCGCTTACTAACTATAGAGATATATGATAATATCCATAGTAACATTTAAAAGTTGCAACTAAATTAGCTGTTGGTAGCAAACGGTTATATTTCAATTGAATTGTTAATGTTGTAATACATTCAATTGGTCTGTGCGTTGGTTTCTGCGTTGATTTGTACGTTAGTCCATGCGTTGGTATGTACGTTAATCCGTGCACTTGTTTAGTTAATATTCTAACACTGGAGACTTTTCATTTTTATCATGTAATTTTGTTGGAAGTAGAGTTTAATCAATGACCTTTGTATTTCTTCATTGTTAAGTTTGCTGATAAGATTGATTGTGACAATCGAAATTTGGGTATCGTAAACCTATAAATGGTTTTGGAGAGATCGTAGGGATGCAGAGGTAAGGTTTTGTATTGCTACTCAATTTTGGTGCGTAGGGTGAATAACCCTTTCCAAATTTCCGAAATTAGTTATATTATGTACTACTTCACATATAATCGTCAAACTTGTTCAAATTATGAGATTATATTACTTGGTTTAGCCAGTCAGCTAGTATAACAACGATTTTCAGGTTTTTTACTCGAGAAAACAGCTCTTATATAGTCTTTCAAGTATTATTTTAAATGTGTGAAATACGAATTATTGTTATATTAAATAATGATCCCTCGTAAGTATTATTAAGGCTTAAGGATTACATTATGAAAGATTTTGCTTGGTTTTTAGAAGTTGGTTTTTAGAAGCTGTTGTAATGGTCTGGGGGGTCAAGATCAGTGCAATTGACTGAGGATCCCTGCAAGTGGTGGTCTGTGCTCAATTGACATACTTAGTCTTTCTTGCTTGTTTGGCCCTGCAGGCCAAACTTAGACTTCTTCTCTCACACATTCTTACCATCAATACTATTGACTTTCCATCAATACCAACCACCACAATCGTTGTTCCATTGCTCCATTGGTACCTACCCCCTAAGCTTTCCAACAGAAGCGTGTAAAACGTATTAGCATATATGTATGACATTCAACTGGTAATTTCTTTTAACTGTTTAAAACTAGTATAAGTGGTATTTGTATATTTTTTTGGCACTACATCGTATAATGAACTTGTCCTATTTGATATCCTATTTATTATTTATTCATATAATGGACCTATTTTAATTTTGTTACTGTAACCTTCAATGTCTTTATATATAAAGCAGTAATGAAATGTTAATTTATATGAGAAACTTATGATTGGTAATTGATATGGTATCCGTTGCATGAAGAGGGTGATTTATTTACTATGATTTAAACTTATATATATTACTATTTTCATAATTCCTTATCCGTATTTATTACTAATTTTCAGTCTTTTATCTTCATTTTTTACACCGTTTGTCGCTTTGGAATCTAGCTTCAAATATGGTATCTTTGTTTATAAAGAGGTTCAACAGTTATATAAAAGTGTTATATCATTGTTCGAATAGTTAATAAATCGCTTGTAATAGTAAAAAACCGACTTTTGATATCGTTAACGAATATTTAAATTGATGTAGGGTTATTATGCATCATAAACAACGAAGCTAATTTTTTATTTACCATATGTTAGGTATATATGTGTTGCAAAGTTTTTCAATCAGTAGGGTTTATGTTGCGGTAATTACCGTTTAATCACAACGTTTTTCTTACTTAATTTTTTTCCTCATTTGGTTTATATTCTTTTATTCATTTGTAGACGCCTTCTTTAATAGGAATAGATAAAAGCCTTGCAGTAATAATTTTTGAAAGACTTGGTTCGTGCTGTTTTTTTGTGATTATGTTAGGAAAAAATGTCTTTGCTGTTAATATATTGGAATTATTCCGTTTCCCTGGTAGCAGGTAAGATCTCTTCCTATTCACGTAAATATAAAGATATAGATAAATAATCGTAATATTGGTAGTATTGATGATAGATAGTTAGATTGTAAGAAGGGAGAAGAGGTATCCGGAGAGTGCACGCCTCAGGTGAGAGCTTATAAGCCGTTACCCGGAGTGTGGCACTCTATCATACACTCTAACAACGTCAATTTTGTGGCGTGGTACGCTTTTATGAACTCTGCAAAAGTGCACCCTGCAGTACTAATTATAGGGATATATAATCATATTCATACTGGTTAAATATACTATCTTAAAGGCTATTACGTTGATTTTGGTTGATTTTGACTTTTAATACTATGTTTATTAACATAGTAGATTTTGAACTTTGTAAAAATGATCATAGGAATAAGTGGTAATCCAAGTTGTTCAGTATTGGTGTTGATAGTATCTATAATCTTCACGCCAATATAGAAGCTTGTTATTATACAATAAATATTTGAAATAAAAACGACACGAGTTACCTATTGATATTTTACAGATAACAAATACAAAATGTTTCTTGTAATCATTCATTGCCCTTGTTTATAATACATTATTTCATTAAGAATTATGATTATAAATCTGATATACGAATCAAAGTTGTTGTTATTTATAAAGAAGCCGTTTGTGAAAATCACTATTTTAGATGTTTTCATGTTTATATAAACCATATCAAGTTCTTTATTAATATTTTTTATGTATCATTCAGGACGTTGATGAAGTTTGTCCATATCTTCATTGAATGGTTTTCAGGCTTAAATTTTAATTGTGTTGTCGTAAAAGTCTTTTGGTCAATACATAGTCGTAATATAAACGCAATAAACACGTTATTCAACTTATGTTTATATTTTTCACGGTATTTATCCCATGTATAATAGCGAAGTTTCCTTCATATAATTTCTATTGAAGGCTAATGTATGGTATATATATCCTATCATCTTTGTATAAAAAAATTATGAAGTGGTAAAATTCCATTATATATTAGTATGGAAACTTATAATTGGTTTGATGTTTCATCATTTCAATACTTTTATTAACTCTTTTACTTTCTTAACAAGTTTTATGTTTCCTGGAAAAGTGTATCAGTGGTTTTAATGTCAACGAAATCAAAATATACATGGTTTTCAACTTGAAGAAATGAATGAAAATGAAAATATATTATGAAATCTTTGAAATTATTTAGATATCTCAAGATTTCATAAATATCAGTTTTATCAATACCGTATAATAGTTTCGTATACTTTATTATCATCTATAGTAAATATTTGATTCGAAGTTAGGTATGAATTTTTATTAGTATAATACATTAAAGATTTCAATTTATTTATATGTACACTTGAGAAATATCTCGTTAGTTAAAGATCATTTTCCTGCCCATTCTCCTGAAAATCAAAACAACAACAATTAGTAGTTTTTTTTTAAATTAATGGTAAGTGTATAAGAATTTATGTGTTTTCTTTGTGAATGTAAATTTAAAACAATAATTGTGATTTTTCAAAGCGTTTACTAAACGTAATACCCTTGATCAGATATATCATTTTGTAATAGAACTAGTTCACGTCATGTTATGACTCGAATTTGGCTTTAAAACCAATTTATAAAATAACTCGTCTTAAAAAGCCGTGGATTTTAATTTTGTTGCTTTTCTTAAAGTGTTTTTCGGGCATTCTAATACATTTTTATGTTTTTGATGTTCCTTTCAAACCCTATTAGTTATTTCCTACATAATATATATTGTATTACCGATTTTAATACATTTACTATTGTTAAATTCTATAGTTTCGGATTGATATTTGTTTTCTTCTTGTATTTTATATTTCTGTCATTATCCTAGACATCATTTTTTCTTGTAGTTACCTACAATAGACGTAAGTGCGTCGTATTCACTTGGTCATTGAGATAAAGGAGGTTTTAATTGTTTGTGTCGATTTTTTAACAACACAATTTCACTTATATTATAGGAAGTTTAAGCGATTCGTTGGAAATGTATACCATAATTTCTGAGTTTAGAATACCAATAATTTCAAGATCCGGCATAATTATTTTAGTTTTACTTTTGCATAAAACCTTTTGATTGTAATCACAATAGTGATACATCATTTATAGTAAGTTCATTCCGCGTATAAATAGCTTCGTGAACCTATCATAATACGTGCAATTTTCTCAACTTGTTTTTGCCTTTGTTATGAGACTTGTATATTTTGAATGTAAACGATGGTCGTAGAGATTGATTCGTTTTTGTTGGATATACTGTACATACGAATAAAGTCGAAACTAGTTTTTTAGGTCCAGCCGTATCGTTAATCTCATGTACATATATTTGTAAAATGTTTTACTCATTTGTAAAGTCACAAATATCTTTTTTTTAAACATCTTGAATATTTGGAGAAATATCTTATTAACCTTTCTCTTTTTCCATAATAAAACTTAACTTGGATTGAGTAACATTCTATCCATATAATATCGACATTTACTTGAAATATTACAATAACAACGTTATTTTTAACATTATGAACGATGTTGTTTAGTAGTTCAATATATATTTCAATCTACAAACGTTGTATAGTGCTCTCAATATTTTGAATTACGTTCCTTTCAAAATGTGACCCCATAAACAGATATTATTTACTCGACAACATAAAGTCTATTAACAAAAATCTTAACTATATAATCCCAGTTGTTTTTAATCTTGAACTGAAAGAGTTATCATATTAATAAATAGATTTGACAGTGGTAACAAATTTTTTTATATCTTGGAATATGAAGTGTTACATATCTGTATATAGAATGGTTTTTCTAATTACTTATTGTCTATCTCAGTTTACATGATTGAATTTCAGATATAATAGTTATAATTTGACTTTGATGTAGGTTTAGAGTATTATTTTTAGGCAATATCTAGAATTATATAAGTCCCTCCACTTATGTATTGATAGGAAAGAATATTTTTTATTATTTCGTTGGTGATAATATCGATAATAATCCTCAATGTCTTCATATTCTCTAGGTGCAAAGAAGCGACTTAAATGTATTTAGGATGTAAAAAGTAATTGGTTTAATGACAATAATAATAGTTATCGTCTTAATCGAAGAGGTTTACTTCTATAATTCAAAACCAACTTTAGCTTCTACAGCTTTGTTATATTTGAGGTCCGCACCAGATTTTAATTTTAGCCAATCACGATCCTGAGAATAACCTCTAGTCTAATTTTTGGCTGTTTTAGTGTCAGACATAGTACCTTAATATGTGTTGTTATTATATATATTTATAACAGCTAATAGTTGAAAGGGGTTTGTGTTATTATTATAATCCAAATATTTTCCGGTTATCCTGTAAATTTAGGGTTCGTCGGTTAATTATTAGGTTATCATTAGGTCTTTCGTAAAGTTGATATTAAATGTCTTATCAAGTATTTTAGTTTCATCAAAAAACTTTTTGGTCGGAGGACTATTGGTCTTTTCAATTGTCAAATCCTCCATAAACCTATATATATTGAACTTATTCATCTTTTTCAACGTCTCAATTACGTTTTCGAAAGGCAAGTCAAACTTTTAGTCATTTATAATTCATGCGTTTTATGAACTAATATTTGGTTTCACACACATCTAGTATTTTTTGTCGTATTATTCTTATAAAAATTGATTTTTTCATCCGCTTGTTTTCCAGACTGTTTGACAGTTTTCCTTTTTGAATCTGTTATTTATATAAATAAAATTATTGAAATTTTCTTATCTTCAATTAATGTATTATATTCAATATTCATGAGGTTTATTGTAATATATATATATATTGACCGTTCATATATAATATAATTGTTGGAAATAATAGTGTTCATCAACTGAAAAATCATTTATATATCCTGTCTGCTATTCAAAGTGTGTATTAGAATTCGCGAATTCTCCTCACTCTTTCGCGGATTTGTTTACCAAGTAACTTTTCCAAAAGCAGCTTATTTCGTTACTTGTTAACAATGCATTAGGTTGTTGATTATCTTGTTAATAATATTCAAACGCGTCTTTTCGTTTTATTTCGTAATCATCATTGTTGAAAATGTTGTTGTAGTCTAATCAGTCTAGTATCAGACTAAAAAATATAGTATTCGAGATATAACTTTATTCTGTCGTATATATCACGAAAGTCCAAAGTCAATAACGGGTGTATCGTAAGGCAATAATGTTTTTTTAAGTACAAGACATAAAAAAGACAGTAGAAGTGGTTGATAGAACTTTAGATGTTGCAATGTTCTTGCTTCGAAGTGCGGTGGAAGTAACGGTAGTATTGAAAAAGTCAGATTGTGGATGGTGGTTTCTTCTAAGTTTGGCAAACCGCTTTCTGGTCTGCACGCTACTTTGTATGTGTCAGTAAGGTCTATACCGATTCACGTGAAAAGTAAACGAGTAGAAGAGTAATCTATAGATTGGTATTGTAGTAATAAAAGATAGATGTCAGGAATTAGTATTCCAGAGAGTGCATGCCATGGATGGGAGGTTATAAACCTCCCATCCGGGCAGTGGCCCTTTTGCCGTGCGCTCTGGAATACCCATTCCAGACCGCTCCATGCATGATGCACTTTTCATCTTGCAAGAGTGCAGTCTACAGCGTGACACGTTACTGTGCACTCTGCAGGAGGGCACCTTGCAATACAGTGCACTGCCACTTGGCCTAGATATACTATCTATGAGGGTATATAGTAATATCCACAGTACGGGCAATTGCTTAGCCCGTGCCTCATATTGAATTAGGTACTTTACTGCAATTGACTTGCAGTCAGTGCAGTCAACTTTGATTACATTTCACTTGAATGCTATTTCCATAAAAGTTAAAAAATAATCCTTATTTGTCATTAAATTGGAAGGAATATTATAAGTTCCTCGTTAAAAAAAATATATGGGTTACTATCATACTTTTTACCTACGTCCAAGATTTTGATAATGGTACCAATAAGTTTATATTTTACCTTTTCGGATTGAATGTGATTTGGGTAACATATTATGTATCAACCGTATACTGAAAGTTTTTATTATTTGGGTTCATTTATTTGTAGTTCATTTGTTAAGAGACGTTTATATGATTCTATTGATGATTTAATACAGTATCCATATGTTATTAGACGTGTCGTAGTCATGAAAATATACATTTGTCCTTCAAGTAATTTTATGGAAAAAAAAATTTGGTTTATAAGTTGTTGATAAATATATTTAATAATGTGTTGGAACTGTTGTGGAGGAGGTTTCTCGGCAGCCTATTACGCCGTTGTGTCTGGTCTTGGTAGGATGCAGTTTGTGTTATTAGTACATTCACAAATGGTGTATCTTTTTTTTTAATGAGCTTTAACAGGATTGGTTCCATTAAAGATACTGTTAAAATTAAGTTTGGATTTGCATTTCTATCCATAATACTTATTAAGCAATAAATTACTTGATTTTATCGCTTTCGGCTTGGTGATAGGTATCATAGATAAATTTGGCAATTTTTGATCAAATTTTCTAAATGTTAAAGATGTTTTATTTATGAAATGAACATATAGTCTTGATCGTCTTCTTCTAGTACCTACCTATATATGTTTCATACAAATATAGAAGCTCCAAGTTATAAGTTATGATTTTTGGTTACTTAACATATTGATTAAATTTTTATTAGAAGTTAATGTTACGCTATCTTGTTATTCCTTTTATTAAGGTATATCCAGTTTAACTTACCCCTTTTTAGATGTGTGAAAGGTTTGAAATATTTCTCTGGTTATATATTAATATCAGATGGTCGGAGGTATTTGTTACCCTTACTATTTTATACGTAATTGTATAAGATCCGAGCAATATGAGTCTAGGTATCGGTGTTAGAAAGGTGAATTTTTCGAATTGTAACGATCCTCATCAGCTTGATCTTCGTCAATTTATCTTCTTCCTGCTACATTTATTCAATCCAATCTTTGAAAGATTCTTCGAATTACTAAAGATTTCATCTTCCTATATCATTAACCAATTAATTGTTCAATAAAGTGCAACATATATTCGTATATTGACTCTATTGGAGTATCAGTAATTTGAAAGTTATATTTGAAGTGCGATCTAAAATGAATTCTCATATGAACAATATGGGCTATAATTTATGCTTCAATGTCTATTTCCCTTAGTGTTAGTTGTTTTATGTTTTCAAAACGTGTTTTCGATGCGTTGGCTACTCTATAAAGGGTTTCGCCTATTATGTTTTCGTCTTCTCTTGTTTTTATAATGTTATTTTTAATACGGTATAATCTTTTGTCAATTTCCTTCCCTAAAATAAATCCGTTGTTTGAGTAAATGTTCGTGTAATAGGTTCATTTATCGAGTTTCTTTCCGTATCATATATCCGTTTTTATGACGCGTTTCTAGTCTTTTATCCATGTATACATTTACGATATGTACATATAAATATATTTTGAAGGTGTTCTTGCGAATTCAAATCTGTTATGGATATTAAAAGCTATAGCAACCCTAAAGGTTTCAATTTTTTTTTAAAAAAGAAATTAAAATTATTTTATTGCTCTATTTTATCAATATCACATTAGAGTAACCATTTATTCTTGTTGGTAGGATCCTACCTATAAAGTAAACCAATCCTAATATTTCTTCTCAATAATATAATGATATACTATAACCAACGAAAAATCAAATTCAATGATATTAAGAAAGAACTAAGTTAGGTCACTGATCATTACTGGACCAGATATTTATATTTTGAAACAGTTTAAAAGAATATCCCTTGTATGATTGGAAAGTTATTCCATGAATATTACAAGTCACAAACAGTTGACCTTTTTTTACCAACCTTGTCTAACGGTCAGTGAAATAGCTAATGTTATCATAGAGAGCTAAAACTGTGACTTTTATAAGTTAAATAAAAACTTGCCATTGATTATTAAAAGATATGCTGCCCTTGAATTGATAATATTACAATACGTTCAATTGATCTGTACGTTTGTATGTATTTTGTTCTAGTCAATATTCTATCAAGTACCACAATAAAAACTTTCAGGGTATTTATAATTGGTGGATTGAATCACCGTTTGACATAAACATTGTCTACGTTTTAACATGTTATTAATATGATTGAGGTTTATTTTATAAACTATTCAGTTAAGAAACATATTCCTTCATTCATCAAGAAGATAGAGTCAATCAAATTAAGCTATTCAAGTCATACTGCTTTTTCTAGGACATTGGAAAGATTTTGATGATTATAAGGCTTATCGTATCCATTAACATTTGTTTCATAAAACCCAACTAATAAACTATTGACGTCTAAAAACAAAGAAGAAATAAGAACAAAAATATCTTTAAAACCATCATTTAATGAAAGGATAATTACAATCAATTAGAAACCCCAAATGATACCAATATACATATAACAAAACCGTAAATTATTAGGTAAATTATTTAGAGAATCGTTCTTAATAAATATAACCAAAAATACATGGATTAAACCATAAAAGAGAAAAGTATGATTGTAAATGTTTATATATTAAATCACCATCATTTAATTGATCATACAGTATATATATTGTAACAATCCGCGTTAAATGATTCAACCGAAACTGTCAAAACTGTCAATATAAAAAAATTGAAAATATTGGGAGATCCCATACAATACATAAAAGTTTCAAATAATTGAAACATATATAACAACTTACATACAGTAAGAAGAATGATAATAAATCATAATATAATATGATTTTATCACTGGATACCGGAGTAGAATTTCCCGGGAAATTTATGGAATAATGTAAAATATAAATCTTTCAAATATTAAGGAGCCGGATTATTTCATTACCTTAGAATATATATGTAACTAAAAGTAAAGATAGACTATTTATTTTTTACATTTGGGTTTACCCAAGATATAAAAACAGTAGACTGTTTACTGAAGTCAGTTTGAATGAAATATTAAAAACGAAGATATTATCTCTAATAATTTAACCTGAAATTCATTTCATATGATTTTATAAAGAATCTTAATTATTTTAATTATTTATATATTGAGCGTTACAATTGTTTCAACTTTTATACCAACTTTAACAATTCCAAGTATCAAGTTCATTACTTCTTTTACGATATTGTTATGTATCTTCAATACATCTATGATGGTGTAGAAGATTTGATATTCATAATAAAAAAGTATGAATAATTTTATACAAAAAAAAAGAAGAAAACTTAGTCGAAAGTACGTTTTATAATATAGGTCTTATACTTTTTTTTCATTGTAATTTATATGTCGTGATTTTTTTTATATAGGATTGATATTCTTGACGATTTTATCATAATATTATAACTTATATGTCCTATTCAAATTATAGTTCGACATTTCTACATTTCAAGATTCTATTTTGGTTTGTGCTATATATATAAAGTTAATAATCATAATATTTATATTTATGTACAATGTATTTACGTATTATATTTTTCTCTCTTCCTCTATATACTGAGTATTATAAAATTTTGCATTGTAACATGTCAATTTAACATATCTCGTATCATAATATATCGTGTTTTAAAGTACTATATTACATTTTTATTGACAATAGGATATTTTTGATCTACTTTATAGTTGTCGGCATGAATATGGTTATCAATCGTGAATAAAAACACTATCTAATAGACTACCAAATCAATATTTCAATATTATTACTGAAAGCGTAGATAATTATATAGGTTTATTAAAAAATGATCTAATTCTAATAGTAACTTTACACGCGCATATATACTTGTACCTATATTCATTGGGATATTCATTTTTGGTATAATATATATTGAAGCCTATGCTGCATTACTAGTATATTTCGATGCAACAAATGTTGTTAGGCCTTAATTGTTACAACGTGGTCGATTCGAATCTTTATCGAAGTAAATGGTTTATTGCATCGAAAATGGTGATATGTTACTCTTAAATTTGACAAACCGCTTGCCGGTCTACATACTAATTTGTCTGGAAAACTACTTCTCACGTACTATATTATGAAGTAGGTACGCTCTATACTTGACCTGCAGTTGATTAAGTCAATATACAGATAATACAATCAATTTTCAATCAGTATAATCAACTTACAGTTAAAATAGTTAACTTAACTATACTACAATTAACCACTATTTCAGTACTCAAGATTTCTTCATATACTTACGTGCCAGCGTAGCCTATCAAAAATTTGTAATAATCGCTGAAATCCTTTCAAACATCGTCGATAAAACCCCTGTCAATTTCGGTCTATTTCGCACACAAATTACCTTGAATTACAATCCTCCTTATTACATTTTCAAGCATCGAGTTACTAGACTTCCTTATGCAAGTTTTTTGTCACAGATATACTAGTCAATAATTACGTACCTTTTACGAATACATTTAGGCATTTTTTTCCTCTATACAATAATACCCTAATAATCATTCAATTAATTAAGATACATCTATTTCTTGGTAATACGTACCAGCTGGTCCAAGGAACCATCAATCCGTTGAATTAGCTTATTATTATACACAAACCTTTGCAAAACGCCATTCAATATAATTTTAGTTAGAATGTCGCTGGGGTCCTTTTTGCAATTAATCCATTTAAGATCATGTATCGAAAAGACCTCATATACCTCCTTTCCATCTATCACTTATTGTATCAAAAGTTTTTTATAAGTTGTACCAAGCTTGAAAACGCAGTAATAAAAATTCCGGAATACAATATCAACCTCTGTAAGTATCATAGATAATCTCAAGTATTAAGTAACAATCCGTAAAGTACCGTCGGTTACTAGACCGATCTTGGAGCCTGTTATTATACCATAAATCTTTAATGTTAGTACGTTTCATCTTATTTTTTATACTGCACCAATATTTAGTGTACGAGGTTTCTCGAAATTATAGACCACTTATTGGACATACTCTTATTGACGAAAATTATACGAAAAACGATTTAAAATATAAGATTGTTATCATTTACAAAACCGTTGTTCGCAATGATCCTTAACTTTGTTATTGTTAAACCCACCGGTAATATATTATTACATTTGTTTGAAATATTTATTTTTCACTAACAACATTTTTCAACATGTTCAAGTTTTTATCGGAAGGATTTTGAACTCAACCAGTAATCGATCGGTCGTAAAATACTTTGGATTGACATAATGAGGCAATGCATACCGTTGGATACATTTACTTTAGGTCCTGTTACGGTTTTATCTCGTCAATTTTGTTGATTTTGGCTAGGTTTACAACTTGGCTTTTTTAACGTATTTCAAGGTACATATTATGGACAAAGTTAATACCATAGATAAAAATTGACGATTCGGTTTCATTTTGTTGTATATCTTGAGCCAAAGTTTTCATTAACATGTATTTTCATGGCCTAAAATCCTATATAACCTATAATCTAGTAGCTATGAACATAAAGTTTTGAAAAAAGAAATATCGTTAGTTTATATGTTAATTACGTATAAGTTTTCACTTTACATGACTAATATGTATAGGTTGAATGTTTTGGTAGTTATATATAACCTGTTTCTAAAGTGGGTTTGGTATGTTAGAAACCAATAAACAGTTACTTCAGTCCTTTTATTAACAGGTTTAACGTATCAAATTACTGTTTTAGTAAGAAAAATATCCCTCAACTCTTTTGGTAGCTATATCAATATAATTCTTTAAAGATCCGTAATGGATTACGTATACATTTATGTAATATTATTACTATCAATGATAAACCTACCGCTTACGCCTGTACTTCAGGTTATAATCATTATAACAATCAAATACTGGCTAATTCTTCAGAATACAAACTATTTAATAATGACTTTATCTTTACCTTTTTTACTATATCTTCATCTGATTATTCTTAAATTTAAAATTGTTATGTTTGATCCATTGAGTTATGCTAGTAGCACAAGTTGACCAACTCTACAGATCGAAAACGATTGAATTCAACTTCGTGTATTGCTTTGAAAGATGTCCCCTATATATTAATAATACCTCCAACATATATTTGAAGGATTAAATCGCTGTTTAATTTCAACCTTTCCTATACTTACGCCATAGTATACATTTTCGAAGGTTTTGAGTTTTCGTCACCATCCGTGTCTTTAATATATAGTTTATTTTTACGTAATTTTTCAGGCTGCTGCTATTTCATCGAATTTTTCGTGTTCGATTCAAAAAAATATATTAACTGATTTGCTTCGCCTGAAAATCTTCAACGTCAATAAAAGGGTTCTCATATGGTTTGAACCATACAATACGAAATATACTAGGAACATTGTCGGTTTTAATCCCTACATTTCAATTAGTAATACTCAGGATCTTATAGGGTCCATCTCATTTACCTAGCTTTCTCCACGTAAGTACTTCGCTTTTCAAAGGCAAAAACAACACATTCATTATCGATAATCCGTGTTGAATGTGAGGAGCATCGTTAATATAACAACTTACGGATTATTTTGTTAAATACCACGAAAATTTAGTATATATCAATACTCGCTTTTCAACTTTCAATGAGAGCTGCTTTCTAGTCGTTATATACAAGTACTTTTTGAATACTAACAAAATTGGTATGCCACTGTTCGAAACAATTGTATCATCTAGGAGCTTTTCCGTCACGTACAATTTTGATTCTCGGCTGGAGAAATTGCTAATCAAGGTCGTGAAAATATCGTACACTTCACGAAATAATATATATATCTTTTTCACATTACTTATTCCTTAGTAAGATTTAATAATAACTTATTCAAATTAAATCCCTATTTATTTAACATCAATTCAATATTTTTTCAAGACAAGGTTACTATTTGTATTGTAAACTCATATATTTGAAAGTATCTTGTATGTATCAATTTATTAAATTAATAATGTCTCTTATATTTATTTTTCCGTAATAATATTAAGGACCTAGACATCACATTATGCTTTTACTGAACCAATAACATAAAATATAAAATTACCATCTAAAATCATCAAGTTAACAGAAACTTCAAAATTGAAATATGAATCGATTTTTAACGTTAAATTTACTCTGAAAGGTGTTTAAAAGTACATCTGGTAATGGTAACAAATTCATTAGATTTATTTTATCCCTACCCAATCCATATTTTAATAACTAATGACTTTAAGCGTTGTATATAACTTGCTTATTACCGGGGAATTGAACTATTGAAATAATTCACGAAGTTTTAGCTTTGTCGAATTCAATACCGTTACCTTTAACCTTTCAAGGTAAATTCATAAGTGTTTTCATTTCAAACTAAACGGAAACCTTTTGCCATCGCTTTTAACTAATTTTTCAGTCGAAATATCAATGTTAACGCTGAGGTTTTGATTTATTAAACATAAAAAACACGGGTAAAAGATTTCAAAATATGGAAGATAATAAGCATAATAACAATAATTCTTCATTACAACTTAATCAAATTATAGCTTTAATATCATCCGTATAGTTTAATCCCGTAACAATATCAGTATCTTTTCAAAAGATGACGTACTACGAATAGGCTTCAATTATGTATCGAGTTATGCATATATTTAGTAGAATTTCTTACTAAACATACTTTGTATAACAATACAAAATAATGAATGAGTATGTAAGTTCGGGATTGTTATAATTATATCAGTGATAATATTATTTCAGTTCTTAATAAGATAAATAGCTTAAAATTTAGATATACTGTATTACGTAAATCTTTGTCGGGCTTATATTGAAATACAAAAAACCTAAGATACATTCCATCGGCATGTGAAATATTTTCCTGAAAGTAAGCCATTAGAGCTTCAAGGTTATAATTTACGAAAGAAAAAAAATGAGAATCAACGTATTTTTGTAACGTAGAAATTTGACTTAGTTAAATCATGCACAGTTTGATTTAATATTGATTCGTAAAATGTTTATACTAATTGTTATGGTCTGACCTACGGTGGTATACCAAGTAGGTGCAAAATGAGATTTAATATTGAGGTGCGGAGGAAGACTAGAAGAGGCTACCGTAGCCTAACGTGTAGGGCCCTTGGGTAAAGCTAATGCCTAACCCGTTACGTGCCCTTACACGTACTTTATACGAACCGTATCCGGCTTTAACCTGAACCGTACCCTATCCGCGCCCGGGCCAGGCCCAGGCCAGACGTTACCTATCTCGTTACGTGTACAGTTACGTAAACTATAAGATTAATTGCCAACGGCCCAAGTTTATAATATCTCCCCCTTTTCCTGGATATTATAAGGGCTACGACGCCCTTTTGGATAAATATCGAACGCGGGTCGTAACCGACTAATACGCGGGTCAAGCGTAAGCCAGTAACGTTATATTTAACATATTGTATAATGCTTCGGCCGGCTTACCTTATGATGTTAACACCGTATAACGTACCTGTTAACGCGTCATATTAGGCATTCTTTTTATCGCGCACGTCATATAACGTATCTGTTAACACGCCGTATAACTTACCTTTTAATGCGTCGTATAATATAACTTTTTTACTGTCGATATCGTATAACGCGTTATTTAAAGTTACGTTTCTACCTTCAATACCGTGTAACGCGCTCCGTATAATACATAATCTTTACCGAATTCGGTCCGTTAGTCCTTATAAATACGAACGTTTCCACGTAATCTTCAAAACTTCTCTCTTTTCCCCTTTACACTATTGCCCTCCTCCCTTCGTTAACCATCTCCGTTATAACCCTTTCAACTTTTCTTTATGTATACTAGCCAACTATTTACATTAACATATCTTAGCCTTTTCTACTAGATTATTATTATAACCGACGTATATAACGGTCCTAGCCTGGGTTACATTATCGCCGGCGCCCCTAAAGGGGATAATAAACCTCCTCATAAGGTATATTACCTTATTACATACCAATACCCTATCATTTACTGCCTATTATTATCCCCTTATTCTATAAACAATCATATCGTCCTTAAAAATAGTCAAAATAAAAATAAGCTTTTTTCGTTACAGGTTAAGAACACCTATATATTATGTATTAACCGCCCTTTAAACTTTAACGTTTCTCGATTTTACGTCCGAATTTATCGGGTATAAGGGTGTTGCGCATCTCGAAAATTCTATGATAAGGTAAACTCATAAATAGATCTTATAAAAGATTGAACCGCTAATTAACTTTTTTTCGTAATATATTTAGGAAATAAGTTTATTTACGACCTTACCTAATTTACGTGCTCTTTTACGCCAATTAGTTGCTACGGTAAAGGATAGGGGCTATATCCTGTCTCCTACGTGCAAGCGTTAGGGAAATATCTCAGGTTAACGACCCGTTTTTACCTCCGCCTTTTTTAAACTAAAAAATTAGTTTACCCGGCTTCGTAATATCGTTTGGGCGTAGAAAGTTTCCATTATACCGGCCGTATAAGCTGTTAACCCTTTAGTCATACGCCCATACCACCTTCCATTTTCGGGTTTATCCTTACCCCGAACCCCTTTTTCGCCTTTTACTATATTACTTGTTTATAAAAACAAAACGCCTTCAGCCGACCGTATTTTAACGCGTAACGTTTTCGTCCCAACCCTTTTTAGCTACCACTGTATACCTTTTAGTAATTTTGGCCCAGAAAGCCAAACTAATATAACTACCTAAGTTATATTTTTATAACTAATATAAGTTATGGCCTACAAAATATTATAAACGAAGTTTAAAATTTAATTATACGATTTCTAATTTTACTTGTATCGTATTTATTAATCTTAAATAAAAACGAGTTATTCGAGCTGACCGTAAACGGGCGTAAGATCGTACTCGAGCCGATTGCGTTACCCAAGCCTAAATTAACGTATTATAGTCTTTCATAACCCGCCTAAGAGGTTACTCCCCTCGATCCGCCACCTATGTTACTCCTCGTTAACCGCTTTCATCAGCCTTCTTTAACGCCTGTCCCTTTTAACGTTATCTCTTATCGTCGGCCTCCCCTAATGTCCGTCCTTCTTCGTATTATCCGTTATCGGCTTTTCCTAACGCCCGCCCCTCCACGCGCTATCCGCACTCCTTAACGTCGCCTTATATTCGTCTTGCCTTTTACTAACCCCCCTCCTCAATTCCCACCAATTCCCGCTATACCTTTTACCGTTCTCCTCTCCTAATATCGCCTAACTCTTGGGGCCAATCATAATAGGGCTCCTAACTTTAACAACGCTAGTACTCGTTAAACCAAAAAAGAAATAATAATAATAAATAAGTAAATCTTCGTCTAGATATAGTAAAAGCCGCCTTATGGTCGAATACGTATCCGAAATGATCGGGCAATATTTACTCGGCCTTATTTGTAATATTATAGTTTTATTTAATAATAATTCTCCTTTTAATTTCTAAGTAAAGTATTATTTTAGGGGTATAATCAGTTCGCTCCGAGTTTATCGTTTGGTATAAGTTTAATGCCATCATCGAAATATCAGGCTATTATAAATCCGAATATCTCCTCATTTCGTTTTAAATCGGTCGAAGGCTATAATATATTAATGATTTTTCAACAATTCTTACTCTGGATCATTATAGTATTCCTACTTAACTAATATATTATAAACTCCGTATTTTCCCACTTTTTCGCGAGGATATTTTATACTTCAAATTCTTCGTATTTACCGTCCCTTGTATTATTAGCTACTAAAATTGGTTTCGGGCGAGTGTTGGGTAAAACCTGCGAAAAAAAAAAGGGTTTAAAACCGCCCGTTTGATTAAACCCATATAGATTACCAGATATTTACCAGAGATATTTAATAGTATATTAAACGGGTTCAAAATAGTGATTAACCAATACTAATTATAAAATTAGTCGAGTTTTTTACTCGGGCGGTTAATTTTAATATTGAAAAGGTTAAGCTAAATTTAATCCCCTACTTTATATTATTTTGCCGAACGTTGTTTACGATTCGCCGCCATTTTTATTTGTTATTAGATATAAGCTATTAACGCTTAAGATAGTTTCGTCGCCTCGTGTAAATAAGCTAAAAAGGTAATCACTCATCCCGTCGGATTAATTAACGACCTCGTATCTTTATTTACATTTAAAATAAGTGATATTTCGTATCTATTCATTCAAAGGTTCGTATTAAACCTAGTAACCGTTAATTTCCGGTTATTCAACGTAAACTAATAGGTGAGTAAATATAAAATCTAATCATATTACGAAAAATCGATAACTATACGTAAATAATTTTAAATATCTTAGTTCACCAGTTTAATACTGTCATTTATTTATTGGTAATACATCGTAGATAAAAGTCATTCGACTTTTATCAAAGAATAAAGTATCGTTAAAAATACTTTTACTTTATTTAAACTGCGGTCATTAATAATAATAAAATAAAAACTTATAAAATCTTTACTATACATTTCGAAAACGATTTGCGTATATATCGGTAATTATAAACTATATAACCTTTAGATAGACAAGCTTAACAAGTTGATTCATAATAATTAATAAATATCGAAGGCCGTTATTAATAGTTCGTAGGTCGACTATAAAATCGATCAAAATATACGTTTAATATCGGTCAGAAATAGGGAAAGGTTAGAAAAAGCTTTACCGTAGGGTACAACAGATTTTATTCCGTTATATTATGTATATATTCGATATAAACGTCGAATATTTACGATTATCCCCTTTTAGTGGTGATCTCGTTAAAAATTCGAAATGAAATGTTTTTACCAGATAATTTATACTATGCGAGTCGTAAGTTTATTATTATATTCTCGTTATTATAATTTTCAATTCGGTAATTATAAGCGATTACGTTAACGTAATGCCTCCGGCGGGTTAATCACGCAATTTTAATTTATATGAATTGTCCTAAAACCTTTAACACCCTTGGAAACTATTAAAAGGTAAACTTGATATAACGATTCGTTTATTATTTCTTAATTTTACAATTCCGTTAACGTATTCGAGTCTAAAATAAGGGAATTATTCGGCGTTAGCGATGCTAGTCGGCTTAATAAGGGCTGGGCCCGCGATGATACTGTTAGTCCCGCTGTATTAAAATCCCTTAAATTTATTCCTAATAACAACCCGGACGCGAGTCGTGCTCAGAGCGGTGTCGCTTTCAACGGCCTTTCGAAAACCTTCGACCCCCGTTTAGGATATATATCGTCGTAATCTAGTAACCAGGCTTCCGTTTCGCCAAACTCCTTTACATAACCCGCCGTAATTAATAAATTCTTAATATATAAGTCTATCAATACCACGTTTAATATCATGATAAAAACGGGTTAAAAAAACCCCGTACGATGTTCCTTAACCTCGAGCTTATCTTATAATCTGTAAGTTAACGTATCCGAACAGGCGTTTTAAGTTACAGGATTATAGTGTAATTAATATTCAAAAAGGGAAAGGACTTTAGTCTATCTAGCTTAGCGTTCCGAAATTAATGGTAGTAAAGAAAAATACTTTAATCCTTCATGGTCCATTAAAATCGTAAACGGTAGATGGATAGTACGTTATTCGAAAAACCACGCCTAAACGTCGCCAGCGTTCCTGCTAACCTGAAAAAGGTAACCAGCTATTAAAATAACCCGAATCGTATTCAAAACGCCATTAATTCCTCTTACCTGGTTGTTACTTAAATAAGGTAAAAGGCCATTCAAATATCTATCTCCGTAAGTTATATCAACTTCGATAATACATGTTGATTTTTTTTAATTAAAGGTAAAAGAAAAACGGTTTTACTTCATAATTTTATTTTATACCCGATAATAGATATAAAANCTAGTAAATAATTAATACCGGCGCCGCCGCCGATAAGACCTTAACCTGAATTTAACCTTTATTTATTAACTTCATAAACTATCGTTGATACTTAAAAATTTAATCCCATAAAATTAAATAGAACAGCTTTTAAGTTCGTTTTGGAAGAAAAATCATTTTCGTTCGCTTTAATATAAATATAGTAGTCGAGTTTCCCTTTATATAAAGATAAGGTTATAATTTTATCCTTATTAAATAAGTCGCGAAATATAACCAATTCCAGTAAAAGATGTAACTAATTCTTTTTCTCCTTAACCGTAATCGTTGTCGTTACTTATAAACCCCGTGTTATTTAACAAAGGTTTATAATATAAACCATTCGAAACGGGTCCCCTATACGTTATACCTCTCGGTAAAAACGATACGCTAATTCGAGGAGAACCGAACCCATTACGTTTTATATATCTCCCGTTCTAAAGCGTATTAACACTGTGTTAACAACTAAGCCTTGTTAACTTTTAACCATTAAACGGTTACCGTCAGCATTCAAAATTACTTATTAATATTATTATATTCAAGATATTCCAAAAATTATATCCTACGTTATTTCGGAAAGAAAATATATTAATATCGGGTTCGAATATTTATTAATATTTATAAAAAACTTAGCTATTTAAATAATATACATATTTTACTGTAAGCCTAATATAGTACCGAGATTTCGCAAATATAATAGTTGAATTGACTTTATCTTCAACCATTATATTCAAATCCCGCTTACAATATAATAATGATTATAGCTAAAATCGACTGAAATATTTAAAATTAGGTATTATTAAAAAGTATTGGAACAAAAAATGATTTTTCGTTTATACGTATTTTAATTAAATTGAATTCGTTTTTACTTAATATTGTAACTATATCGTTAAGGTTATATAACCTCTAAACAAACCTATATACATAAATTGGGTTTCCTCCGTCGTCGTTAATAAAAAAACTTTCCTTTGTCTTTTTAACTTAGGTCGTATATACCTACGTAAAAGGTAATACCAGACGGAAATCGTAACCTCATTAATAATAGTCCGATAAACTATAACGTACGTAATGCCTTGAAGTAAACCTAACTTAAGGTTTTTTTATTATCGCCTACGTCGCCTTACGTTTTTAATCTTAAATACGTACTGAGCAAATTTGTTAAAATAATTAACCGCGATATCGAGATAATTAGCTACCATTACTACGGCTCTTTAACGAAGGCATTTAAAAAGCGTAAACTCCTATTATTACCATATTACTATCCGGCCGATAAGTTTAAACAGATTTCACTAATTATCTACCAAAACGTTATTTTAAGTCTAAAAACTTTAATTCGTCGGCGAATGACTACAACATAGTCTACCCGACTAATACCTCCTGTAATAATCTTATCGTGGATATATGGAGATACGTAAAAGTGTAAGTAATTATACTATACGGTCGCAAGTTAATTTAGGCCGTTTATTCAATCCAATAGTATTTTGATCCTGATAACAAATATTGCCTATAAGTCTTTATTATTTATAATCAAACTTTTTAATTCAACCAATGCCTTATTCAAGCGATAAAGGTTATCGAAAGCCGTTTATATATAATCTAAAAACATTCTTACATTATATATACTTTCGTATCCTCCAGTTTCGTAATACGTCATAATCTTTTACTCTACCATTACCATATAATATCCCGATACGTAAAGGAACGTATACCGACTTTTTTTAATTTAAATTTTCTTTTCTTTCAATATAAATTCAATCGTTCAATGCGTCGCAATTTACGTAAAGGTAAAATCGTTGAATTACAGTTAATTATATTGTTTTCATCCGCCTTAAATCGGTAAAAACCTAACGTAAATCGCGATTAATTCGGCTTCGAATTACTAAAATTTCGCAATGACTTAAACAAAGTTAAATGTAGGATCGATAAATAAAGTCGATTAACTCGATTATTATAATTCGTTAATAGCCGACGTGATATAGTTTACAGTATCTTATAAATAAGAAATGTTGGTTTTAATCGGCTCCGAAGGGGTCGAAGATATATTTATAAAGGTGGAAAACTAAGTGTTCGCCAACAACCTATTCTCTCTAATAATGTTCAAGTGTGACGTCGAATGATTAAAGTTTGTCATCGATTCGTTTATCATAAGTAATATTTTTCCGGAAAAATAAGAAAAAAATAGTAATAATATATTATGATTTAACATACAGTAGTAAACCAAGTAGGTGCCAAATAGGATTTACAATTCAAGTGCGATGTAATGATCACACTAAATACCCGTGAGTATGTCGAAGGTGTTCAGAGGGTTTATGTCAGCAGTAAGGTAGCAGAGGTAACAAAAGGTGTAATATCAAGACTGTATTCGTGCGAGTGATGATCAGAAGCCGTGAGGCTATTCAGGGTAGACTGAATACTTAGATTGACAACTGAARAGCTATGAAGGAAATACTAYCTATCTTRGTAATGAAAGTGTCCTTATATATCCGCGCCTTCATAAGTCTTCAGTGTAGGCTCGACTGGCTCGATACCGAGTCCATCGAGTCTCACACCATGCTGACCCTAACCCTTGTGTACGGTGTGTCTGTTGTGGATCCCTGGTGCCTGCCGAGAGGCTGTGTCCAACCGATTTCCTTCGTTATCTGCTGCGGGGCCGCCGCTGGTGCGCCCTGCAGATGTTGGGTCATAACATGCGAATAAAGACTAAAAGAGGCTACCATAGCCTAAGCCAAAACTCAACCCATTACGTACCCTTACACGTTCCATACACGGACTGTATCTGGCCTATACCCGGACCGTACCCTATCCGTGCCTGGACCAAGCCCAGGCCGGGCACTGCCCATCCTGTTACGTACACAGTCACATAAACTATAGGTTCAATGGACAACGGCCTGAGTCCATGACACTAATGATTATAACATCCCTTTAATTATGAAGCACGTGTACCAGGTGGAAATTATTTTAATCGCTGCAATTACCTCCATTACTAACGCTGTCGCTGTTACTATTACCACTAGTATAACCCCTATTATCGCCACCGCATTTATATCTGGAACGAAAGTAATAAAATTGTTTTTTACTAAATTGAACCCGGGTGACTTATACCTTCTTCTCATAGCGTATATATAATAGGATTAACTCATAAATTAATGTTTTATTAATATCTTCTTGGATGATAATGGACTCTGAAACAAACTTTTAAAATATGACGTCAATCTTGGCTAATCAAACCTTATGAATATTCAAAAAACGTAAAAACACTTACTGTTGGAATAGTATTACATGCAATGCAGTAAGTCTACTTTACTGTAAGTAGAGTTGACCGTACTGAAAGTGTATTGCTTTGTGGAAGACTTACTGCATTGGGTGTAAGTTGAGTGCAGTACGCTGCACTTCACTCTAGGGCACGGGCCAAGCAATTGGCCATACAAATTACAGTGTAGACCAGCTAGCGGTCTGTCAAACCTAGAACAATTCATCCACTATCTGACCACGCAATACTACTGTTACTTTAAAGACCAATTGAATCAACAACGTTGCAACGTTTAAGACCTACCAACACTAACTAGTGCTTGCCTGCCTATTAGGTTAAGCACAAATAAGCTAAGTAAAAGAATAAGCTACTAGGCTAATTCACAACCCTAACCTAAATACACCCCAATATTAGTGCAAGCGTTCTACCTTATTCTTTAAGTCTTTAATTTGCCTTCTTTAGAAATAATTCCTTCTACATCGGCATAACATAGCAAGAGCAATACATCAGCCGAATTTAATATTAGCTGTCGAATGCATTAATGCATCCGATCATATGATATTTGGGTTATATTGTTTTTCGATAATATTGAAAAATGCGTTCGTTTTGAAAATGTCCAAAGATTTAATGAGCTTAACAAACGATTTATGTTGTAAATCCTGTGGAGATGTTCTGTCTTTTAATAAATAAATGAATGTCAATTATAGTAAATTCGATTAAGGTTAAGATTTTATTTTAAAACATTTCGAGAACCTTAATAAAGCTTATTAAAACATGAGAATAGATAATTCATAAGGTTCTTAGATTGTAAGTATACTAGGATTGATGTAAAGTAGTGGTTTTTTATACTTATAACCAGATTGTTTTACTATTTTTTTCTGCAAAAATATGTGTTTTGGGTGGCGGAGTAATCATCACGGATAATAGATCCGGTAAGGTATCATTTACCAATGGAATAGTTCTAAAATTAAATTAAAATTATTTGACCAAAATGCCTTTAAAAATGAAGTTTTCAACTTTGTATTTAGGCCTTTGAAAAACTGGGAGCAAAATTTCAATGTCGATTTTTTTGTAACCTATTAAGATGTAAACTATTGGTTAAGTGGAATTTAGTTGGTTTCAATATAATTTTTTATTCTTTACGTTTTTTAAGGGATGAAACGAAAGGGCTTCGGATATAGATTATATGATTACCCCTTATTACAGCTGGTATTAATAGACTAGATGAAAATGGGGTTTAGATAAACGATTTGGTAGAGGTGAATGTACAAGTTAACTTTAGAGCTAGTATGTGTATCGATTTAAAGCTCGGTATATATACTGGTTTAAAAACCGATTTATTAAAGCTGAGAAAAAAGCCTTTAATATCGTTACTCTAGGGGGTAATTTTTATGGAAGAAGGAAAAACCTGTCGTTTAGGCTTTTAAAAGGGGTTAGAAATCTTATCAATATAGTTATACATAATCTAACATATAACATACATAATAAATAAACAATGTTTAGCGAAGTAAGGTTTGTTGAAGCGTGCGATAAAGGTATTTATAGCATTTACATAAATTATGATTATGCTTTTACATATGATAAAGTCGTATATTCCAATGTTATTTCCCTCCCGGGATTTTAATACCGATGCATTGGATTTGTCAGATAGTATTTTTTTCGTCACAAGCGAATTAATTGCTTAGCGTTTTTATAATAGTCTTTTTTAGGTTTGTTAACAACGGGTAGAACCCTTAATAGGCTCGCATACAGCGTATAGGATTAGGTTAACTTTTGTGGCTGGTGAAGTTATGGCGAAAGCCAACGAATTTTTTTCAAATGTTAATGATTTGTATAGTGGTTTAGTGGCAATAATAATAGTAGTGGGCACTGCGCATGAATGTGTCGGGAAGGATGCCCAAGTCGCTCTTCTCCCACAAATCACCGTCAAGCCTGCGGAGAGGCCACCAAGCGGACCAGTATGTCATCCGCTCGCATCCTGTCACCGCTCGTGCTGCTGCGCGCGGCATCGTGGCGCGCGCCACGATGCACTCCCGCGGCGGTGCTGTACCCGAGTTTCGCGACGAACAACTCGCCACCCCTCGCCGCACATGCGCTCGCCCGCCACCTCCCCGAAGTTCCGCCACCAACGAACAACACAGCGATGAAGCAGCCGCCCGGGTCGCAGGCCACGACCGGTCCGCCAGCCGTGCCCGAGGCCGCGGCGCCCGCGCCCGCGCCGGCTTTCGCGCGCAAGAAGCCGAGGCCCCAGGACAAGCAGGCTGCGCTGCAACGGCGACTGGCCCGACGGATCAAGACCTACAGCTCGCCCAACGCGGAGTTGAGCGCCGCGTGGTGGCGCGCCGAGGACGAGAAGTACGGCGGCCCGGGGTGGGTCGAGCAGCTGGCGCCGCGCTCCGTCCCCGTCGCGCACGCGATGCGCAAGCACCTGCATGCCTGGCCGACTCATCTTGAGGCCGCGTACGGCCCGTCCGCGGGCCAAGAGGCCGTCCGTCAGAGCAAGGAGCTGCGGAGCGATTGGCAGGATCTCAATACCCGGTTCAAGGCGACAAGGCACCGTGTGGTTGCTCTACGCCAACGTTACAAGGTCATCGCCGAAAAAATCGACTGCCTGGACACACAGGTAGCCGTCGTGCTGCAGCGACTGTCGTATTACGATGATATGGAGGTCCAATTCGGAGCTGGGTGGGGCCGGGTCGCCGATGAGCAGCGGCTGACGGCCAAGGCCTTACGTATTGCTGGATCCAAGGAGTACAAGAAACTACACCGCCGTGGACTAAGCATATTCTGGCGAGGTGAAAGACTTGTCAGTGACGTTGAACGTTCGCTGGCCCTGCTCCGGTGGTACGACGAGCTGGAGAAGGAACATGGACACGAGTGGGAACAGACTGCGGTAGGGGCACAGGCTCGGTGGACACAGGACTGGGACGCGGCTAACCCACTGCCCGGAATCCTCGGCGGGTCTCGAAAGTGGATTCGAGCGCGAGTTCTGAGCAGCATGGCTGCGGAGTAGGAGGCCTCGCGAACTAGATGGGGGACGGAAATGTTGTCACCAGGAGCCACTTTCCTGCGCACAGAAGATAAGTCGGTAGGTGCAGTCGCATTACATTCATATGTGGCGCCTGCTGCAGTTGCAGCCACTACGGTACAATTTCAATGATCGACAACCGTGTGGGTCCTGATTCTTCCAAGCTCATAATGTGCGGCCTCAAGCCCTCAAAAGTCAATGTTGGCAAGTTATGCGGACTTGAGTTAATGTAAGCTGGCATGGTAGCTATGTTGTTACCGCCAGGTGGCACCCGGTGTTTACCCGAATATATGTTAATATGCCACGCTACCTGGATTAGCAGAACTTAGAATGATGCATACTAACCTTGTCACCAATTTTAATCTCTGGTTTCTTTTTGTCCTCTACTCTCCCTTTCATAAATCGTTTTATATGTATCTACATTAATATTCTCGGAGAAACCAATCTTGTGATTTTCTTCCAAAACGTCTTTTCTTAGCTTATAACCGAAACAGAACGTAAAAATTAAAACGGTTAAACCTTGAAATGTTTGACAAATATTGTCAAGTCGTTACAAACGGGGCTTATATTTTTTTGATTATCACTTTGAGAACTTATATATAATAATCTTCTAGTGTGTTGTTACGTTGTGATTGAAATACTACCGATTTAATAATCGTGGGAAACATTATAGTGAGCATTCATAAGAAATATCATGAGACTATAGAGATGGTATATGAGTTGGAGTAAAGTACTTGCAGTCTACTCCAAAGCATGCACTCTCTTACATTTTCTTCTCCCATTAGCATTTTATTACTACCTTACTCAATTAACTATACTATTCTATCTATATTACGTTAACATATATACCTTACCAAAATCAATTAGTAACTGATTCGGTTCAACTATAATTAGCTTAGGAAAAAAGAGACGAATTTAAGTTAAATACTTGAAAGCGAAAAGCCAGAACGGTTTTATTTATCTTATATCTTAACGTTAAATTCATATTAGAAACGTAAGTATAAAGTTGCGTATGCAATGATAGGATCCTTAATAACTTTGGGAGAAAACAATTTGGACAAGATTTGTAAATCTTCATGAATTTAACCATCGAAGTATTTTCTTAATGCATCATATTACGTATCAGCTTTACCTGTCTCAAATTATTCGGCTTATTGCACTCAATTCCGGTTTCAAAAACTTTTTCAAAATACCATACAATATACCAAGTTTGACAGCGACCTCTCATTATATATACCTTATATTCTACATTTTTGGAAACTCTATACTATATATATATTATGTATTGCATACTTTTGAAAATATTATACTTTGTATCCATCGTCTATTATATACAGTAGGAAATTCCGCAAACTATGCTATTAACGTTAAAGTCAACAAAACTTCACATATATTATTGACTTTATATAGAATTCCTATCATTTAAATATACTTCCTATTGAATTAATGTTACACTTTTGTACACTTGTTGATAAATTTAGACTTTATTTTAGTTTTCCGTTTTTCAACGAGTTTAAAATTTTCTTTTAAGGACATTATTTTCGTATATTTTGAATTATATATTATCAATATATTACGAAAAAGAATTTAGTACTTATTTTTGTGTTTTAATCAATTTGCAATGTTTTACAACAAAAAAAGATTAAGATAAAATATATATTAATATAAATTTACTTCTAGGATGGGACCGATGTTACGAATATCGAATTTCATAGAATGTAATTAGAATCTAAATTAGGTGATGAAAAAGATAGAATTGATTAAGAAAATTGAAAACATAGTCGATTTAAGCCTATGAGAAACTACTATTTAAATAACTGACCAAAACCTAAACCCCTGGTTTACGAATACTATCGTTATAAGTATTAACTTTCACTATGCAGATTAAAAAGCTAAAGGGTTAAATTTATTGAATTACAATCGAAATGAGTTCTTTGTATGCAAGTTGAATGTGAAGAGAAAGTAGATAATATCAAGGATAAAGTACTACTTATTGAAATACAAACCAAAAGTATTGATACACTTAATACAAAAGTAAAAATATTTTCCAAATGATGATATATTATGATTATATCTCGAAATCATCAAAATCACATGTTCATCATGTATTCAAAATGAATATTTCAAATGAATACTAACAATTGCATCTGAAAAATATATTAAAGTTTATTTCCAATTATTTAAAAAATAACGTCATATATATACAAAACCTAAGGCGTAATAAAACCAAAGTATTAGTCTTCCACAAAATATTCACGAAAAGGAATTCACGGACAACTACCCAAATCCACGAAGATTCTCGATTAACCAGATTGAGTTTTTTACGTTTTGAAATATAAAACATAGAAAGGGGAGATAGAAATATCGATATTTCAAAACAAGGAAAATAGAAATCGATATATTCTGAAGAACGAGGATAAACCTATCGACCTTAACCGAGCTAGTAAAATATTATCTCACGAGTAATACATACAATTCTTAGATATAACCCGTATCTCAAATCGATACCAGATTGGAATCCAGTTAATAAGGAGAGTATTATAAACTTAAAGAATTTTATTTAATTTGAGAAAATAGATTTCAAGCATAATGAAGTATTTCACAACGGTTCTAATAAAAATATTGGGGTGATGTGTTATGGACTTTGGCTATTGGCTATTGAGTCCATAGGTTTCGTTACTTTACACGTAACGGGATATGCAGTACCCGACCCGGGCGCGGTCCGCATACAGCACGTGTGAGGGTACGTAACGGGTTGAGTACTAACCATGCTTATAAGCCCTATACAAAAAACTGCTATAGCCTCTTTTAGTTTTCCGCCTATACCTTGATAATAAATTACATTTAGCATTTACTTAGCTTACTATCGTAGGTTAAACTATGATATATCATTAAAGTTTTTTTTTCCTATCGAGGGAATATTACTGATAATGAATAAATAGATGGCAAACATGTATAATTTTACGTTATATTATAACAATATCAGACATGATAGGCTGTTGGCAAATACCTAGTTTTTTACTTTTATGAATATACTTTTTACTCTTTTAAAGCTGACTTAGGCCGATATAGTTCGCTTACAGTATATTATAAGCTACATCGCGTTTACCGTAATGTAAATATAACGGTTTAATCAATAAACTTCCTCTTTCGACCCTATAGCTGATTTTGCTTAAGTCGAAGTTAAAATTTAATTATTCGAAGCCAACTTAACAGCCATTCGAATTAGTTTTCCAACGTTTAAAGGTGATTGGAAACTATATAAATAACCACAATTCAACGAATATACCTTTACATAGGAGGCGACGCATTAAACTATCGAATTCATATTAAAGGCGAATAAGATATGGATCAGGAATGGTTAACATACGTTCTTTACGTATGGGATTACTATATACCGGTGATAAAATGAACGGTTACAATATATTAAGAAGCCAACGAATAAGAAGTATATACGATATAAGCAATTTTTTCGATTATATTCAATCTATGTTTAACGACTTTTATCGCACGGATAAAGCCTCAGTAGAGTTGAAAGGATTATTTACACACGATTAAAACTTATAAGCTTTATTTGTTGTTAGATTTAAGATATTTATAACTTAAACGAACGGATTGGATTGGCTTTTACCTGTAAATTATGATTATCTACGTTTTCGCGTATCTCTACGTATATGCGATTTATTCATTACGGTAAAAGTTAGTTGTATTAATTATATCGCGGCTGTAGCGAAATACTGTAAGTTCGCCAACGAATTGAAGTTTTTAAATTTAAAACAACGTTTCAGTCGACAATTATTGGGATCCAAATAAATATAACGGTCGAATAAAGATACAGTTATAACGGAAATTTATGCTTTTTAGGTACTGTCGTTAAAGGGTCTCGAAAATCGCGGTTAATTATTTTACTAAATGCGTTCGATATACTTTTAGTACTAAAGACGTAGGGTATCGTTGATAAAGGTTAAAAAAACGTCGGTTTGGGCAAGTTACGAGGTGTTATTTACATCATAATTCGATGAATTATTTTAGCGTGGTTACGGATTTCGCCTAACGTTACTTTTGACGTAAGTATATGCGGTTTAAGTCGATAAGGTAAATTAAGGTTCCTTACTAACAACGATAGGGAAAACCCAGATTTTAAACGAAATTTAGTTTTAAATCTACATAACATTAACAGTGTAATTACCGAATAAAGTAAAAATAAGTTCAATTTAATTAAAATAGCTATTAATAAAAATATATTTTTATACTTATACTTTTTAATAGCATTGACTTTTTAAATATTCAAGTTGATTTTATGTGTAATTGTTATTATATAAAAATAAGGTTTTGATACAATGAATAAAGATAAAATAAATTCTGTTGGAATAGCAGTCAAGTGCAGTACAGTTAGGTCAACTTTATTTGCAGTAAGGTTGATTGTACGTACTGAAAATTGATTGCAGTTTGTGGGATTTGAATACACTACACTGCAAGTGTAATATAATAGGTGCCCACTTCAACTTGAGGTACAGGCCAAAGCGTTTAGCCATATAAATTAGTGTGCAAACCGGCTAGCGGTCTGCCAAGCTTAGAACTTACACACATCAATCAACAATATCAGCGCAACACCAGTTACTTCGACCACAGTAATTCGAATCTACTATGTTGCAACGATAAAAGACTACCAACAAATTTAGTTGTTATATCCTTAAAATCTAGGTACGATATTAAAGTTACGGCGAAATACGCATATTACCCAAATAACCAAATTTCGCGTAAATATTAATAAATAGTTGAATACGATACTGATATATATTATTCTTGAAATAACGAGGGATAAAATATTCAAGATATTTGAAATAGAATATTAATAGGTAATAGTGAACGTTAGCGGTAATTACTTAACAATTTATAATTGAAAATAATTAGTTATCGATATGATGATAATATGCTTTAGGATATGGGATATATAAATCGTTATGAAATTTGTTTATATGAATTTAGTAACCCGATTTTAACGGATAAAATAACTTACGGGGAATTAGTCATAGTTAACTTTCGCTACAAGCCTTCATAAAATAACTCGAATTTTATAATCAACGGCGCCCAGTACCATGAAAAAGGAAAAGGATTGGACACGTTCTTTGACCTAAACTAATAGAATTTCGCGACCTATTCGATAAGAAAAAGGAAACGACTTAACCTTTATATAAGGGAAAACTAGACTATTATATTTATATTAAATGAACTGAAGATAAAATTTTGTTACAAACATTATAGAGATAATTATACTTAATATTACGGGATTAAGTTTTCTATTTTAAACTTTCAATTACGGAGTCAATAAATAAGGGTTAGGTTTACGCAAATTCCTTATCAATTATAATATTAATATTACTATTTTCTGAGTGCCCCGAGGGGAGGGGATAATAGTTCTATATCGATTACCGGATATTAAATAAGATTACAGAATAAGATCGTTTTCCTTTACCTTTAATCAAGAAAACCCTATACCATTTATCGAAATTTATATAATTTGTAAAGTTAGATATTCGAACGGCTTATTACCGTATCCAAATTACACCTGAATTAGAATAGTTAACGGCCTTTTGTATATATTTCGGATTATTTAAATATTTTACTACGTTTTTAGACGAACGAAAGCTCCGGCGACGTTTTATCGGTATATTAAATATATAATAAGGAATAGTTTGTATAAGTTCATTGCGATTTACCTAAACAACTTTATAATTATTATTTTTCCTATATTAAATTAGATCATATAGCGAGAATTCACGTACTTTTCAAACGTTTACGTGATGTTGTGTTAAATTTCAAGTTAAAAACTTGTAATTGCGTAGATAAAAAGGTGAAATACTTTGGATTGAACCCAACAGTCAATATATGTATTTGTGCCGACCTCAAAAAATCCCGGGTAATACGTAAATAATATTTTTTACGTATTATTCCAAAGGTTAATTCTCATTGGAGTTTTTTTTAACCTTTATTATGACTTTATTATTCATTGTTCCGATTAAACTTATCAATTTTTTCGACTAATGAAGTAAAGAATTCTTTAGGCTTAAATGAATCAGAAAGAATATATATTTCAAATTTCAAAAAATGCCTGCGTCTTGGCATCCATTTTCGTATATTGGAATCCAAATCAACTTGGTGTAGTAAAAACCTATTATTTAAATATAACAATAGGTAGATATTTATCGTAAAGAGACGGGATGATATTTTAAGGCTAATAGGCTATTATTCCGTACGACTAACAGACGCGGAGCGTAATTATATTATTTATGATAAGAAACATTTCGCGTATCTATCTTATTTAAAAACGTTGTTTTTAGAATTACGTAACATTCGTACTTTTTTTACGGTTTAAACGGATTATAAAGGATTGGAATACTTTTTCTCGCCAAGCTTAATCTCGCAATGTCAGGTTTACTAAACCGGATTTTTTTCGCTTTTTGAATATTATTTGTAATACCGGCCCGCGATTTAAGGTGCCCACCTACATATATCAACGCGTAGATTATAAGATAAACCCGAAATTATGAAACTTAGGACGCGAGTTTTTTAGTTTATTTTTATCGCTATGTGTAATGATCACACTAAATACCCGTCAGTATATAGAGGATTTTAAAGGGTTTATGTTATCAAGAAGGTAGTAGCTGTGCTGAATGAACAATATGGCAACCGTGCAAGTAATGATCAAAAGCTATGAGGCTATTCAGAATATACTGAGACTAAATACTTAGATTGACAACTGAAGAGCTATGAAGGAAATACTATCTATGTGGTGATGACTGTGTCCTTATATATCCGTGCCTTCATACTATCTTCAGTACTAGATAGCTTAGATAGCAATATATCCAACATATCCTATGAGTCCGTGCGTTAACCCTAAACCTGGATTGTTGACATAAGAGATGTTCTCTGCTTGATGTGTTGGATATCAGGCTCTTAATGACGCAGCCGACCACTAGCCTGTTTCATTACCTGCAGTTGGTTCTTAGATCATAATACTATGGTAATTATAACAGTAATAAATTTATAAGTAACAAAAATGTGTATTGCGGTAGAATATGGAGATAAATTCGTTGAGACGGAGGCTTAGCTATTAAATCGCAATAATATATACCCCGAAGGAAATCCGGAGGATTTCAGGGTATCGATATTAGCGGAATCGTCCTAGGCTCAGCCTGCGTCTTTGTCGCTAACCGTAATAATATAGGGGGATACCGGGGACATCGATAATTATAATACTGTTATGGACTCGGTTCACGTTAAACCCATTAACTTCATTAAAGTAGAATAGTTACTTTATTTTAGGGTCGAATACACTCGCGGAATTATAGAATTAAAGAGTAACAAATAACATGTTATATAAAATTCGCCTATTAAAGGTTTTCGAAGGCGTTCAACGTTTTACAGCTAAGGTAAGATATTAAATATAAATTCAAATTATAGGAACAGCCAGAAGGGTATGTTACGTTAATGTAAAAAATTATAATTATCGAATAGAAAATTATTAACAACGAAAATTTTATAATAAACCTATAATTTACCCATTATAGGATATCTGAGTAAAAATGTTTTGTTTTAAGGTTTTGAATGGAACGACTATTAAAAGGGGATAGTCGCAGATATTCAACGTTTATATTGTATATATATACGTAATATAATGAAATGAAGTTTCTTCGTATTTTATAACAAAGCCTTCTTTAATCCTTTTTTATCTCAAATCAGTATTAATCTTACATTTTCGTCCACTTTATAATCGACTTATTATTTACTAATAACGAACATCGTTTTTCATCAATTTTACTGAATTATCTTTTCAAATTTGTGAAATTTGAGGTTATACAGTTTTTAACCACCAATAGATATACGAAATAGTTTCAAAATATATAATAGCGATTTTAAAAACTCCTGGCTTTTATCATGAAGGATTACGATTTAAATCAGGTAAACGTATTATCAACTACCTTTCATTTTTAATATAAATTAAGCAACTTTTATCGATAGTATACTACTTATGAATAAATAGCGGTAATAAATAATCAAATTAAAAACTTTAAAAATACTTACGAATTATCGTCGGTTTTTCGTAATATGATTTGGTATTATATTTTAGAGTTTTTAAATTGATATTAAATAACCAAAAGTCCACGGTTACCGGGTTTCATATTAACCGGCTAATTAATGGGTACGAGATATTTTCTAACTTTAAGGTAAATAAGGATATTGAATTGGTAATTCATTCAGCAAAGCGAATTTCCATATTTTCGGAATATTCATACGAAGGTACAGAATAAGTTTAAGCGGTAATGATATTTGTTCATTAATATATAAAGAAAACAGTAAATATTAGGTAACGCCCGGCAAACTGGTATAAGGTAAGCGATTAGGTTTGGTTTTACTTATATAATATTAAATTTAACCTACCAAATGAAGCGCAAGATTAACTTTGCGATTAATAATGTGTATTTGACGTTTAAAATTAGGTAAATATCGTTTTAAATACTCTTAAGAAATACTTTGTGTTTTATGTAGATTTAATTAAACATTTGATTACAGACCCCCTTTTCTCGTAAGTTTTATATAATATTCGATCGGAATTGAATTTCATCACTAATGATACGGGAAAAGTTATATACATGAAATTTAAAGTTTAAAGAATTTTCGTTTTAAAAACGGGAAGAGGCGGTATTTGTTATAGTCTAACCTACAATAGTAGGCTAAGTAGGTGCCAAATGAGATTTAATATTGAGGTGCGGAGGAAGACTAGAAGAGACTACCATAGATCAACGTGTAGGGCCCTTGGGTAGGGCCAATGCCCAGCCCATCACGTGCCTTTATACGTGCCTTGCACGGACTGTGTCCGGCTTGTACCTAGACCGTGCCTTGTTCGCGCTCGGGTCAGGCTTAGGCCGTGCGTTGCCTATCCCGTTACGTATATTGTTACGTAACCTATAGGCTCAATGGCCAACGGCCTAAGTTTATGATATGTCTCCTTCCTCCCGGATATTATAAGGGCTATGACGCCCCTTTAAATAAACACTGGATGCAGACCGTATTTATTTAGTACTCAACTCGAACGTAAACCGGTAACACTACGTTTAATAAATCGTATAATGCTTCGGCCGGCCTACCTTATATCGCCAACACCGTATAACATACCCGTTAACGCGCCGTATAAGGTATCTTTTTTATCGCCCGCGCCGTATAATCTACCGATTAACGTGCTGTATAATGTAACTTTTTTGTTGCCGATATTATATAACGCATTATATAAAGTTCGGCTTTTGCCTTAAACGTCGTATAACGCGCCTCGTATAATACGTAACCCTTGTCTAATCCGGTCTGTTCATCCCTATAAATATAAACGCCTTTACATAGTTTTTAAAACTTTGTTCTTTTTCCTTTTATATTAACTCCCCCCTTTCGTTCATTACTTACGTTATAGCCCCTTTAACTTTTATTTATATATAATTGCTAGCTATTCGCGTCAATATATTTTAGCTTTTTTCCATAACTTATTATTATAGTTGACTTGTCTAATAGTCCTAACTTAAATTACATTACCGCCGGCGTTTTTCAAAGGGATAAAAATCTTCTTCGTAAGGTATATGACCTTATTATATATTAATATCCTATTATTCACTACCTATTATAACCCTAACTGGTTATGAAAACGTCTTTTTGTTTTTAAAAATAATAAAAATAAAAATAAGCTTTTTTTGTAATAAATTGAAAACATTCATGTATTATATATTAACATTCTTTTAAACTTTGACAGTTTCTTATTTTACGTCCGAGTTTATCGGGTATAGGGGTGTCGCGTATATAGAAAGGTTTATAATATGGTAATATTATAAATAAACTTGATAAAATGCCTAACAACTAATTCACTCCTTTTCGTAATGTATTTAAAAAATAAACTTATTTACGACCTTATCCGGTTTACGTGTTTTTTTACATTAGTTGGTTATTATAGTAAAGGATAAGGGTTATATCCTGTCCTTTACGCGTAAAAGTTAGGGAAATATCCCAGGTCATCGACTCATTTTACCTTTGTTTTTCTTAAGTTAATTAATTAGTTTATCCGATTTCGTAATATCGTTCGGGCGTGGAGAGTTTTAACTATACCGACCGTATAGGCCGTTACCCCTTTAGCTATACGCCTACGCCGCCCTCTCCTTTCGGGTCCGTCTTTATCCCAGACCCTTTCTTCTCCCTTTATTATATCGCCGATTAATAAATATAGGACACTTTCGGTTAACCAGGTTTTAACGCGTAACGTTTTCGCTTCAGCCCCTTTAAATTACCGTCGTATACTCTTTCGTTATTTTAGCTTACAGGACTAAAATGATATAGTTAACTATGTTATATCTTTTATAACTAACATTGGTTAAGGCTTATAAAATGTTACAAACGACGTTCAAAGCTTGATTATACGCTCCCTCATTTTACTTATATCTTATTTATTAACTTTCAATGAAAAAAAAATTATTAGGGCCGGCCGCAAACGAGCGTAGGATCGTATTAGGGTCGATTACGTTACCTGAGCTTAAACTAACATATTAAAGTTTTTAATAAACAGCTTAAAAGGTCGTTTCCCCTGCCTCGCCTCCCGCCTTACTTTTCTTTAACCGTTATCGTCGGACTTTTTTAACGTTTGTCCTTTTTAAAGTTATTCTTTATCGTCGGTCTCCTTGAGCATACATCCCTTCTTGTATTATACGTTGTTGGCCTTTTTGTAATTCCCGCCCCTTTTCTCGTTATTAGCCTTTCTTAACGTCGTTTCGTATCCATCCCGACTTTTACCAGCCCTTCTTTTTGGTGCCTACCAGTTCCCGTTATTCTTTTTACCGTCCCCCTCCCCTAATATTACCTAACTTTCAAAGTTAATCGTAATAGGCTCCTTAACGTTAACAACGCTGATACTCGTTAAACCTAAATATAGATAATAATAATAAATTGGTAAATTTTCGTTAAAATATAATAAAAATCACTTTGTAGTCGAAAACGCATTCGAAAAAATAGGGTCATGTTTATCCAGACTTTTTTATAGTATTATGACCTCGTGTAATAATAAATTTTCCTTTTCATTTATAATTAAAGTGTTATTTCAAAGGTATAGACGATTCGCCCCGTATTTATTGTTTAATATAAATGTAACGTCGTCGTCAAAATACCAGGTTAATGTAAATCCAAGTATCTTCCTATTTAGTTTTGAATTTGTTTCAAGTTTCAATATACTAATGATTCTCTAACAATTCCTACTCCAATTTATTATAACTCTTTTAATTAATATGTAACGAACCAATCCCCTTACCATCTTTACCGTAAAAATATTTTATACTTTTAATTTTTCGTGTTTACTGTCCAATATATCGTTAATTACTAAAACTAATGCCGGGAGGATATTGGATAATATTAACTAAGAAAAGGGATTCGAAACCGTATGTTTCATTAAATTTGTATAAAATACTGGACATTTGCTAAAGATATTTCATGTAACATTAAACGGATTCGGAATACAGATTTCCTGATATGAATTATAAAATTAATCGAGCCTTTTGTTCAGATAATTGATTTTGATATTATAAAAGTTTAATTAAATTTGATCCCTTCTTTTATAGAACTTTGGTGAACGTCGCCTACGATTCGTGACTATTTTTATTTACCATTAAATAAAAGTTATCGCCGTTTAAATTAGTTTTGTCTTTTCGTGTAAATAAGTTGAAAACATAATAACTTGCCTTGCCGGATTGATTAACGACCTCGTATTTTCTTTTACCCCTAATTTAGGTAATGTTTTGTACCTATTTACTAAACGGTTCGTATTAAACCCGGTAATCGTTGACTTCCGGTCTCTTAACATATATTAATAGGCTGGTAAATATGAAGTTGAATCGCATTACGAAAAAGCGATAATAATACGTGAACGATTTTTTTCAATTCATCTGATTAATATTTTTATCTTTTTAAAGTTAATATATCTTAAATAAATGTTATTCGACTTTAATTAGGAAATTAAGTGTCGTTTAAAATACTTTTATCTAATCCGAACCGCAATTACTAATAATAAAAGTTGAAACCCTATCAAATATTTATTATATATTCTGGAAACGATCCGCGTACGTATCAATTGTTGTAAATTATATAGCTTTTAATTTAATAAACTTGAAAAGGTGATTTTGAATGACTAATAAATATCAAGGGTCGTTATTATTAGCTGGTAAATCAATTGTAAAGTCGACTGAAATATATATTCAATACCGGTTGAAAATATAAAAAGGTTAAAAGAAACTTCATTATAAAGTACGACGAGATTTTGTTTCGTTATATTACCTATATATTCGATATAAACGTCAAATATTTACAATTATCCCCTCCTAATAGTCATTTCGTTACAAAACGCGAAATAAAAATTTTCATCCGAATAACTTATAATAGGCGCATTGTAAGGTTATTTTAATAACCTCGTTGTTAATGGTTTTCAAATCGGTAATTATAAACGATGACGATAATGAAATACTTCCTGTAAGTTAATCCCGGAATTTATAATTTACATGAATTATTTAACTTTAGGTAAAAAATGTTTATCACCTTCGAAAACCGTCAAAAGGAAAACCTTATATAATGGGTCGTTCGTTACTTTTTAATACTATAATTCCGTTAACTTAGTTAAGCCAAAAATAAGGAAACTGCTCAACGTTAACAATACCGGTGGGCTTAACACGAGCCGAGACCGCAACGGTACCGCCGGTGTCGCCCTACTAAAATCTTTTAACGTTATTTCCGATAAAGACCTGGACTTGGACCAGGCCCGGGGCAATATCTCCTTCGGCGACTTTTCGAAAGCCCCTGACCCCCCTTTAGAATATATATCCTTGTAATTTAGTAATTAGTCTTTCGTTTAGCTAAACTTCTTTATATAACCAGCCGTAATTTGTGTCCCTTTAATATATGAATCTATTAATACTACGTTTAATATAGCAATGAAAATAGATTAAATAACTCGCGTGCAGAGGTTTTTAACTTCCGGCTTATTTTGTAACCTACGGGTTAACATATGCTGACGGGCGTCTTAAGTTACAGGTTCATACCGTAAATGATATTAAGAAAGGGAAAAAGATTTTGGACTATTTAACTTGGCATTTCGAAATGAGTCATAATAAAGAAAAATACTTTAATCTCTATTGGTCTATTAGAATCGTAAGCGGTATACGGATACTACGTAACTCGAAAGACTAAGCCTTTAAATAAAATATTATTACGAGGAGTTCCTTATCGTAAATAGTATAATTACGTTTTATATATATAGATTGTATGGAGTAGTAAGCTATTAACTTTAAAATATTATCGTTATTTTGTTACGATAAATACCCATCTAATGCTGTTTTCAAATAATGAGTTTTAACCATTATCATCCGATTTACATTATAATATACCATAATTAGGGCCGTAATAAAAATATCCTTTGAAGTTTGAAATATATATTCATTTTACTTCGTTTAAATTTAACGAATATCTCATTTCGTTAGGCGAACGGGATAATTCGTTAGCTTTAAGAAATTACTAATAAAATTACGATAAAAGTTAGAAAAACTTAAAAAGCTTCGAACCTTTCGGTCCGTACGTAATAACTCATATTCGCGGATTACCCGGATTTTCTCGGGGCCAGCCCGAATACCTACCCTAACTGTTGCAATAAAACCTTGGTATTTTATCCTTTTAATTACGAAATTATACTTTCTAAAATCCAAATTTAGCCTCGTATTACGAAAAGGTTTTAAAACCACGCAAACTTTCGTTATATAATCTTACTTAATACCTTCAAAAAATTGAGAAGGTCGTTTAAGTACGTTAAAATGAAATTATTTAAAATATCCGCTATTATATAATTAATATTCGTTAAAACGTCGCCGGCGTTCCCTTTATCTTGAAAGAGGTAAATAACTATTTAAATAACCTGAACCGCGTACAAAACGCCGTTAATTTCTATTACCCGTATATCTCTTAAATATGGTAAAAATCCGTTCCAATATCTAACTTCGTAAATTATATCGACTTTGACAACGTACGTTGGGTCCTTTTGATTAAAGGTAAAGGAAAACGGTATTACTTTGTAATTTTATTTAATACCTGATAGTCGATATAAAATCGTTACCCTCTCCTCAACTTACGAATAAACAATATTAATACCGCTGATAATAAGGAATTTACCCTAACCTAACCCTAATTTATAAATTCCGTAACCTATCATCGAAAATGAAAAAATAATCGCGTAATATTAAGTATAATATTATTTAAGGTCGTTTTGATATAGATTTATCTCTATTTGATTAAGTATAAATAAAGAGTCGAATTTCCCCTTATATAAAGGTAAATTAATAAATTTTTTTTTATTTAATAGTTATGAAATACATTCAGTTTCCCTACAAAATGTAACTAATACTTATTTTTCATCGTAATGATTGTCTTTACTTATAAAATCCGCGTTTTTTCACAAAGACTTATAATATAAATTATTCGAAACGGGTTCCCTACATGTTATATATTTCGGTATGAACTTTATATTCATTAGAGGAAATCCGAATTTATTATACGTTGTATATTTCCCGTTTTCATTCATATTAATACCACGTCTATAACCAAACTTTTTTAACTTAAAATATCAAATAATATTCGATAACTTTTAAGGTTATCTATTAGAATAGTATCTAAGGTATTTTAAAACTTATATCCTGCTTTATTCCGGAAACGATATATATTAATATTTATACGATAGTTAGTTATTTGGGTAATACGTTTATTTTCCCGTAATCCTAATATCGTACCAAGATTACGAAATATAATAACGAAATTTACCTTATTTTTAACCGTTATATCAAAGTCCCGTTTATAACATAATGATGATTATAGCTATAACCAATTTAAGTATTTTAAAAAGATTATTATTAAAAAGTATACAGAAAAAAAATTATTTTTCGTTTATGGGAATTTTAATGAAATTAACTCTTTTTTACTCGATTTTATAATTACGTTATCAAGGCTTTATAAACCGTAAACGAGATTATACTTAGGCGTTGAACTTTTCCCATTGCCGTTAATGGGAATTCTTTCTTTTCTTTTTTGACTTAGGCTATATATACCTACGTAAAAGGTAATACCTAGTAGATATCGTAGTAATGTTAAAAATAGTTCAATAAATTATAATATACATAACGCTTCGAAATAAGTCTAATTCAACTTTTTTATTATCGTCTACGTCGCTTTACGTTTTTAATTTTACATGTATACCGAACTGGTTAATTAAAATAACTAACTGCGATATCGAAATAATTAGTCGCAATTACCACGGTCCTTTCACGAAAGCGTTTAAAAGATGTAAACTTTCATCATAACCGTATTACTGTTCGGTCGTTAAATTTAAAAGGGTTTCGTTATAAAACCACTCAAAAGTCGTTTTAAATTTAAAGACTTTAAATTGTCGGCGAGTTCGCGGTACTTTTTTGAATTTACGATATAGCTTACCCGGCCAATACCTGTTGTAATAGATTTGTCGCGTATACGTAACGATACACGGGAATGTAATTAGTTATATTTCATAGCCGAAAGCCAATTTAAACCGCCTATTTAAGCTAAAAGTATTTTGAGCTTAATAACGAATAATATTATAGGTCTTTATTACTTATAACCAAACCTTCGAATTTGACTAATACCTTACTTACTCGATAAGGGTTACCGAAAACCGCCTCGATATAGTCGAGAAATTTCCCTATATTATGTATACTTTCGTATACTCCGGCTTCGTAATACGTCGTAATCGTTCGTTTTACCGTTGCCGTATAATAATACTATACGTAAAGAAATGCGTATCGATCCTTTTGAATCTATATTTTGTCCGGTTTTAATATAAATTTAATTGTTTGATGCGTTACCACCTACGTAAAAGAAGATCCATTAAATTGCGGTTAATCATATTGTTTTTGTTCACCCTAAACCGCTGAAAACCTAACGCGAGTCGCGGGTAATTCGATTTCGAATTATTAGATCTTCGCGACGATTTAAACGAAGTCGGACGTAAGGTCGATAATTAAAGTCGATTGATCCGATTATAATAATAATTTAATAGCCGACGCGATATAACTTACGGTATTTCATAAATGAAAAATATCGACATAAATCGGTTGCGAAAGAGCCGAAGGTGTATTTTTAAAGGTGTAGGACTAGATATTGATTGACGGCCTATCTTTTTCAATAATGTTAAATATAACATCGAATCATTAACGTATATTATCTATTCGTTTATCATAAATAATATTTTTTCTAATAGATAAAAAAAACCCTTAGTAAAATATTATAATACGAAATACGATAGTAAGTCAAATATATGTTAAATAAGATTTACTATTAAGGTACGGAGGAAAACTAGAAAAGGTTACCATAGCCTAACGTGTAGGCTCCTTAGGTAGAGCTAATACCCAACCTATTATGTGCCCTTACACGTGTCGTATATGGACCGTGACCGGCTTATTCCCGGACCGTACCCTGTCTGTGCCTGAGCCGAGCCTAAGCCGGAAGCTGTCTATCTCTTTATGTGCACAGACACGTAACCTATAAGCTCATCGGCCAACGGCCAGAGTCCATGATAGTATTCGTTATATTTTAAGTAGATGAAAAGTTAAAATAAGTCAAAAAGAATAGTATTAGAGAATCATTAATATATAATAACCTTGAACGAATTCGAAAAAAAATATATGAACGTTTAACTTTATAATAAACCGGTAGTTCAACGTTAATGTTAGGTAAGTGTTGAATAATTTACGTAGGGTAAATAGGCTTTACCTTGGCATTAATATAATATTGAATGATAAAAGGAAAATTTTATTACTATTACAGTATAATACGATATATAGGGTCTTGTATATGTTATCCGATTTTATAGAATAAGTATCCGACCAAAAAACGACTTTTATAATAATTCATTGAATTATACCAATTTATTATTATTATTATTATTATTTCAATCCTAAGAATAATAACTCCGTCAACGAGGAAACCCCTATTAATATTAGCCTCAGATATTAGAAAAGATAAGTAAGGGTAAGCGGCGTAAGGTGGTGCGAGTATTAGATAACTTCGACAACAGCAATAGGCTAAAACCAAAACAGATACTCAACGAAGCCGACGATAACGGGTAACATTAAACGGGGAAAATACTAAATAAAGTCTATAACGGCAGATAATAAAAGGCGAGGCGGGGAAAACGAAATTTTAGACAGGATACCAAAAATTATAACATATGAATCTTGGTTTAAACGATATAGTCGATACGGGTACGATTGTTAACCCGTTTTCGATCAACTCCATTCACTCGTTTTCAATAGAAGTAAACAAATTGAATAGGGATAAACGAGGGTCTCGTACGATTGGTACCTAACCATGGTTAATAAGGTTTTATAAGCTATAAGTTATATTCGTCGTAAAAATATAACTTATATAATTCTATTATTTCAAAAATTCGGCTAAACTTTCGAAAGGGTATGCGACGTATATTACAAGTGGTAACAGTAAAAACATTTCGTACTAATACCAGGTTGTTGAAAGAGATCCTGTCGTGATAGATACACGCAACGGTTAATAACGATGGAGGAGTCCTAAAAAGTAACAGGCTCGAAAGGGAAAAAAAGATGAAGACGTATAACCAAAGGGGTGATATTTTACATTATCAGTACAATAACGTCGCCTTAAATTCGGGTAATATAGTAAAGGCGGATAAAATAATTCATTAAATCGAAAAACGCTGAAATAAAACGGGCTAGTAACCTGGGATATCCCCTTACCGTTTACAAACGAGAAACGAAATATAAATACTATTTTCGATAATTACTACCAATTACCTTAATAGGGCGCGTAGGATAACTAAAGCTTTAAATAAACTTATCTTTCAAATACACTAAAGAAGGGTTAATTTACTGTTTGGTTTCTTATCAAACTATTTTTTAAGATTGTCATATTATGAACCTTTCGACAAATACGATATTTTTACGCTCGGTCGATAAAAATATAAATAAAAGGCACTTTAAATTTAAAAGGGGGATTAATAAAAAAATAAAAATATTTTGAATTATAATAAAAGGGGCTCGTTTTCATTTTCGCTATTATTTAATAGAAAAAGGTCGTTTATAACGTAAGAGGGTTATGAAATATAATGAGCGGTGAGGTATTTAAATATAGTAAAACGGAATACTTTATGAAACGATTAGTTATTTTTAATAGAGTCGCTTACAATAGTATAACATAAAATAAAACCATCATAAATATTGGTTATATAAATAAAGGGGATGTTAATAAAATACGAAACATTGACGAATGATTCAAGGCTAAAATGAAGATCGTGAAATGATATTTGTAATAAAATTATTATAAGAAGTAAAATATAAACGGAGAATATTAAAAGGGAACGGATAATAAAGAGAAAAAAGGGAAAACGGTTTTTAAAGTGATGATAAAGCTGTATTTATAGGTTTAAGTAGACCGGAGTCGATAAGGGTTATATATTATACGGTACGTTAAAGGGAGTGTTATACGGCATCGATGGCTTTAGGTCAGACCAGCCGATACGTTATATGACACGTTAAAAATACGTTACAAACCCCGTGTTATTTGCGCTCGGTTCACGTATTGCGAAAACACGACCCGTTCTTTACGTTTAGTCAAAGAGATACCGCGGCTTTTACGACGTTTAATAAAAAGCGGGGTATATTATTAATTCAAGGTATTGACTATTAAATATATAGTTTACGTATTTTTTCACGTAACAAGATATGTAATACCCGGTCTGGGCGTGGTCCGGGCGCGGTTCGCAAATAACACATACGAGGGCACGTGATGGGCTGGACACGGACTATACTTATAAGACCTGCATGAAGGACCACGGTAGCCTCTTCTTGTCTTTTGCTTGTACCTCGTTAGTAAACTCCATTTGGCACTTACTCGGCTTACTATCATAGATTGGACCAAAACACAATCTAAGATATTTATAAATGACTTGTTATTGACTCATATTTCGATTGCTTAATTTCATTTTAAATTTTCAATACGTAGGTTTAAAAACGGCATATATACATGTTTTAATGGGTGGGAGCTTTGGCTGGTTATAACGACTTTTTGCCAAGTAACTTCAATAGAAATATTAACCACGAATTTTATAACAGAAACGGGTTGGAAAGTACGTGGGAAACCATTTAAAATTACTGTGATAACCAGAAAAAGACGAAGCATAAAATAATAGAATTACTATTTATATAATTCACAAAGTATCAAGCGTTTTTGAAACTAGAATGAAAAATACAAAAGTTTTTAAAATAAGTATACCACAAAGCTGGTCAAGGTAAACTAGATTTTAAAATGGTTGTTTTTGAATCAAACAGGGTTTTATAACGGTTGTGCGTAAATTGAAAAATATCATTGAAGATATTTATACATTGAAACCTAAGTTTCAAGGTAATATCAATATCTATGGTTTCAATTACAGATAATACGAATATTATATTTGATAATTTAACCGATAGAATATATTACATTTGAAATCGAAAGTTCAACATATATGGAAATATTAAGCGCTTCTTATCAAGTAATTATGGATAGACTTATTTCATATAAAATTGACGACGTTTTCATTACCAATTTCACGATTATAGTGAACTATAAAATTTACAAACATCTCGTAGAAAAATATGTAAATTGTTTATAATTTAAATAACCCTGTAAAATTTGCATATTAGGCAGGCATAAGTTTCGAACGCTTTGAGAAGTAACTCCTTATATATAACTGTATCAATTATTGGTTAATGAATCACTTACCTTGCGAATAATTACAACGGAAATAATACTTCAAGAAGAAATGCTCATTTGAGTTTAAAACAAAAAAAAACTTCGTAACTTAGTTCATTGATTACATAATAATCATCAAGAAACCGAAAACTGATGTATCGGATAAATGTACTTCTAACAACAATTTGGAGGAAAAAGTTTTAGGGGATGATAAAGTATATATAACGGACTGTAATAAACGATTTGATAGAATTACTTCTATAGGTTTTTAAAACGCCTCGTTTCTCCATAATACGGTGTTTGTCGGTAGGGTCTATTATACCAGATACTTTAGAAGAGTAATTATAAAGATTGGTAGTGTGTATTGAGATAGTTAGTTAGAATAAAGGGTGAAGAGGCATCCGGATAGTGCACGCCTCAAGTGGAAGCTTATAAGCTTTTATGCAGATAGTAGCACTTTACCATGTATTTTGATAAGCTCCCCCCTGAGTAGTGACACTTAAGTGTGCATTTTTCCAATGCCCCTTCTGGGAAATGACACGTTATTATACAATTTTTATGAATATACCTTGCGAAGTGATACGTTATTGTATACTTTGTAAAGGTATAACTTGTAGTGTAGCGGCTTATGAATTATAAAGATATATAATAATATCTATATATGTAATCTTTTTCTTAACTAGACTCGTATCCGTAATCTTATAGTAATAGTTTAGTTTATGGTACGACTTATATTTATGATTTTGGTAATAATAATTCATATCTGTTATGTAGTAAAAATCGTTTGGTTTATAATATAATTCGACTAAAGCTTTAATTAGTAGTTTTAGTAAAAATAGTGGTTGCAGTGTAAAATTGTAAATTTTTGGATTAGTAGTTCTAATCGCAGTAGTGGTTTTAGTATGGCTTTAGTTATTTTAGGTAATTGGTAAGAGTATAGTTGATAATATATTTATAGTTTTTAATCTTTCTATGTAATCATATGGGTAAAATTATAGGTATTACGTATTTTAGGATTAATATAAAAACATTTATCGTTATCGGTCAAGGCGAAACCTTTTTTTTACTTTTTTACAAAGCGCCCCTTTTTGTAACATAAATCTCTCCATAACTAATTAGAGTGTGCATACCTAAATTACTGTTTTTTCAAAAAAATTGATTTTTACTGGTTTATAAGCAAGTTACTTAACGAACGCCATATTTTAACCGCTTTTAAAAACAGGTAACTTGTAAGAACCGTTTCCTTAGGCGCCGTTCAGCACGCTAACATCAGCAGGAGGAGGCCGCCGCCGTTACCACCCACCATACCATCGTTAAAGCCACCCCTAACCTTACCTTTTTGAGTAGCATGTCATTGATTTACGCCTTCTTTTTCGGCTTTTCCCTCGCCACCGTTACTGATAACGGCCCCACCGTCTTTTCTCCTCTTTCCCCTTCCCTTTCTTCCCCTACCCTTTAGTAGGAGAAATGAGGAGCTTTTAAGGGTATTAACCTTATCTTTTTATTATGGATAAAAACTACTTTATTCGTAGCGGTTATACTTTGTCGTTATTAGCGTAATTTAGCTAAATTGTTACGTAATCCGTATTCTTAATTTTCCCCTTAACTTGAATTATAGTAATATATTTGTAGAAAAATGACGAAGCGATTGATTTGGTCCGCCGCTTCGAGTTACGGCTCGTTAAGATGCATTTCGAGGCCTTTTTAACGCGTAAAACGTTGAGGCAGAGTGCCCAGATTTATGTTCTAGAGCCGTTAATAAATACGTTTCATGTACTATATATCGCGTTCGCGGCCATAGGTGAATTTATTATCGATTACAGTAAAATCGGGGGCGGTTGTCATATTATTATTGTTGGAAGCGAATTGATATTGGATATGCCCCTGTTATGGTGGTTTTAAGACTGTAAGCCGAGGCATTATTACACGTACGCCATTTTTACGGTAAGTTTACATTAAGTTTGTTATCATATCTACGATTAATGATGACCTACTATTTTAATATACTATTTGAAGCATTTTTGAAAAAAAAATATTTTCGTAATAATTAAAATAATCCGTTACTAATTAGTAATAGGTGATAACCGGTAGCCTAAGGAAACGTTAATCGTTATTAATTCCTAAGAGGCTGGCTTTCGCATGTGTTACGTAAAAGAGTTCGACGACGTTATCGCACGGCGTCGTAAGGAAGGTAAAAACCCTCCGGCACCTTTATTTAAAGGTATATAGCCTAAGGCGCAGGGTCACTTCTCCGGTGGCGTTAGTAACGGCGTCAATAGCGGTATTAACTGCAACGCTAATAGCAATAGTGGTGGTAAAGGCAGCGAAAAAAAGAATAACAAAGACGATAATGATGACGATGTAGCGACGCCCTCCCCTTCCCCCTTTAGAAGTAACTAGCTGATTATTATAATATTTATGCTAGTTTGTCCAGCCTTATCATGCTTCGCTACATAAACTTAAAGTTCTTTTTATAAAAGGATATTAACGTACACGATAAGTTTTGAATTTATGGAGTAAAAAATGTTTTTAGTAACATTGTAAATAGCAAAATCAAAAGTGATAGTGTATTAAATAAGTCGCTAATAATATATTTAAAAAACGATAAAATGTTAAAAATGAGGTGAGTCGTAAATTCAAATAGAGATGGAATTTCAATATCGTTGTAAATCGTAAATTTAAAAAGCGATGAAATGTTACAACTGGCATAAATGGTAAATTTAAATACCTATAAGATATTCAAAGCGGTGGAAGTTACTTCATTAGTGTAATGTTATTAACCTTTTTAGTAACTCTAACAAAAAGAGTATTTATTAATAAAATCTCTTTTAGTGCATTATTAGAGGAGTTTGTGGTTATTGTATTTATTAATTCTAAATTTTTGTTGATCCATAAAATCTACTTAATTTAGAGGCGTTTGTACGATTCGTATAAGGCTATAATATCGATTATAAGACGCTTTTGGTTTATAATTCCGAGTTTTACAAGGTTTTCATAAAAGTGAAAAAGTTAGTATAAATTACTACAGGGAGAGGTTTTAAACTAAAATTCATAATATTTATCCGAATTGTTATCATTATAGTAATTCCGGAGTCGAATCCTCCAATTATATCGTAAATTTTCAAATTCAAAACGTCCAACATAACGCACTTATATTTTATAAAGTTTTAATGGAAAATGTTTCAATAAAAGACAAATTGTTTCTAGATGAAATATCGTTACTAGAAAGAAAACTAATCTTATTGGTAAATAATAATTGGTAATATTTACGAAAAATCCATTAATAAAAATTAATTGACTTTCTATACATATATAGAGTAGTATAAACAGCAGGCAGCGTTTCGGATTATGTATTTGCCACGCAAGACGTTTATTAAACGCTTTATATAAGTTATCCATAGGGTCTTTTTAACATAATACGGTGACCGAAAGGTCAATCGTCACCTCTAATTATATTACTCATACGATTCAAGCTCTACCTATACGTTAATATCTGTATTTTTCAGTTCGTTCAGTGCTTATTCGCCCAATTAGAGTAACTTTATCCAATTAAACCTTTTGGACGAGGTTCAGAATATCGTTATAAAGTATAATTATTATGTTATTAGAATCGATTATACAGTCCTTCGTCAGGTACATTTTAGGCTTTTTTTTTTAGGCCGGCCTTTAAAAGCTTCTTTTTTTCGTAATGACAGTCGAAGTTTTATACAGCGTTGATATATTATTCATTTACATACTAGAAAATACAAACCCTTTAAAATGTAATGTTAAGATTAACAAAAAAAAGTTGAAAATAGAGCCAGCCATTCCAAACCACTTTTTATGATGACTTCAATAAATATTATATTAATATACCACAATCTTAACGAGTCCTCCATAAAGCGGTTTGATGATGAATAAAATCGTTCTGGGTAAATAATGCTTCCGTAAATTCACAGAAATATAAGCGTAAATATTTCATTTCTACTGTTTTTTCGATTATGTATAAGCTTGTATAATATTACGAAACTCGACTTAAATGTTATAAAGTGTACGTAGGGAGGCTGTAAATGCCAAAATCAAGTAATAGTTTAATTTTTGTAATGTAGGCAATCAGGTTGTAATATCCGCTTTACCGATGTTATCGTATCACCTAACCATAAGACGGTTTTTTGTCATAAGGCTTACTAGCTTTATCTTTTAACTCGTCAACCAAGCGTATGTCAAAAATTCTACAGGCGTCATGAATTATTAAATTTAACTTTGTCAAGTTGAAAAGGACTTTTTCAATTAAAGTTACAATTTACTTTGAGGTAAATTATTTGAAAGGGGTATATAAAGCGGTAATATTTCTTTTTAAGTGGAGTCTTACATTTGACTTGTGATACGCCGTTTTCCCTAAGCAATAACGAAATTTGTAACAAACGCCTAAAGTGTTTTTTTTTTATAGATAAATAGGCGCCTTCGGCGATGCGTTACTAAGTTCATTGGTATAAGTAAGCCTTTTTAGTAAGGTGGTAAAGGTTATAAAGGGGTATCCGGGGGGTATATAGAATTTGAGCGTGGTTTAAGTTAGGTTTTATAAAAATGGGTTGGTTAATACCACTTTTTCAATTGCGTTTCTGGTCCGTTATCGTTTTCCACATTTTTCTTATATATTAGTACCATTATCTAGCGAAATGAACTTATATATTTGGTAGGTTCATAAGTATATAGTAGCTTATAAACCTGTTCATTCTTTAAGTGCCATTTTGTCAGTCCTTTTTTTGTTTAACAAGAATTTTAGATTGTAATAATAAGTCTAAAATTCCAGTCACACGCGGGCCTTTTTTTGTAGCCAATACACTTAAAATACTATTTCTTACCCATAAGGAACGCATGTTATGGTCTGACCTACAACGGTATGTCAAGTAGGTGCCAAATAAAGTTTACAATTAAGGTACCGTGGAAGACTAGAAGAGGCTACAGTAGTTTTTTATGCAGGACTTATGTATATAGTCCATTTATAGCCCGTTACGTACCCTCGTACGTAATGCCTACAGACTGCGTTCGAACCGCATCCAGGCCACGCCTAGGCCGGGAATTAAAAATCACGTTATGTGTACAGTGATGTAACTTACAAATTTAGTAGCTAACGGCTTAAGTTAACAATATACCCACCCACTCTTTTATTAAAAAAACGATAAAATTATGGTATCCCGTAGGTTAAATATTAATTATAGAACGTATCTGCTTCATACGTAGATCGGGCACAATCCGGTTGCAGGCCATATAACGTATCTTTTAACGAACCGTATAACGTATAATCCGTATTAATTACGGGCCGTCTACGCCGTATAATGCATTTCATAATACGCTGTATAACCTATAAACCTTATTAGTCACTGGTTACTCATGTCGTATAACACGGTTTTTAAAGCGTCGTATAACATATAGACCGTATTAATCACGGGTTACCTGTGCCGTGTAACTCATTTCCTAACGCTTCGTATAACTTATAACCCCTACCGATTTCGATCCGCCTACGCCTATCAATAGGACTTTAACCGTAGCTTTTAAAAACACCTTCTTTTTTCTTTTTACTTGGCTAATCTTCTCCTTTTTACCTATCTTTAATACGCTATTTTTAATAGCCTTAACTGTAATACTTTTTTCTAATCCCCATTATAACATTAGTTTTTCTGTTATCATATTTTTGGTAGGATTTTCCCGTTAATATAATTGACGTTAATAATGCTTCGAGCCTAGGTTATATTACAATTAGTATATCTGTTAACGGCTATTCACCTTTCCATAAGATATATAGATCCTTTATATCTTACTACTCATACCTTCAACTATATAATATAACTCTCCTGCGTTATAAGGGACTTTTTTGTACCTGGCGATAGTAAAGATGAGGTTAAATTTCACTCGTTATAAATTAATTTTTCTTTCCATATCTCATATGAATTTTCATTAAACTTTGAATTACTTTTAGTTAACATTTGCGTTTACCGTGCTTAGGGGTGTATATTTCATCGTGAAGTTTATATTGTAGTAAGACTCAAAGTTTTTATTTTAATGAAAGAACTGAAAATATATTAACCCCTTTTTGTAATATGTTCAAATGTCAAATTGTCTCACAACTTCATTTAGTTTACCCGTATTATCACGGTTATTCATTGTAGCATTTTATAACGGCGATTATATTCTATTTTTCATTCATAAGCATTAAGTTAATCTTCAGAGTTATAAACCCGTTTTTACTTTTACTTTCTCCGAATTTACTCATCAGTTTACCTGGTTTCGTAATGTCGCCCGTACCTCAAGCGTCTTGACTATTCCGATAGTATAAGCAGTTATACCCTTAGCTATACGCTTTCGCTGTCTTCTCTTTCCGGGCCTATTGTCCCCAAAAACTTTTCCTATTTCTCTCGACCATTTTTCTCGCCTACCGCAACCAAACGCCTTCAGCTAATCATATATTAATTCGAAACGTTTTTACTCCAGTCCCCGCCGGTGCTCATAGTTTACACTTTCGTAAGTTTAACCTAAGGAATCAAAATGATTTAATCATATGAATCATATTCTTCACAACTAATATAAGTTACGTCTTATAAAATATAAGGAGCAATATCCCGGAATTAACTGTAAAAGCTATCTTTTCCCTCGAGTCATATTTATTAATTTTATATAAAAGCGAGTTGATCGAGTCAACCGAAGATGAGTTAACGATTGTACCCATATCTACCGCATTACATAAGCGAATACTAATATATTTTAATCCCTTATATCCCGCTTAAAGAATCGTTTTCCTCATCTCGTTCCGCGTTATAAGCTGTTATTAGCCTCTTTTGTTACCCGCCCTGTCTAACGTTATTCGCCTTTATCGGCTTCGCCTAATATCCACCCCAACTTGAGTCTACCATATTCATTGGCGTTACCTAACACCCGCCCCGTTTCGCGCCGTCTTCCCCTGATAGCTACTTCTAATATCCAAAGCTAATCGCATTAGGGTTTTCAATTTTATCGGCGCCACCTTTCGAAGTATCAAGATAATAAAAATAATATCTTATAAATAAAACTTAGTAGATTTGTAGTAAAAGCCGTTCCGCGATTAAATATTTATTCGAAACAGTCGAATAATATATATCCGGTTTTTTCCATCGTATTATATTATGATAGTCATGAAAATGTACCTCGTTTGAAATTATTATACTATTCCCAATGTAAAAGCTACATATTTGATACAAGTGAATTAAAATGTATTCGACGAAAACATTGAAATATCGGGCTATCATAAAATTAAATATCTCTTTCTTCCGTTGAGAGTTTATCTAAGGACATAATATACTAATATATTTGTACAAATTCCCATTTTGAATTATTATGAACCTTTTGCTTAACTAATATATAACTGATACCGCTTCGCCACGTTCTCGTAACGAAAATATCTTAAATTTTAAATTTTTCGTATATATATTTTCCCGTAAAGTTCGCGATAATAAGTCGTCCCGGGCGTTTATTTATTAAACAATATAAGGAAACGGGATTTGTAATCTCTATTTTAACCAAATCCATGTAAAATATAAGGTGTTTTACCAAAATATTAAAAATGATATACGATGGGTTCAAAACGTCATCGACCTAGTATTAAATGTATAGCTAATTAATTTCCATATTAAAATATTTAGTTTCAATATAACGTAAGTGAAACTAAATTTATCGTTTACTTTATATCATTTCGGCGGACGTTGCCAAATATTTTCCTTTGTTTTTATTCATTACCAAATATATATTATAACCACCTAAACTAACTTTATACGTTCTGGCAAATACTTTCAAAACGTAAAATTTCATTCTGTTAAACTGGTTGACAACTCTGTATCCCCGTTTACCTTAATGCTTAGTGATACTTCATCCTTATTGATTACACTATTTATATTAAATCCGGTAATCATCAACTTCATGTTATTTAATACAAATTAATAAGCGTAGAAGTATAATACACAATAGAATTACAAAAAGGCGATGACTACTTTTAGGTACTTTTAGACTTGTTGATTGTATCGTTCGGTTCCATTATTCGTTAATATATGGTATACTGTCGATGAATGTTCTTTAAATTATATTGAAACACTTGAAGTTGTTTAAAATTCATTCATTCAATTCGAGCCTTAATCGTTAATGATAAATACCGAAAATCTATAAAATCACCACTATATATTTCTGAAACGCTTTGCATATATTTCAGCGATTATAAACTGTATTTCATTTGATTTGATAAACTTAAATAATCGGTATTTCAAAACTAATAAATACCGTAAGTCTTGGTTAGTGAAACGTAAGTTTATTCTGAAGTAAACCGAAATATAGGATTAATTACGATTTATGATAAAAATGGATTGAAAAACCTTATCGTAAAGTACGACAAAACTTTATACCGATATATTAAATATATTACTAATATAAACATAGAATATCATAACGATTATTTCTTAATAATAATCCCGTTCAACGATTCGAAATGAAATATTATTATCCTAATAAATTATAATAAATAATCTTTAGGTTCATTGTAAGATTTTTCTTTCTCATAATTTATATCTCTGTAGCTATAAATGGTTACAATAATTTAACGTATTCTTTGCATCTATATTATAATTTATAATTTGTACCGAATACTTTACTTGCACTGGAAAACGTTTAAAGCTTTGAGTAACTGTTCATGGGCGAATTACCAATAATAAGTCGTTCGTTGTGCCTTAATTTTACAATTTCATAAAAATATTCGACCCGAAAATTAGGTAAAGACCCGTTATTAATCAAGTTAGCGGTATTAATACGGGCCGGGTTCGAAGCGATATTATAACCATTAACACCTTGATACCTCCTAGCGTTACCAAAGTCGGTGATATGGGCGCGAGCCAAACCTGAAGCGATATTGTTATCGACGACGCCTCGGGCTTTTGTTTTTACTTCCCTTTCAAACATATGATATAGCGATCTAATAATTAGATTTTAGTTTTAGTAAATTTATCCGCGTTCAAAGTCGTAATATACCTTTTTACAATATATCAATTCATTATTATTATATCCGATATAATTTTAAAATCGGTCAAAACACCCCTATACAACGTTTTTTAACCTCAGGTTTGAGTTGTAATGTCGGTAAGACCTCTATTACGTTAACGTAGTATATGAGTAATCAGATTATTGGTATTCTAGTAGTAAAAGATAGATATTAGAAGTGAGAAGAAGCATTCAGAGAGTGCACGCCATGGATGAGAGGTTATAAACCTCTCATTCAGGTATTATAACTCTACCATGCACTCTACTAATCTTCCTTCTGGGCCGTGCCATGCATGCACTCTGCAGCGTGACACGTTATCGTGCACTCTATAGGAGTGCACCTTCTAGTGTAGTGCACTGCTACTTCACCTACGGATACTAAATATAGGAATGTATAATAATATCTACATATAATTTAACGGTTAATATAACCGGAAAAACGCTTGAGTCGCGTGCCGGTAACGTAGGTAATATTAAAAAAACTAAAAAACAACGGCTTATGGAACTTAACATTGCTAAATTCAAGATAATGAAAAAGTTATTTAATCCTTTACAATATTTTTGGATAATATACAAATAATAGTCACTATGTGAATCTGATAACACAGCTTACAAATAAGATACAATAACGAAAATCTCATTATAGTAAATTATATAATTAGGTTTTGTGTCCAATAATCGTAAGAAATAATATATTATCGGGTTCAAAATATCATTTTTATCCTTTGTAAACAGGTACCCGTTTGAAGTTATCCCCAAGTAATCAATTTTTCCTACTGTGAGCCTATACGGGTCCTAATATACCAGAATAGAAGCCATAATGACTATATGTTTAACGTTTAATATATATATTCCTCTCGATCCGTTTTAGCCAACCGAATTATCCGTTTTGTAACTCGAATAAGGCAATTGATTGAATTGGAAAAATTACTAATAAAATTTCGACAAAAGTTTGCTGAACTTAAAAAACTTTGAGTTTCTGGAATAATACATAGATACCTTATTCGCGAACAACCTGGAATTTTTCGGAGTTGTATTGAATACCTATATGGATTGTTACGATAAAAACAATGTATGTTTCCTTTTTAATTACGAAGTTATATTTCTTTCACTCGATGTTTTACCCGATATCGTAAAGATAGCCTAAAACTACGCAAAATGTCATTATACAAGATAATTCAATACCGAAAGAAAAGAAAAATAGGAAATCGTTTAAGTAAGACGTTCCTAAATTATCCAAATTATCCGCTATTAAATAATTAATGTATCGTTAAAACGTCGTTGGCTTTTCCTCTAACCTAGAGGAAGTAACCAACTATTTAAATCGAAATAAATATGAAAAGCCGTTAATTTTTTTTTGTTTTCGGGTAAACCCCGAATATAATAAAAGGCCGTTTAAATATGTCAAATCGTAAGTTACGTTGACTTCGATAATAGGTTTAGGGGTTTTTAATTAAGGGTAAGGTCAAACTATTTCATTTGTTAATCTCATTTAAAAACCGGTAATTACCGTAAAACCGTTATCATCCTCGCGATTTAAAATCAATAATACCGGCGCCTTAACCGATAAAAGGTTTGCGAAAACCCAACCCTTATTTATTAAGTTAGTAACTCAACATCGAAATTCAAGTTGACTTGATATTATCGATATAATAATTCCGAAATTCATCCAATAAAGATTTATCTTTATTCTGTTGAATGTAAATATTATAGTGGAGTCTTTAATGGTACGAGGGTAAAGTTATTGTCTTTTCTTTATTCAAAAAATCGCGGAATTCCGCTGACTCGAATAAAAAATGTAACTAATAATTTTCCTTTTTTATGATTGTCGATACCATCGACTTCAAAATCTGCTTTTTTTCGTGAAAACTTGTAATAAAAGCTCATTACAAATAATTCCCCGTACTATATATAGTCTTTTAAAATCAGTTTGTTAAACCAATAAAAACTTACCTTATAATATCCTGAATATATTTCAACCTAGAACTCGTTATTATTATATCTAAAAATATATTTTTTTACTAATTAATTACTAACCGAGTACAGCCAAAATTTAATATTATCTATTCGTATCGTATTCATAATATATAAAAAATCATATCCCGCGTTATTTCAGGAATGATATATATTAGTATCGGGTTATGTCGGAATAATACTACCTGCAAAGCAGTAAGTCAACTTTAATTACAGTAAATTTGACTATATTAACTGCAAGTTAAGTGTATTGTTTTGTAGTGACTTACTGTATTAGCTGTACATCAAGTACAGTATTCCACACTTTACACTAGGGTACTGGCCCAGTAGTTGGCCATACAAATTACTGTGCAAACTAGCTAGCGGTCTGCAAAACCTAGAACAATACATCCATCACTTAACTACACAATACTACTGTTACTTCGACTAATCGAATCGACAACTTTGCAACGTCTAAAGCCTTACTAACACTAATCATTGCTTATTAGGGTAAGCAAAAATAAGCTAAGTAAAATAAAAGGCTACTTTCTCGTTATGCCTTACGTTAATAACCGGAGGTTAGGGTAGAGGAAAGATTCTTACTAAAGGCCATTGTTAATACTATGCTAGTCCATATTGACAGGAAAACAAAGAAGTCATTTAGGTTACGCTAGTTTATAACGGCAATCTACAAGTAAGCGATGGTATTTCTATTTGAAAACACTAAGAAATCTTTACCAAATATTCTCTTTAAAGACGTTGAGATTATCTGTCAAAAGTTTTAAAGTTCAGTGAATTAGCAAACGGTCAAGTTAGTATTATTGCGGATATTGTTATTATTACAAAACTACCCGACTAAATCCTAGAGCCAAAATAATAAATAACTTTCGAACTGTATCTATAATTAAGCTCTTCGACCTTACCCTTTACATTAAGCTTTCCCCCCTATTTCACTCTTTTCACTTCCCCTACGCTAATTCAATCGTTAAAATCTCAACTTTAAGCAAAAACACTCAAATTCGCTAAATCGCGCCGAGAAAGTCACGTGACGTGGCTACACCCTCAATTTCCAAGTTAATATGCGAATTTACGCCAAAAAAGTAAGTCTATACACCCCAAAATCACCAAGTCCTTCGTAGTTAAGAAAAATCGTTAAGATGGTTACCGTTAATACCCACTTCAAAGCTATTACCAACTATGCTATGAAGGAAATAATTAAAAACTTCTAACTCCACTTTATTAAAAATTTCGATATAAAGTTTTAGAGGTACGATATAAACGAAAGCTTAATGGAAAGACACCTAGTTAACTTTATCGACTTTTATATCATCAACTACAATAAAGGCGAAGACTTTAACCGCGACAGCAGTACTTTTTACAAATACCGTAACTTCTTCGACAACTAGATAATTAATATGTTAGAAAAGACTTAAAAGGGCGTTAAGTCGAAGTTAAAGGACGAACTTTAAATCTGAGGGATATATATATTAGAAAAAATCTCTATTAAGTTAGCAAAATCCCGTTATGATTTCGCCTAAATTAACAAATACCTTTAGGATGCACGCGATAAAGGAAATTATATAAAAAATTTAACGCCCCTATACAAGTTCAAGGGCACCTCCCCTTTACCCTGAGATAATATAAACTTTTTTACGCGCTAACGATAAGCAATCTATTAACCTACTCGGCAACCTAACATCTTTACATAATAACATAGAATACGCTTTTATTGGAGGCGAGGAACGTAAAGTAACGGCCGCTTATGAGGATAAAGGAATTAATATTGTTATTTAACACCAATTAATCAAATAAAATATTTAAGTCCTTTAAAACTTTCAAGCCTCCATTACCCCCTAAATGTTTAATTCCCAATCCCTTTAAAAACCTTCTTATAGCAAGTTTACTTATAAGCGAAAGATTACTAAAAGCCTTATTATAAAACTTTACCCCTCAAGCCAAACAACTGATAATTACCCTTAACAACGTGCTTCAAAGGCTTCAAGGCTTAATCTACCAAAAAAACAATACTAATAAAAACTGGGATAACTATTACAACTTGATCCCAAAGCCTATTAAAATGGTTAAAATTAATTGAAAACGCCTTACAAACTTCGCTAAGGACTAAAAAGATGTAAAAAGGTATTACGGAAAGCCATAAAACCTCCTAGATACGAAAGATAATGCCATTTTTAAATATTTGTAAGTAAATAGAGGTTCCTCATTTTAGTATTTAATTACTATTCTCTGAAATCTTTACAGGGAACACCAGGGATTATAAACTGACTTTACTAACCCAAGAAATTACGTTTCGTGAGATTTATAACGGTTCAAAAGGTTAATTCAAATAAAATATCCAATTTACGTAATACTACACAGATTGAGTCTTTAAAAGGTAAGCAACGATGATAGTTCAGAAAAAAAGGAGGAAATACCGATAAATATACTTAACCAGATAATTAATAAGTTGATAATATGTTAAAAAGCAATAAGGAAATCCTACGCTAATGATATCACACTTTTCGAATAGCTACAGATAGTAGTGACGGGCGTTAACGAGTTCGAATACGTCATATAACGCCTAAATTCTACTTACGAAGGCTTTTTTAACCAGTTACGTTCCTTGCTTACAACTATAATAACGCGAACAAGAAACTCGTTTACTATATACCCTTAAGCTGATATTTTCTCTCACGTAAATAAAAATGGTTTTAGGTTACTTAATTACGTTAATCGCAAATACAGTTACGGGCACCCTTAACGCCTAATGTCTGGCCTATTGACCCCAAAATAAAAGTAACAACCGCGTTAACGCTAACTAATCCAAAATTAAAGATAATCTATTAATCTTAAAACCTATCGTCGTAATAATAGCAAGATTTGTTAGATCTATAGTACATTTGGCTATTAATTAACTCGCTAACTTCACTTTAAACGAAATAATAGGAAGGTAATATATTAAATTTAGTATCGTACCACTTTTAAAAAAAATTAATTTTACTAAATCGTAAACTTTAAAAGAAAAGAATGAATTAACGGTAATGATTCCTTTGAACAAATTATGTAGTATAAAGATACCGCTTCTAACGCAGCTTAATAACTAGCCGACTATACTTTTCTATACCGCTTAGGTGGTAAAAATCCTTACCTTTAACTTAATTAAACCCCTAATCCGTTATACACCTTTGATTTTCTCTATAATTACGCGGATCACACGTTTTAAGGTATTATGCCGGATACAAGAGCAATACGGTACTTAATAAAAGACTATTCTCAGTATGTAATACTACGAAAGAAAAATACTAGAGTTAGTTAGATAAATCGTTACGATACAAGTAAGGCCAAAATTAGCTCTAAACTAAACGAACCACTATCTTTACTAGGGATAATAGTAATCTAAACTGTTGTAAAAATAATCACGTTTTACATTCTTAAGTCTTTTACCCCTTTTTTTCCTTACTTAAAGGATATAAAGACCCTCAGCATTAAAGTTGACGTTAACGTAAAAGAACTTGTTAGAAACGGCTGAGGGTTTTCCTTTTTCTTTAAGTAGAGATACATATGGTTTTATCTTTGAGGCGTAGAAACAGTAATATTGAACCTAACAGGGTTAAAAATACATTAACTATACTAGCGCTTTAACTATCCAGCCGTTAACAAGTTATATAAAGTCCTCAAATCCGCAAGGCATAAGGATGTGAAATATTCTGCCGTAAAATCTTTTGAAAAATCTTTTAATACTACTAAAAGTATACCAACCCCCCCCCAAAAAAAAATCAATTTACATCAAAATACGATGATTATTTTAATTATAAAGTGTTTATGAATATGTTTTACTTAGATAATAAACCTATTTTTCACGGTAACTACGTCAATCTTTTTTTCCGGTGCCAAGTTTTTAAAGTTCTTTTTGGAAAAAGATATATAGGAAACGCTTAAACTGCTATAGACTAATACGTACCTAAGCCTACTTAACGTTGTTGTCAATAATATTAGCATCAACTTTGCGGCGATGAAGTTTTAAAAAGATGTTAAAATAACAGGTATTTAGTATAAATAAGTGCCTATAAAGGTCTATTGAAGTATGGGGAAGGTTAAAAGGGTGTACGCGTTATTTTGCGTAACGTATAACATTCTTACGTTGGAAATTAAAAGCTTTACAGATCCGGAAATACGCCTTTAAATAGCGATAAAGGGCCTAAAAAATACTGTAGGTCCTGAAGGCCTAGTGTTAACGTTATTAATCTTCAAACCATACCTAGGTTAAACGAGTAAATATCCACCATTAACATGTAATTAAAAGTAATTTACGGCTTATGACAGGATATTAAGGGAACTACAAAAGGAATCGACACGTCGTAAAGTTAATAATACCCTTAACACTATGAAAGATCCGATTATAATCGACGTACTTACCTTGCCATTATAAAGTATAATGCTCATATAACCGGAGCCGAGTGAATAAGAGAGCCCGTATAAAATCTCAAGTATCGTAAACTCCAAAATAATCGTTTAAACTGCTAATGGTCTTATGAAGTTCAGTATAACTCAAGTTAAGCCAAATATTAAGGTTACTCATAATATAAACTTTTAAACCAAATAACTAAGCTAATACAAACCTCCTCCACCGATCGTCAATAAGCTAATGAAACGCCGTTGACGTGGACGACCCCCGAAAAAGAGGAACTTTGAAGAGGAAAAATATACACCGAGCCGTATTTGCAATAATACTTAGATAAGTAGGAAGAAAAGATTAACGAAGACGTAGAACTGAAGCTTTAAGTATAAGAAATTATTAAAACCTTCGGCAAACCTTTGCAAAAAGCCATAGAGTCAATACTAACGGATTATTAACTCAAGAGGTTGTATAATTTATACCGAAAGTTTATTTTAACCTATTAAACCCGAATATTACGATTTTTAAATCGAGGATTATTTACGGAGCTGAAGGAAAAATTACGGAGCGGTCGTACTAAAAGTCACTTTTAATCGGTTAAGGATATGGCGATAAAGATAAAGACCGAATCCTTACGTAGTCGCTAACGATTCAAAAAAATAAGTTCAAGTTTAGAAGTCGTTTTATCAATCAGTTTACTAAATACAATCAAAGGCAAGTTTACGCTTAATAACCATAATATAACACAAAATAACACGTAATGAATAACGGATTTACAACGGATCGTACTAATAAAATTACCATATAAAATACGTGCTATTTACCTTTTAGAGACGTTAAGGCAATATATCAAACCACTATACGAACTAGTTAAAACAGGCGTTTATTAGTTCCTAACCTATTAATCTCAATTAAAATCACAACTAGTCATAAAGTCTTTAATATACGATCCATACTTGCTAATGACGTAAAAGAAGGACTTTGTCCTAGTAGTAATATACATTAATGATATCCTCTTCATTGAAATGACTGGCGTTATAATATTAAAATAATAGGTGATCAAGGAATCCAAGTTCTGGAATTACAAACCGGTTATAAAGTTGTCAGAAAGTAGTCAACTTCGTTTTAATAAATCATCAATTCGTATGATTAGTGTTAATTCCAGCCTTAAATTTCTCCAAAAAGACTGAAGCATTGTTTTAACCACGATTAATAAGATTAACGTAGCCAAAGCCTAACGTTACCTTAATCAACATACCCGTAACAGTTATATTGCTACACTCTTATAACCGGAGGTATCATACGACTTATTCATCGCGATATAAATACAAAACATAACGAATAGAGACTTTGAACGACTAAATAAAAAGCTAAAATGGTAAAAACTAAATTTGAACTGAAAGATTAATACGGTTCTAACCGGCCTGTCAAAATCTAAGATAATAATTTTATAGATAGTTATTTCATAAATAATACCGACTTATCTTTACCAATCGGCTTTCTAATAACTCTTGTTAACAAAAATAGTCGGAAAAACCAGTTCAATATTATTAATAACCTAATTTATTAAAATTTTGTTAAGTGTTAATAGATTACATGAAATTTATTAGCTTCAGAGGTCTACGGCTCAATAACAGGATTCGATGTAGGTATAACACTTTATAAAACCCTTAACTTTATAATTAGGTAGCTAAAGATTTCTCCTATCCTAGTGGTAAGCTATACCGACTAAAAAAGCCTGCTCAAATGCCTTTCTAAACTCGGAACTACTAGCGCAAAACGCCTGGTAATCGATTTAATGGCACTCCATAAAGTCTACAAAAAAAAAAAAAAAAAAAAAAAAAAAAAAAAAAAAAAAAAAAAAAAAAAAAAAAAAAAAAAAAAAAAAAAAAAAAAAAGAAGAAGCTCCGATAAATTAACGGGAAAGATAACCTTACTGGTACCATAACGAAGATATCACTAAATAAGGCCCTAAAAAGGTTTATAAATAGTAATAGGCTAACTGTACTCATTGAAGACTACGTTAATAGGCCGCCCAGAAATCTATGATCATGTAACGACTGTCATGGATATACTGGAGAACTGGAAGACTAATAGGAAACTAACAATATCGACTTATTCAATTAACACAGCTAAAGTGGAGTTTTACAAAAGCTTGTGGCGAAAAAACTTTTTATAAGAGTTAATAAACTCGGACTTCGAAGCCACAAAGAAATTGAGGTTAAATAGGGTCAAATCAAGTGTAAATAGGTGCAATTTGGTGTAAAAGTCAACTGAAATTGATAGGGGTCTGCCCAGTTAACAAGGAAATAATTTGGCGGTAACCGAAAAAGATTGTTCAATCACACTAACGTGCGCGCACAAACTAAAAAGCCGCTAATATTGAAATAGTACTATCTGCAATACAATAGTTCAACTTTACTCGCAGTAAAGTTAACTACACTAACTACAAGTTATGTGTATTATTTTATATGGACTTACTGTATTGAGTCGAACAAAAATACAATATACCACAATTTATAATAGGGCACGGTCCAAGCAGTTGACCATACAAATTACTGTATAGACTGGCTAGCGGTCTACCAAACCTAAAACAATACATCTACCACTTAATCATGAAATACTACTGTTACTTCGACCAATCGAATCTACAACGTTGCAACGTCCAAATCCCTACCAATAGATTCTATTATTTATGAATATTCGCGCGAAATTTGGATATATAAGTAATACAAGTATTTCACCGTAACCCTAGCACTATAGCTCAATTTTAAAAACATAATAACCGAATTTATTTTAGGTTCAACTGTTATGTCAAAACTTATTTATAATATAATAACAATTAAAACCAAAATCAACCTAAACGTTTCAAAAGTAAATATTATTAGAAAGTATAGGGATAAAAGGAGATTCTCGTTTATAGGTATTATAATTAAATTAAACCCTATTTTATTCGACTTGATCACTACTTCGTTAAATTTACGTAATTATCAAACGAAACTTTGTTGAAAAGTTAAACTACATTCGTCGCTATTAATAGGAAACCTTTATTTACCTTTCCAAATTCAATCGTATACACCTATATCAAGAGAAAAACCGATCGAAATTTGCAATTACTTTCATAATAATTCGACGATTTATAATATAAAAAACGTCCCGTGACCTATTTTACCCCATATTCCTTCGATGTTATTTATGTGACCCAAAGTTCATGTTTTTAAACATATACCTAATGGGCTTATTGAAATAATTAATCGCGATTACCGCAGCCTTTTAACGATAATATATTTAAACTGTACAAACCCTTATTATACCTATATCTCCATATGGGCATAATACCTATACGGGGCCCGATAATTGTCAACTAAAACGTCGTTTTAAGTTTAAAAATATTAATTCGTTCAAGAATTTGCGGTATTTCGCCAAAGCTACAATATAGTCGATACAGTTAACGCCTACTGTAATTAATTTATTTTGAATACATGAATGTATACGAAAGTATAGATAATTATACTGAACTGCCGAAGTTTAGTTTCAATTGCCTGCCTAGATATATAGTGTTTTGAAATTAATAGTAAAAGGTACATATAGGTTTTGATCGTTTCAAATAAATTCTTCAAATTCAATTAAGCCTTTATCCGCGCTATAAAAGTCTTTATAAGTAGGATAAATATAAATATAATCGAAAAACTTGTCTATATCGTATATTCTCTCGTATCCACAAGCCTTGTAATATATCATCATAGTTTACCTTATAGCTGGCGTATAGTAACACTTTACATAAAAAACCGTATGTCGACCTTTTTAATTTACATTTTACCCGCCTTTAATATAAAACAGATTATTTAACGCATCGCCACCTACTTGAAGTTTAATATATCGAATTCCGGTCAGTTATTCCGCTTTCAGTTATTTTTAGGCGTCAAAAAAGTAACTCGTGACTTTGAAAAGGAAAACTTTAGTACGAAATAATTAATATAGTGAGTTCCCTTTAATTATTCAAGGATTTTTTCCGCTATCCGTCAACTCGTTTATCACTTTAGACGAATCCGGGAACTTTTTAGAAAGTGTACTATGATATATTAGTTACGTAAGCTATGAAACTTCGGAACTCTTTACTAGAATTTATCCAGAAAAAACTTTTAAGGTACTCCGGAAAATTTTGAAAGCGCCTAAAACAAACTTTTGAAGCGCTCCGAAAAACTTAAAAAGCGCCCAACGTAGAATTTGAACCAATTACACACACTTCGGAAGCGGCCAAAATAACTTAAAGCCTATACTATTACCATAAGCCCTGAAATCAGTTTTCGAAGCATATATAAAAAACCAAACCGAGCGGCCCAAGCATTTTTTTTGAAGCGTTATGGCATATTTAGCGAGAGCCTAAAACAGTATTCAAAAAGTTTATCTATGTAAAGCGCCTAAAGTAATATCCGGCACTCTTACACCATTTCAACTCGTTTTTATAAACCACTAATCCCACCCTTCAAATACTAAACCCCTCCCGTTCGCCTTATTATATACTGTTTGTTTAAGTTGTTATTTGTGACGTTTGATATCACTAGTTTCAATGCTAAGTAATTGGTTAAAAGCGTTTTACTGGTTTTTGGTTGCACCTCATTTGTATGTTATTCGTACTAGTAAGTGTTTAAAGTTTTATTTAGAACGCTTTAACGTATTTTATTCATATTTTATTCCAGTATTGCATACTTTTATTTACCGTTTCATTCTGAAATCACTTTGAATATTCTGTTTCAATCGTCTATAAACACTCATTATTACGTTTTATTTGTATTAGCACCCTTATATACGATAAACTTGTCCCCATGACATTACCTATAATAAGCCTAGTAAAAGTTAGCAAATATATAGTCCTTTTGTTCGAGAACATAACTTTACGATGAAGCGTTTGGAAGTTAATCAACCTAAATATGTTAGATGATGCCGTTGAAGCTTTAGGAGAGAATTTGAAACCTTAACCGGCAAATATATATGTTATAAACGTGATTGTTTCGTTATTGAGAAATAAAACTTAAGGATTCGGTATATTTGATAATTTCCGGATAGAAATGTTCAACTCAACTTTGAAAATATAGTATTCGGTATTAAATCCAATTTTTAAGTATTAGAAGTACAATTCCATAGCGGAGACATTAATATTCTAGTTGGTAAAAACAGATGTATTATAAAAGCCTTGTTTATTACGACTTAACTTAATGAAATTATAGACTAGGAAGATAAGAAGGTATTATAGGTGGATTTTATGAAAACATACTGGTTGGCGGAATGTAAGAAACAGATTATTGAGGAAATGCGAAAAAAGAATTGACGTGTAAATACTTTACGTACGTAAAACGTAAGACGTTCCGGAAGATTAACCGAGCCTTGTGAAAGGTAAACGGGGTTGGAGAAATAGATAGAAAAGGAGAAAAATCGGCAAAGTTTATCCGTTATTCGGGTTGAATACGGACCCTTTTTAACAAACACCTTTAAAAAATATATAAGCTAGGCTATTTCCCAAATGTATTTGACCTCCTCTTTGGTTATAATAAAAGCGCTCTGAATAAGGAAAACGTTGTTTCCGGAGGAAATATGAAAGGTGATAAATGACAAAACCAGCTTTACGGCCCAATGCTTACAAATTACGACCTATATAACGTTCTTTTGCGACACCGGTTTCCCAATAATAAGAGTAACCTTATGAAATTGACGAAATTTATCGAATTTCGGAATAAGAATGAAAATTATAATGTCGAATCTTTCGATGTCTTTAATAATAAAATCCGTGTGATATTAAACACTTGTAAGACACTAGATATTAATCCCTCCTCATTAAATATAATCATACCCGGTATATTAATTAGATAAGTTGAAGAGTTGCTTATATATCATTCAATAAAAATTTATATATTTATAGGTTGCTTCAATCATTGAAATATAAATTTTGATGAAGAAATTAATTGCCAATTTTACAATAGTGATTGGGCGGATATTATATAAAAGTTTGTAAGAAATTACCCTGATAATAGAAATAATATAATATAAAAAGTATTTATTGTTTTGCTAGAAAATTTCAAAAAGTGTTAAACCAAGTTTGAATCGGAGTAGAAGGGCGATAAATTATTTATTCAAATAGTGATGAAGGTATACTGTAGAGATTCGGATTTGGATTCTATATTATTTAAATCGAAAACGGATTTGGAAGCTTGTTGTTTGAGTTTAAAACGTTATTTCAAAATTCGATACGCTTGTACACTAGCCGTAGATTTAAGTTTGTAACCAGGAAAGTTAAGGATGAAACCCTCAATAGTATAATAACGGACCATGTAAAATAATTTACTACGTTTTGTATAGGCGATTTAAAGTGTATTTGCTAAATGAATACCATGAAAGCCATAAATACAGATATAAGGGCGATTAAGAGCAAGGACGAAGCCCTAGAAATCAAGAATAAAGCGACTATTAGCGAAAACACCTTTATAGTAAAGCAAGAAACTTATAATATATACCAACATACCTACGAAGCAGTACACGACGTTTAAATTAATACCAAAAAATATATATTATATATATTAAGGTCGGCTGTAACTAAATTAACTATTGGATTTACTAGTAGATTCGCGTTGAAAATACTTACAGGCCAATTGACTATTTAAGTATAAGATAAAGAGTAATTTTGCAACGTATATAGCCGATTATAAAGACGTGAAAGAGGATTTCAACGTTTATATATATACATATATCTTGGAGAAAAACGATTAGAAGGACGACGAGATCTCTGTAACGACGTGAGATAAGGAAACAAATTATCTGGTATTTACAAGCTTATAAAATGCCTTATTTTGGCAAATAGTGTACCTAGATAAGGAAAGAGGCGTATTAAATTCCTATATAGTGTTCTAATTCATATTATATAATAGTTATAGTTGCCGGTGGTAGGGAATTATGTTTTATAATAGTATGATAGAAATTTAGACCGTCGGAAAACAGTATTTTGACGTTTTTATAATGATGTTTTCTAAGTTTTCATTCGACTGAATAAGAGAGTATTAGAAATTTTTGTGCATTAAAGATAAAATTGTTGCTATTATATTTAATAGTGATAAATATACTATTCGAACCAATCAAGGTTTATATAATAAATTTTGAAGTATTATATTTACTTTTGTAAATTAATACTAATAAACTCTGAATTAAGGTTCGGAATATAACGAACTATTTCATCTGCGTTTCGTATAGTGTATTCGTTTTGTATTATCCAAATTTTGAATATTTATTGTTTTCTCTAAAAGTACATAAAATCAAAGCTACTTATTCAATACAGCCTTAATTATGTATATTATATCGAAAGTTCGTGTACCTGGTTACAAAACGTTTTTTACGGTTATTTCACGTATGAACTTATACGGATGTAAGAAATAAAGCCCTAAAGGTTATAGGATAGTTTTGCTACAAATACTAGTAATACTTATAAATTTTACCATAGTTTAAATTCCACTTCTAATATAACGTTAACTTTAACTACGAGGCTATTATTAATATTATATATTTTGACGGATTGCCTGTCCTTCACGCCGTCAATATTATAACGTTATTTTAAGCCACAAGGTTTATACAAAACGTTTCCGTAACAAATTGTTAGGATGCCCTAGTTAACTGGTGGACGAACGTCTATCTCTGGTTTTTGGACTGGATTACCTCCGATACAGGCATAACTTTCGACTCTATTAAATGGCGAACTAAGACTAAGATAACCGGAAGCGAATATAGGAAAATAATAGTAAAGGTGCTTTAGGGTATCAGTAAGTGTAAACGGTACTACAAACCTTTTAAAAACTCGCATAGGATTCTTTTAAAAGAATTGAATGGAATGAATATAAAGGAGTTAATCTTATAGATGGATGTTATAAACTAAGAACCAACTGCAGGTCATAGAATAGGCCAGCGGTCTGCTGCGCTATCAAAAGCCTGATGTCCAACACATCAAGCTAGGGATCTCTCTTATGTAAGCACCTAGGGTTAGGGTTTTGACCGACAGGACCGCTCGTGGTCCAGTCGACAACATTGGAACCGAAGGAAGCGACATCGACTTCAGCGGTCTAGTACTGAAGACGGTATGAAGGCACGGATATATAAGGACACGGTCATCACCACATAGATAGTATTTACTTCATAGCTCTTCAGTTGTCAATCTAAGTATTCAGTCTACAAACCTGAATAGCTTAACAGCTAGTGATTATTCTACAGCAGGAACAAATATCTTCTTGATATTGCACCTTATTACCTCTACTACTTTACTGCTAACATAAACCCCCTGATATCTTCTATTTACTCACGGGTATTTAGTGTGATCATTACAATAAACTTAAGCATTATAAACATTAATTTTAGTCCAAGTGTATATATCATTACACTTTTTATCTTCGGCGCTTACCTCAAAGTTTATACGGATTCTACACCGTTATAAATTACGATTTAGAAAGAAAATGTTATGGCGATGTTTATGACATCTTTATTTTCCCCACAAGTTAGTAATTATATTTTCAAAATATTGTTAATAATAAACGGCTCACGGAAAACAAAAGTTTTGCAACTAACATTGTAATTTAAAGTATTGATTTGAAAAACGAAGTCAGGGTAAACTATCCTTTGGAAGGTAAAAGGTATTAAATAACACGATATACGTGTAAATTTGCTAAATTATATAAGTTTATTTCGAAGGATATTGATACGAGAGTATGGAAGAGGAAAAAAAGACGGTAAAGCTTTTAAAAAGTAATTCATAGAATAATATTAACCAGGTCACCATTACAATAATTTAAATAACTTTTTCATGTGATTTAAATACCATTAAAATATCCCTTTACAGCCGTTATCCTTTTAAAAAAACAAATACCCTATATAAACAAGACCGGCACCACGTTGTGAGTTTTACTACATACCCTTACTGATAGTATACATAGTCCAGAGAGTAGTGCACTGTATTGCAGGGTGCACGATAACGTGTCACTCTGCAGGCTATACTCTTGCAAGACGTAAAAGTGTACCATGTATAGATCGGTCTGGAATGCTATTCCAGGCCAACGGCAATACGTAGAGCGGTCTAAAAGAAGTATTCCAAAGTTATATGTTTTGGGCGAAGATTTATAAGCCCTCACCTATAACGTACACTTCTGGATACTTCTTCTTAATTATTATCTTTACAATACTATAAATACCAATTAATTTTAATTAATTTTCTAATACCTTATGTTTACATAAATATTTTAGGCTTTTTATTTACCCACATTAATTAGTAGTCGACTCGGTTAACTATATGTAACTTAGGGAAAAGATACAAACATTCGTTAAATACCTATAGCGATATACTATAGCGGTACTAACTGTTTATTCTTTATACTACGATTTATACGAATCATACGGGAGTGTGAAATTACGCAGGAACGCCGAGAAACCCAAAGCGTTATAAGAGTATAAGATTCAAAGTGACTTCGAAAAGATTAGTCCTGTTACTTCAACCGCCAACGTTTAGCGCTTTAAACGATTAATATGAGTCTATTTTAAAAGGCGTCTTATCACATATCAGGTCACGCAAGTTAAAATACCAAGTTTTTCTAAACCCTTTACTAGAACCTACCGGATACCAGGCTACGTAAGCCTGAAAAACCACCAAGTTTCGAAACCCTTCGCTAAAACCTATCCGATTTTCGCCGTAGCTAATGTCTATTACACAAAAACAATTAACCCGATCGCCTTAGCAATATCGGTTACACACCAAAAGTAACCGATCCCTCTACCAATTTCTATTACGTCACGCCTATACAAATAAACCAACGTATACCGGAGTATACGAAAAGATTTCCCTTATCTTACCTAATTTCCCACATCTACCCTATTGATTATAAGTTTTTCACATGAACACCCTATGTATTTTATGTTTAATAATTGTAAAGTTTTAAGTTTTACTATTTTTTTGACTTATACAGCGTTATTAAAGTTAATAAAACTAATTTAAAACATTCACTAGTTTATAGTTACGCCTCACTTACGTATTTTAAAGTTTATTTACGTTAGTAAATACTAGTAAGTTTTATTTTGACCTCGTTAATTACCTTATTTTATTTTACATTCAATACGCTTCTCCGAACTTTAAACCACCACGAATTACCTTTTACATATACTTAATAACTCCACCAGTGACAGATCTAGTAAAGACTAACAACTGTATAGAGTATCTCTTTACATACACCTAGTTCCGAAACACTATCCTCAAACATTTGAACTTTAACCTTTAAGGCAAAAAAAACGAGGCCCTAATAAAAGATTTCGATACCTATACCGCAAATACATATGCCACGAATATAATTTACAACTACTATAATAACGATATTAAAAGACGCAATCTACTTTATAACTTTAAAGAAAACTTTACGAATTAGATGTTAGAAAGGTAGCAAATGGTGTATAAACAAGTCGCAAAAGTCCTACAAAAACAATTACAAAGCAAAGGTAATAATAATCCCGGTGAAAGTAACGGCAGCATCGAAAAATTACTGTCCGAAACAATTAAGCTTATATATATACCTAAATCAACGAACTAAGAAATTATGAAAGCTGATTTTGTAAAAGGATATTACCTACAAAAGCGAAAGGAATACCTGATGAAGTGGAGCTTTAAAAAACCACTACAAACGGAGATACAGCGTTCGTTAAGATTAGACTCCCGATAGAGAACAAAAACAAAAAAATTAGCAAAAAAAAAGAGGATACTGTAACGATTATTTACAACGAGGGAAAAATACGAAGACTTCTTAAAATGCTAATTTATACCGATAAAAGGATAAAAATAAACCCTGAACGTTGGAAACAGCCCACTTAACCATGACAAAATCGGCCGAAATACAAATGATAACCCGTACCAGAAAACAATAATCGGACGGAACACGGAAAACACCCCTATTTAAAAGGAGATGGGCGGCGTAAAACTCCAATACGTACCTTACGAACCAATGCCTTTTAACTACGACCCTTACCGCAACCTCCCACCATATTACTTCCCCACAGATAAAAGCGACCCTATGAAGTTAACCAACTTTTCCAAGTTATAAAATAAAGATAACAACTATAACGACGAGCCGTATAATGTATTTGATAACAAAATATGCTTTATGCTTGATACAAATAAAAAATTGCATATTGAACTATTATAATTTTACGTGATTTACCAGGTATACTTTCCAGTCAAGCTAGGGAGTGATAAATATACTACATTATATATGTGAATATATTAGCCCGGTATTACAATCTCTTTAAATCCCATTTTAATATCGAAATTAACCACGAGTTATATGATAAGGATTAAACGAGTACGATGTAGGAATTTGTTAAAAACTAATAGAAAAATGCCGATAAAAACCCCAAGGAAATTCTTACCGCTCTATTAACAAGATTCCAAAAGTATTAAGCAGCCTTCGGACCAGAATATAAGGGCGATGAATTATTTATTTAAGTAATAGAAAAAGCTTATTGTAGAAACCCGGATTTCGACCTTAAACCCTTTAAACTAAAAAAAACTTAAAGGCCTTTTATACAAACCTTGAAATATTGTTCGAAAACTTTATACGCCAGTAAATAAGCCTCGGATTAATATTCGTATCTAATAAAACAAGAAACGAAGCCCCAATTACTAAAACAAACCTTTTCTAGATAATCCACCATATTTTGAACCGGAGATTTAAGGTTTACCTAAAATAAAAGGAAAGCACGAAGTACAAGTACCAAGGAGAAAGCCCCGGTAATGAAAGACAGGGACGATCGTTTGAAAAAAAAAAAAAAAAACGTAAAGTTATAATAATATTTACGAAAGAATATACAGCGTCTTACAAGTTTGTAAAAGCGTTGTATAATAGGCGGAAAAATCGGCTTCTAGATTATGAACCACCCCATTTAGGAGCAGATTCGGACAAAACGTTAATTTTAGGCCGATTATGTACCCAAGGATCGAATAAAAGCCAACTTTACAATATATACAACCGAGTACAAAGGTATAGATAACGAACTTAATGATTATCTATACGATAACATATCCAGAAAGGACGACTCCGAGGACGATAACACCTATATATTAACCTGAGACGATGAAACCGCCTATCGTATTTTTACCGGATTTTAAAACACTTCCTTTAGTCATATCGCCGAATCTAATTATACGAAGGAAGTATTAGACGCCCATATAACGTTACAATTCACGTTATCCAATAGGTATGGAAACAGGTTTTAAGGTATTATACTTGATATTGAGATAGCCGAAATTTCGACGGCCGAAAAGCGTTAGTTCGACGTGCTTACGGCGAAGTTTCCGAAGTTTCAGCTAAACCGTATAGGGGAATACCGAAAAGTCTTGTTTAATAAAGGTAAGGCATTTTCGTTTAGAACTGTCGTTGTAAATATACGTTTCGGGCCGGTTAAGTTTATGTAATAAACTCTAAAATACCATTTTTACTTTTACTAGTTAATATAAATAAGTTCGAAATCGAAGTACATCATACAATTAATCAATTTATTCGCGCCTTAGATAATATATCCGTACCGCTCCGGCTTAAATTCGGATACTTATAGTTTTTTTCAGAAGCACGTATAATTAAAGTCGTTTACTTGATATAGTCGAAATTACGTGTATTATACCGACGATTCGGACACCCAGCTTCAAAACGCCTTTTAAGACTACTTTATACCGTAGGCTATACGTATATAGGAAAGAGTGTACTTAAAATTATTTAAAAAATCTGCTATAAATTCCAATTACACTTATAAACACTACGACGGTTTAAATTTCGCCTTTAAAACGATATAGAATTTAATTATAAGGTAATCTTTAATATTAAATATTTAGATAATTAACCAGTCCTTTACTTTATCGACGTAATGATATCGTTTTCAGCCGTTAAGTTTACACAAAAAGTTTTCGCTATAAACTATTAAAACGCTTTAATTAACTATTAGTTTAACGTTTAATTCAGATCTTTTAACTGGATTACATATGACGTTAAAAAAGCTTTCAACTTTACCAAATAACATATTAAAACCCGGATAACTGATAATAAATATCGAAAAATCTTAATGAAAGCCTTATAATGTATTAGAAAATGTAAACGGTACTAAGAACCGTTCAACTAAGCGTATATAGTATTGTAGCAAAAGTTAAGGGATAATAAATTTAAGGGATCTATCCTTTAAATGGTGGTTAACGCCATCAACAACACTTTTAGCCCAAGTAAGCTTATCTTTACACTTTTCGTTTTTGTACTTACCCTAAGATCTATATAGACTTTATATTATTATCACTTACAGTATAGAAGTCCAATACTATGGCAAAAACTATAACAACTTTACGATTACTACGATTTGAAAACGACGTGTCTAGAACGTTAGCTATGAGGAATAGCCTACATAACGCCGTTGTTTTAGATTTACTATTACAATTTAAAGTTTTAATTTAGAAAACAAAAGATAAATGAATTTGACCTTGGAAAACCAACGAGTTTAAAGGCTATAATATGTTAATTCATCTGCCAAACGGAATAAGTTCGTTCCGATAGATAATTTCATGTAGGTATATGAAAAAGGTAAAAGAAATCGATTAGAATCTTTTGGAAGATTAAAACTGTTTACACACCACCCCTTGAAACGATGGAAATAAATAAAATCGCTTATAGTTATCCCCCGGAACGATGAATTTAGCCCGACTTCATATTTAACTTTAATCTTAAAACAAGATTTTACCTAAAATAAACTAAATAAAAACGGTATACTTACGTTAAACCCGCTAAAACCTTGCTGCCGAGAACAAACCCTCGGTTCGAAAATAAAAATAAACACCCTAGGAACTTTAACACGGAATTAACAAACCACGAACTTAATTTAAAACTAGGTTACAAAAGTATTACGAATACTTTCAGTACTTTATTCTAATAATTTACCTAAATAAAGATTTTAACTCTAATTGACTAAGGCTTTTTTCTTTTTAAATAATTCGACCCTACTATTTACGGTATCTATAGGATTTTTTTTTAATTCGCCTCGTCCATGAAGTAAAAGATAAAACTGAAAAACCGTATAAAAAAACTCGCTTAATTATTAAAAATTATATTGACGAAGGTAAAAAGGATATTATAACCCAGTTACCTACGTTATAACGAGATAGCTATCACTTTATTTTTATATTCGTAACCTCCTTTAACGAACCGTATAATCTATATATCGAACTCCTAGACATAATACAAGCCTATACATAATCTGAGGAAAGGCTAAAAAGGCGGATTTACGTAAAGATATAAAAAGATTTTAAATAATAACACCCGCTTAAAATAATCTTACGTATTTTAAAGTCTTTTTACGAATAAGCTAAAGCCGGTATATAATGGTACAAAACTTATTAAAAATACTATAAAAACAACTAAGAATGACTAAATTAACCTTCAACTCGTATTTATTGGTATCGATTACCCATTTGAAGGGTTTTACACTTATAGAAATATTAATAAACGATATTTTAACTTTGTGTAACGTTTCTTTTTTCGCATCCAAGGAAAGGAAACTTTCAAAAGCCGGCTTAAAGCCGAAGCCTAAAGACTGCTTGTTAAAAATAATATAATCGATTTTAATAGTATTATCATTATACTTCAAAGCGGTATTTTGGGACTTACGTAAAAAAAATAGCTGAATAGGGTGGTTTTTGTTATCTTAAATAACGTAAAACGGGCCAACGAATATAATGTTATGACCTAAGAACATCGGAGGGTCAGAAAACAGGCTAGTATGGGGCTAAGCTACTACGAACCTGATGTCCAACATATTAGGTGGGGATATATCTTATGTCAGCAACCTTAGGGTTAGGGTTACGCACTAAGAATCATTGAGACTATGTTTCGATCCAACATGATCCAGCATTGAAGGCGTATGAAGGATTAGGGATATAAGGACACGGTCAGCACCACATAGATAGTATTTCCTTCATAGATCTTCAGTTGTCAATCTAAGTATTCAGTCTCAGTATATTCTGAATAGCCTCACGGCTTTTGATCATTATTTGCACGGTTGCGATATTGTTCACTCAGCACCTCTGCTACCTTCTTGATAACACAAACCCTCTGAAACCTTCCATATACTCACGGGTATTTGGTGTGATCATTACATATAAATACCAACGCGTACGCAGAGCTTGGGTTATGTTTATGGTATAACTAAAAGCGGCATTTGACCTTTTGGTAGCCGCGTAATTCTAAACCGACCCAACGAACGATACATGTTAAACTCTTAATGAACGCCTGTTACGATAAATATATAATTTAAAGCGAAGTTTATAATATATGCTGTTAAATATATGTATTATAAATCTGTTTATTTTTACTAATGGCTCTTTTACCAATAATAACGACTGTAACTTACAGATCAGCTTCGTTCTTGTCCTCGTAAACGAATTGCCAGCTTGAAAAGGCTTTACTTCTTGTAAAAACATTATTTATTAGAGCTTTACCAAGTACAAGAGGGTTACAAGAAGCGTCCTAATTTCAGAGATTTACGATATAGTTCAAAGCTTCGATTCGGGTATTATTATAACAATAATGATCTGGATAATTATTTCCAACCTTGGTTTATGCCTTATTACTCTAGTCATTTATACTAATTCTTTTTCTATTTATCAATGCTTAGTAAAATTTGGTATTACCAACAAAAAACGACTAATAAATTTATATTATAACTTTATGCGAATTATATAAACGCCGGGAAATCGAGGGAACCAAATAAATTAATAACAAGTTAAACCTAACAAACGTAATAACAAAGGCAATACCGAACGATGCTTTAAAAACATTTATATCGATAAGTACATTATTTATTAAAGTTAATAAAAGGGTATTATGACCTTAGCAAGCTATTACACCAATTTATAATAATTTGGATTTGCTTATTAATATTATTCTCCCCGATTTACATTTTGTGTTTGCTTAATACGACTATTTATACCGATTTTGACGTATTACCTATTTTGTTTTTTATTTACCGATTTTCGACGACTTAAATCGACTTATCGATATCATTCGCACCGACCTTTATTTCGCTTTTACTGGATACAACTATTCGCATCGATTCTAACACATTATCTTTTTCATTTTGCGTTTCATATACCTATTTCAACAGATTAACCTTTTTATTTTACATTTCAAATTACGTTTATCACTTTAAACTTTATTTATAGAAAGCTATAAAATTATTGTATAACGTATTACATCATAGCCAGATATACTGGCCCGGCCGAAAGGGTATTTATCCACTATTAAAGGGAAAGGGCGACGCTATCGCATCCCTACCATCTTTTCTGTCGTTTTCCCCCTTTATACTAGCGTTACCGTTATCACCGCCAACGATTTTATTAACGTCAACGAGGATATAGCCCTGTACCTTGTTAATTATGCCCTTAGGTAAAGGTATTAGGAAGGGATTACTCTTCTTATGGCAACATACAATAACGCCGTTGAACTCGCTTACGTAATATATGTGTAAGTCCCGTTTCCAGGCGATGACAGCGGTTGCTGTTTCTCTGGTCCGCTGGTTAGCACCTATTATTAATTAACATTGGCTCATTTTAGTTACTTGTAATAATTTTTTTTCGATTCGTTTTCAACGAGTATTTTTGCAAAAGATTTTTATGATTCGGTACAAACTTATTCAAGAGCCGGAGGACGCGTAACACAGTTTTGGCCTACGGCCTTAAAACTACCGGAATGGAGGTCGCGAGTTGTTAGTCCGCTCGTAGTGGTAGTAAAGCACCGAGCGACCTCCACTTTCGTAATAATCACTAATAAATTTATCCGCAACCGCGGACGCGATATACGATACGTAAGGCATGTCTATTAATGTTCTAAGGTTGTAAACCCAGGTACGCCGCTTTAACGTTTAACGCATCAAAAAGGCTTTACGGCGCACCTTAGTGATACGAAGCTCGAAGCAACAAAAAAGATCCGCCACGTAGTTTTTATCTACCAAAAAAACAGGTGAAAAATATACAAACGGATAGATTAGAAAATACGTAACCTAACGTAATTATACCAGGTTACGCTTATAGCGTTAAAAGGCTCTTACGGGTATTAGGGTCTTTATTTTTAGGGAAAGGGTAAAGTTTATAACTTTAAAAGCTCTCTGCTCCTCCCTCAAGCTGGGAAAGGAAAAAGGAAAAAGGGGGGAGGAGGAGGTCGGCGCGACGGCGGCGGAGAGGGGCGAGGCGGAGGCGGTAATTGTGTTAGGCGGCGTAGGGGCGGCCAGGCTTGGTGGTGTAACAGTAACGAGGGTGGCAGCGGCGAAAGAGGCGGTGGCGGAAGAGCTTAATGGCATGGCGACTGGTGGCGTAGCGGCGATAGACGAGATTTCACCCGAAGAGAGCGAACTTTTGTTATTACTAGTAGTGGTGGTGGTGGAGGAAGCAGTAGCTGTAGTAGTAGTGGTGGTGGAGGAAGCAGTAGCTGTAGTAGTGGTGGTGGCGGCAGTAATGGTGCGCTGCCGCTCGCGCGCCAGGTGGTGCCTTGCAGTACGGTTTTTACGCGAAATTTATTCGGAAAGATAAATTAGTAGATGTACAGGCCAAATAACTTACACATTAAAGAGACTTGATTTATTAGGATAAATAAAAATTTAAGTTGGAATAGGGACATGTATTAACTGGAATTCCGCGTCTTTAAAGGCAAAAAAAAAGAAAGTTTTATTTAAAACGATGACGATAAATTTTTTATACCAACCTACCACGTGATTACGTAATTAGCTTACGTTATCAATACTAAGTAACCACCCCTGTAAAAATAATAAAAGGTATCATTATCAACCATATTACCTCCATTTAACTATACTAATTAGAGACGACTTATAATTATTACCGCAGTTAAACTTTGCTAATCCCAGCCGACTTACAATTATTACCGCAGCTAAACTTTATTAATCCTAGCCAAATTACTGTTATTTTGAACCTTTTACGACCAATACGTTAATAATACTGTTACTATTGCTAATTTGAACCTTTTGTAACTGATATAATAACATCACCATTACTATTACTAATCTGGACCTTTTACGATTAATACGCCAACATTACTATAACTATTAGGCTATAAGTACGAAGTATACAAATGAAAAAAAAAAGATTGCCTGTGTAGATATTACTATATACCCTTACAAATAATATACATAAGTCAAAGGGCAGTGTACTGTATTGCAGGGTACACTCCTGCAGGGTGTACGATAACGTGTCATGCTGCAGACTGCACTTTTGCAAGACGAAAAGGTGTACCATGCATAGATTGATCTGGAATGCTATTCCAGGCCGACGGCAATACGTGGAACAGGTTAGAAAAAATATTACAGAGTCATACGTTCTGGGTAAGGGCTTATGAACCCTCATCTATAACGTACACCTCTGGATACTTCTTCTTGATCATCATCTTTACAATACTAAAATACCAATCATTCTTGATTACTCTTCTAAGACCTTATGTTCACATGAATATTCTAGGCTTTAGACCTACCGACATACGTCAATAAAGGTGTTCGCTTAATTCGAAGATTAAAATACGTTTTAAAACTTTCGCTGTAGACTTTTTCATTACCTAAAAGAAGAGAGCTAACCGTAGTTAAATATGAAATTCCATCGTAAAAATGTTATTATAACCTCGTGTAGATGTTTTAAGGAGTCGACCTATAATGATATTTCCGCATTAATTAAGTAGAGCGTCTTTTGCTTGAAATGGTTTAATCGAACAATTTACAACGGCTATAAAGTTTTTTATACCCGATTGATTTACAAGAACAAAAAAAAGACCGAAAAGCCTTATAAAAAGCCTTTGTGTGGTAAAATAGTATAATAACGTTAGAAAAATATTATAACTCAATCTTCTATTTTATAACAAATGAGCTACCAATTAACTTTAGCGCTTACCACATTCCAAAGTACTCCCCATAATCGTTATTTTAAATTTCAGGATATTACATAAGCTTAAACATAATTCAAAAGGGATTTTAAGCGATGTATTTATACTGACATATTTGTAAATCTCTAGAAACATTATCTACTAGAAATAGTTTTACGTATTTTAAAATTACTTTACAGCTTTGTTAAAACTCGTGTGTATTGGTTTATTTCTAATCAAATGTATTAAAACGAGCGCCTCAGAATAGCTAACTTAATATTCAACTTTCGCTTACTAGTTCGCATACTATATTTCAATGGCTTTACGTTTATTAAAATGTAAATCGACGATATATTTATATTGTGTGATGCGTAAGCTTCCGCGGTAAAGGAAAAAAAGTTTTCAAAAGTGAATTTGAAAGTGAAGCTGAATGTATACCTAGCGGTAAACCATCTAATCAACTTTAACTGTATAACGATTAAGTTTTAGCAGGACGTTTGAGAGTTTTTATAAAATGAATAGTTGGATAAGATTTCCTTTACTGACTCAACAGGTGTAAAGCGGGCTGCCGAATATAGATATTAGTATATATGATGTTTTTAGGCTGTATCGGTCATACAATCGGAAATAGCATTTGATTGTTTTGTTGTTACATCATATCAAATGGACACATTGTACAATATATGTAGGGCATTTGATAAACGTCTCAAGTGATAAATTAATAATTCAAAAAGTGGCTCCTGATTTATACCATTATATATACCAATAGAGATGTTGTTTGTTATTATTCATGGATCCTTCGCAAATAAAAGCGATTGCAGTTTGAAAATAAGGTTTATATTACTTATTGATAACAAAATATCGATTAATAACGGATTTACGTTTTATAACAAGGTTATTTACTTAAATATAACTAAATATAGACGGGTTATATAAAGTTTTATCTCCTTCAAAAATTTTAATATGGTTAAAGGGTTCGACTTTGGTATTATTATATTAATAACGGTTTATATAATCATATCGAATCTCAGTTTCAATCCCTTACTTTTAGTGGTTTTCACTAATTTTCTTTCTTTTTATGAATATCTTGTTAAACTCGGTATTAAAGATGAAAAACGCCTTATAATTGATACTATAGATATTCGCGAGTCGTATTAGCGCGGCGAAATTAAAGAGATAAAATCGATCAACAGAATATTAAACCTTACGAATGTAATAATTACAGGCACCTCGAATAGGGTATTGAAAACGTTTATGTTTACAAGTATTATATTATTTAATGTTGCTAGAAAAGCTTTACGACTTAATTATAATTATAATTATTTGAGGTTCAATTGCTTTAAACGACTCAACCATCTACTTCTACCAGGTGGCATATAAGTTCCAACCCTTAACTTGAAAATGTTACAATTTGATCGCTATTATAAGGAAAATAGCTTGAATTATAGTTATTACACCCATATGCCAACTCATTTACCAAATCAAAATATCACAAACCATTAATATATGATCGATATATATGAAATGATTACAAATGAAGGAAATATTAAGATTGAAAAGTGTAGTTAAAGAGGTCTACACTAATATAATAATATGTTAAATAGTAAAACTTAAACTTATATTAATACATCGCTTTAAAAACACGATTCATTCTAAGAAGTTTCAAAAACACATTTTGATTCTTTATCAAAGTACTAGGTCTATGAATTACAATCTCGAATCCCCTCCCCAAAAGCTACAATATCTCAAAATAGATTGGTTCTGTATTTTTTTAATTACTTTCATATGTTAAATTCTATTTTTAACTATAGTAGTGGGTATGAGAAACCTTTTTAGTTATGGATACTTTATCGTCAACGAGTAGATTTCTGTTGAGTATCATAACAATAGTATTCCTTCCAATATCAATTACCTTTTAATTATGTTTAGTTCATTATAATTATTACTATATTCCTTTGAAGCACAGTTTTTATAGCTTTTTCTAATAGTAAGAAGCGCGGTTTTCTTCATTGGAAGCAAGAATAAAAGCACTATGGTAACCGAAAATATCAAAGTCCACATTATTAAATGTGTATTAAAACGTAGGATAAAAAGTGGATAAGTTTGTATATACAAGGTAATTAAACGTATTAATTAGTAAGTAAAAGACGAAGAATCATTTATCGGTGTGAATTGAATTAAAGCCTTGATTATAATAAATATGGAATTTATTAGGTGTGTAATATGTTGATGTTTTAATGTAGTATAATGCAATGGTTTAACTGCTGATTCCCGTTTGCAGAAAAGATAGAGCAGCGGATGTATAGCTTTACTTCCCCATAAGAACGGGTATTATTGCAAACCCCTCATTCGTGGAAATCCATTTTTACTGGTATTGTTGGTAGGGCTTTAGACATTGCAACGTTGTCGATTCGATTGGTCGAAGTAACAGTAGTATTTCGTGTTCAAGTGGTGGATGTATTATTCTAGGTTTGGCAGACCGCTAGCCGGCCTGCACAGTAATTGGTATGGCCAATTGCTTGGCTCGTGCCCTAGTGTGAAGTGGGCGCATACTGTACTTGACTTGCAGCCAATACAGTAGGCCCACAAACAATACACTCAACTTACAGTCAGTATAGTCAACTTTACTGTAGGTAAAGTTGACCTACTGCACTGCAATTACTACTATTCCATCAGGTATGGATATATATTTTGTATATGTGACTTCTTTTACTACTTAGACTAATATGAAACCATATTGAACATGAATATAAGGGTCATAAAATCCATTATCTATTCATACATTCAAGGGGTTACATGACAATTTTCCTTACGGAGGTTTAAAGATAATTTGTCAATATTACGCCTGACTTTGAACATCTTTGCAGGGTGGTGCAACGAGGTAGGATTTACTTCAAGCATCCTCGTGACGTGAGGCAGCGTGGCCGTATCCACCGAAAAAATGCTGGTGGCGTGGCTATGGCCACTTGTACCGTGGCCACGGGTTCGAAAAGAAAACCGGTTTCTCGAGAGGCGAGGAGACCTGATCGGAGAGAGGTGACCAAGTTGAAGACGGGCACTCCTGTGTGGGCGTTGTGGGAGGCATTTCGTCATCGATGACCACAATGTTGATGAGCAAAAGGAAGGAAGGAAGGTTGGGAAACACTGGAGGAAGGCACGCAGCAATAGCCGCCGGGTACCCACACCCGGACGATGTGCCAGCATTGCAGGCCTGTCTTTGGGCTTTTCGGTCTTTCTGGACTGTTGTTTTGGTCCCTCTTCGGTGTCGAACCATCAGGTGACAATACCTCCCGTCTTGGACCTGTCACCTTCTTGTTCGCTTGCCACTTCGCCCACTTCATTGCATCGTCGTGGCCTCACAGGTTATACGCCGTTGCATTACCGGATCGTCGTTCTCGGAGCGTCGTCCGCTGCAAGTTTGCAACCCAGCGCGTCTCAAGACCTCCACCATCCAGGACTACAAGTCTGCACCAAACACCATCACGGCCTACCAAGACGAGCAAGACCTTCTCTCATTCGAGCCAATCGAGGAGGCCCCTCCCGTTCAAGTTCAACCTGCCATGATGAGGACGACGCTCCTAGCAGCCACGATAGCGGCTCTTGCGGCGGAAAGTGTGGCTGTCGACCTAACGACCTATGTGTCCCCGAGCGTGAGCTTGCTGCTTCACGTCCCAGTCCAAGCGGCCAACTGACCCGATTTCTGTAGACGGGCGATGCTGGTGGCGGCAACACCTTCCCGGGCGTGACCTGGCCGGGAGGTATTGTGAAGCTTGGCCCAGATCTCTACGAGTATGTGATGTGGACCTTTCCCTCCAGGAAGTCATGGCCTGGTCTCTTGGTAGCCGCAGAAGCTGACCCCGGACTCTGAGCAGTGGCTCCGACGCCTACTCTGGCTATGTAAGCTTCGAATCTCGAATGGCTCTGTGCGAATTCTTTCCACTGCAATGTCACAGGACCAACGACACTGGCTGATTCACCAATCACGCGCAGAGCCAGCATGGCAACTTCACAGCCTTCAGCATGCTCCACGAGAGTGGGACCGGGGGCGCGCCCAAGTACGGCGTGCTGTCACAGATGCCCGTCCTGAGCCTGGGCCATATTGCCAACCCCCTCGCAGATCACAACGACACGCGTGCCTCGGACGACATCGCTGAGGTCGGATACTACCAGGCCTTCCTGGGCTCTGGCATCACCGTCGAGCTGGCCGCCTCGGAGCGGGCCGCGCTCTATCAGTACACGTTCCCCACATCGAACAAGACCAGAAACGTGATAGTGGATGTTTCGCATGTCTTGCCGAGCTACCGCGGCCAGGGCCTTGGGCAGTCGTACCTGGGCGGTCACATGGAGATTGTGGACGGAACCTCGGCCGGAGGCCATTACCACGGCCATGGGTCCTACAACAATGTGAGCTGGTCCCCAGCCCACTGTGTGCTGTGCCTGTGCTGGGCTTGTGCTGATCCTGTCATCTGCTGCTAGGGCTGGAACAGAGCGCCAGAATGGACCGTGTACTTCTGCGGCTACTTTGACCGCGCGCCGGCCTCCTACGCGACCTTTCTGGGCAACGGAAACACCAATGACGAGCTTGTGGAATATCCTGCAGGGGACAACGTGACCTCCACCTCTCGCCTGGGAGTTGTATACGCATTCCACGAGGCCACAGTGGCCTCGAGGGTGGGTGTGTCCTTCATCTCGACCAGGCAAGCCTGCCAGAACGTCCACTCGCAAATCCCCGCCGGCACAAGCCGTGAGGACCTGACGGCCAGGACCAAGGACGCCTGGAACAGCCAAGTGCTGTCCAAGATCACCACCACCGACACCACCAACACGACCAACCTGCGGCTGCTGTACACCTCGCTCTATCACATGAACATCCTGCCCACCAACAAGACGGGCGAGAACCCGCGCTGGGCCTCCGCCGAGCCCTACTACGACGACATCGTCACGCTCTGGGATCTCTTCCGCTGCACCACCGCACTCCTGCACATCCTGCGCCCGGCCGTCTACGAGGAGCTCCTGCGCGCGCTCGTCGACGTCTGGCGACACACGGGCTTCCTTCCCGATGCGCGCGCGTCCTTCTGGAGCGGCGCGACGCAGGGCGGCTCCAACGCCGACAACGTGCTCGCCGACGCGCACGCCAAGGGCGTGCGCGGCGCCGTCGACTGGGCGGCCGCGCTGGCGGCACTGCTCGCCGACGCCGAGGCTGTGCCGCCCAACGACGCCGCCGTCGGCGCCCCGCTGGACCCGCGCGACCCGTCCGGGTCGACGGTCGCCGGCCGCGGCGCGCTGCCGGACTGGCTCGCGCACGGCTTCATCACGCCGGCGTACGGGCGCTCTGTGAGCCGCGCGGTCGAGTATGCCGTCAACGACTTCGCCGTCTACCAGGTGGCGAGCGGCGAGGGGCTGGCGAACGCGACAGCGTATCTGGAGCGGGGCCGGAACTGGAGGAACCACTGGGACCCGAACGCCACGGCCTTGGGCTTCTCTGGCTTTCTCGTCCCGAGGACCACGGACGGGTTTACCATCCCACAGGACCCTTTGGACTGCGGTGGCTGCTATTGGGGTGATTACTGTGAGCGCCAACCTCGCTGCCTCTGCCCAGCGTATCTGATGTCCCATCATCTGTAACCCCGGATGCTGACCGTCCTCCCCCGCCCCACCGGAAAAAAGACTACGAAGCCCTCCCCTGGGAGTACTCCTTCAACGCCCACCATGACATCGACACGCTCATCGCCTACTGCGGCGGCGAGGCCGCCTTCCTCGCGCGCCTCGAGACGACCTTTGCGCCGCGCGCGCGCGCCGGCGGCGCCTTCGGCGGCATGATCTACAACCCCGGCAACGAGCCCTCCTTCACGACTCCCTACCTCTTCAGCTTCGCAGGCCGCCAGGACCGCACCGTCTACCACACACGCCGCCTGGCCCGCGCCTACTATGACCTGGGCCCCGGCGGCCTTCCGGGCAACTCCGACGCCGGCGCCATGGAGTCATGGCTGCTGTGGGTCCTGCTGGGGCTGTACCCCGTGACGGGCCAGCCGACCTTCCTGGTCGGCAGCCCGTGGTTCGCCGACCTGACGGTGCATCTGGGCGGCGAACGCGGCGGCGAACGCCACGCGCTGCGCATCACGGCGACGCGGGCCGCCGGCTGCGACCCGGCGCCGCCCGAGAGCAGTAGCAGCAGAAACAGCAGCTGTTACTACGTGCAGAGCCTGCGGGTGAACGGCGCCGCGTGGGACCGCGCCTGGGTCACGTGGGCGGACGTCTTCGCCGAGGGGGGCACGCTGGCCTTCGTGCTGGGGCCCGAGCCCGCGCGGTGGGCGACGGGCACGCCGCCGCCGAGCCCGGGGACGGAGGCCGCGGCGCAGAGGCCGCGCTGAGGGGAGGGCTCGTTTGTTTCTGGCTTTGTTATTTTTGTTGTTGTTTTGGTCGGGTGGGGGCAGTCGTGTGAGGTTCGTTGTTGAAATCACGGAGGCGGGCCTGTGGGGTTGCAAACTGTTGGCATGTCTTTTGGCGGTGAACATCCAAACCACAACTTCTCTTCTTCTCGCCCCTGGTACGGGTCGGGCTACAAATTTGCAACAGAAATGACAAGCAACAACAGCAAGCCATTCATGGCAGGGTCCGCGTTGTGGAAAATGGCTGTGGTGTTCTGCGTGGCTATGACTGCCGAGGTCTCGGTATGCGTTCAGGCCTCGTGTTCAAAGCCGGACGCCTGAATAATGAATGATATGTATATCTATCATCGTTGGAAACTATATAGGTGGTGATAAGTAGGGTATATGGTCTGGTATGGATTACTCGTCACTTTTGTTCTTCTATTGTAGGCATTTTTCATATATTCCTACACGATTACCATTTCGGAGGATAGTAACTCAAGTTCTTTTCAACGAAAGGCAATCAGTAGGGTGGGACAAACTGGGTTGACACTAGCTGGCAAATTTGCATTGCATACCGAAGTCACGCAATTTGCTAAGGTAGCAACACTGATGCTGGCGAGTTCTAGTGTTTAAACTTTGGGACAACTTCACTTTTTCGATTTTATGGGACTGAATATTCACCATGGCAAATTATATCAATAGGTTTACAACTTAGTCCCAACTCTTCGCAGTAACGACAACCTTCACATAAAGTCTTTGTAAATGCAAATCGTTCACCTTATCATTATGTGATGCGTTGAAGTTTTCCTTGGTGACTTTTCATACATTCACTAAACCTTACAACAGTATGTATAGATGCAAACCTACAGGCGCTTCTAAGTTTGATTATCAACTTGACGCTAGATTTTGCGGCGAAGTTCAAAAATCGTGATACCAATTTGACCAGCAACCACGTCTTTTTCCCACCAGATACCGCGGATATCAACAACGGATAATCATGGTTGGATGTGTGTGGACGAAAGTAGTCAGCGTTATGAAGGGTAGCAAGAGGTGTTGGGTCAGTGGAGCAGAAAAGTTCATTCGGAGATGAATGGAATGTTTTTCGTGCGCTTTGGGTCCCATGAGTGCAATGAGTAGTCTCGAATAAGCCGGTGTGTATCTGGTGGCATTGTGCGAGTGCCAAGTTGCTGAACGGACCCGTGACTTGTCACAACACAACCAACTATTGTCAAGGCTAATAATATATGTATAGCTTGGTTTCTCAGGAACCATTTTCCAAGTCTACCAGATATCTTACCTCCTATAAATACTGAACTACAGGCCTCGACAATAGGAGGGAGGGGTTGATGCCCCCTGTTTGCTTCCAAAATGTGGGAGCCCAGGGAGCCCTCACTCCGTCTGCTTCAGAACTGATACACCAGCATGTTGACTGGCGACTTCAGGTCAATGCATCCATGGATGTTATGCCGCAGGTTTTTAGTACTTGGCACCGCAAGATGATGGCTTGCAACATTCACATACCCTAGTGGGAACCCAGTGGGACAAGGGCGAGGCGAAGAGAATGTTGGTTGTCTCTGCCCGAACCCGGACTTGAACACAGGCCCCTGGACCGATACTGGCGTCTCCACGGTCATGATAGCATCGATACTCGTATGGCTAGCCCAACCAATAAATTGAAGACATTCAGGAGATAAAAGCTGTCCTAGTAGAGTCGTCGGCAGAGCCCCTTTGCAACTGCCTGCGGCTGCGTGAGGGGCCTCATGGCCCTGCATACGCTGTGAAGCTCCGTCTGACGGTGGCGAAGACAGTGCTGCAAAATATGTTTTGAGTGTGAAATTCAATCAGATCTATTTGTACACGTGAGAATGCGGAGCAGCCGATCCGACCCAAATATGCCGAGCTGTCGGGAAGCCTCCACCGCTACGCCAAAAACCTGTGCCGGCGCACGCCAGGACACCAACTGCGGAGCCTCCTGGAGACGCAGCTGCGGATTTCCTGCGATGCCTACGCTGGGCCATGACGAACTCAGGGGAGCTGAGGAGAGCGAGCCCTGCGGCGGCGCTTGCTGTTGCATGAAGGCTTGCCGCTGCTGCTGGGCTTGCCGCTGGTGCTGGGACTGCCGCTGCCGCCTGGACTTCCGCTGCCGCTGGGACTGGGACTGGCGGTGTTGCCGGAACCGCCGCCCCCGCTGCCACCGCCGCCGGTGCTGGGGCTAGGAACAGCGTTGTAGCTGGAACCACCACCGCCGCCGCCGCCGCCGCCGCCGCCGCCGCCGCCACCACCGCTGGTGCCGGGGCTAGGACTGGCGGTGTAGCTGGAACCACCACCACCGCCGCCGCCGCCGCCGCTGCCACCACCACTGGTGCCGGGGCTAGGACTGGCGGTGTAGCTGGAACCACCACCACCGCCGCCGCCGCCGCTGCCACCACCACTGGTGCCGGGGCTAGGACTGGCGGTGTAGCTGGAACCACCACCACCGCCGCCGCCGCCGCCGCTGCCACCACCACTGGTGCCGGGGCTAGGACTGGCGGTGTAGCTGGAACCACCACCACCGCCGCCGCCGCCGCCGCTGCCACCACCACTGGTGCCGGGGCTAGGACTGGCGGTGTAGCTGGAACCCCCCCCCCCGCCGCCGCCGCCGCTGCCCCCACCACTGGTGCCGGGGCTAGGACTGGCGGTGTAGCGGGACCCCCCCCCGCCGCCGCGGCCGCCGCCGCCGCCGCTGCCGCCGCCGGGGCTAGGACTGGCGGTGTAGCTGGAACCGCCGCCGCCGCCGCCGCCGCCGCCACTGGCGCCGGGACTGGGACTGCCGCTGGGACTGGGTTTCTTGGAGGGAAGCGACGAGGGAGGCACGGCGTTGTTCGCACCCGGAGGGGTGTTCTGGTTACTCGGCGGTGCCCCAGCCGGACTGACAACCGGGTAGCCCTGGGCCGGGCTGTTGGCTTTGCTTGCGGTAGTCGGGGTGGTCGAGGTGGTGCCTGAGCCGCCTGAGCCGCCTGAGCCGCCCGAGCCGCCCGAGCCGCCTGAGCCGCCCGACCCGCCCGATCCATCAGCAATCGGGTCGATGGGACCGCCAGGGTTGGGGTAGGGGGGGAGGGGCTTGTTGTAAATGTCAAAGACGATGCCCGGGGCCTTGCAGGTGTACTCGACGTTGAAGTTGAACTTCCCACTTGGCTCCTCGTTGCCGTCGCCGCCGATGTCGAACTGCACGCACGAGGGGTAGAACTGCGCGCCGCGGTCCTTTTTGTCGTCGTGGCAGTTGTTGGCCTCGTGCAGGGCGACGATCTCCATGCGGAACATGTACCTGCCGGCCTTGAGCCTCTTGGGGACAATGAAGTCGACCTTACCCTTCTTCTGGATCATCGTGTCCGACGGCCAGACGTCGGTGGCGGGGTCGTAGACCTCCTGCGCGATCTTGGACCAGATGGGCCCCGCGCCGTTGTCCTCGAAGTACTTGGCGACGTACGTCTGGATGGTGGCCTTGTGGGAGTTGGCCATGATGTCGTCGCCACGGTTGTCGTGGTACCACTCGAAGGTGACCTTGTCGCCGGCCACGGCGGCGACGAAGTCGGGGACGGGGATGCCGCCCTTGGTGTTGCAGACGATCTGCGGGTCATTGAATTCCTTGATGGGGTCGTTGTTCTTTGGAGAGCGGATGTACGTTCCTCGGCCATCGCCCTTGTCCACACCGTTCACCCAGACACTCCAGACCGTGGTGTGGGCGGCGGCACTGGCCACTAGGGCCGCGCCAATCATGGCAGTGGTGAGCTGCATCGTGTGGAACAAGTCTTCTGGCTTGGAGCAATGGTGGTCTGTAGGAGAGCACAATGCGGAGGGCTGAAGGCTTGTGGGACACACCCGAGAGTGTGTACCGTGGGAAGTGAAAGTAAGGAATGGAAGGGTGGCACAGCCAGGACTTGGAAGGAAAGAGTGCGAGGCAAGAAACTGTCAGGACACTGAGATCAGTGGTGTGGTTACTGTCCTCCAGAAACGAGGAGGATGGTTGCGGAGACTCCTATATACCGTGCTTCACCACCCAAGAGATCAGCTATGTGCTGCACACAACGAGAAACCACATAATTGGCACCCATGGCCCTGGTTGCCAGGGCCACACACAATTGACACAGGGGAAATCGCTAAGCGCTGTTGTGGTGCTGTTGTGGTGTGAAATTGAGTCATGGCGACCGGTCTCCACCCCATCGGGATTTGACATCTGTCGGCCAACGTTCGAGGCACAAGACTGAGTGCAGGACGGAAAAATACCCGTGGCCGCAGATAGAGTTGCCAAGGCACTGGACTCCACCATTGACGTACATTCTCCCATTCAAAATGGCATCATGAACCGAACTCATCAAATAGACACAAGTCGCCCTGATTGCAGGATCGGGGTCCTTGAGTGCCCACAAGAGCCGAGCAAAGCATGCTGTCTGTTCGTGTAGACGCCGGGAGAAGCAGTTCAAAAGAGTGAAAATTTCTCCACCGCCCGGTCTCACGCCCCGGCCAGATACTTGCGTTCCGTTGGGTTGATCAACCGTGGTTCCAAAGTCACAGTCCAGTTTTACATCTTGGCAGGGGGGTAAGGCATTGCCTGAGATCCATGCCAAGTCCCGCTTCGTTTCGCATCTGCAAGGCTGACTAGCTTATTGGCAGAAAAGGTATCATGCGCTGTGCCTGAAATTGCCCTCCTGTACGGCGTCACCTGGCTTGATGGATTCAGCAATAATAGTAGGCGCTGCTGATCAGGGGTTTCCTACTGGTGTCTTGTGGGCGGTTGCTTCGCCTTCATCCACCTGCCTCTTACGTATGCACCGTGATTGATTCAGCATCATTGATTCAGGAACACTCAACACAAGCCGCGTGGCATGTTCCTGCACCCGAGATCCTACTACTTGGCACACTTGTCACAACTCAACTCAAGGAAAGGCGCAGAACGTGCTACAAAAGTAGCACCAAGTAGGAACTGGATCACCTGGGCGGTCGGGTAAATCTGGCCCGTGGAGAAATCTTGGATGTCTGAAATTCCACCACTACAAACTTGATAATTCACCCAGGCGCGTCATCGGAGCGGGGCCACCACAACGTTGCGAGATAGGCAGTTCGGACTGAGGTTAGCCAGAACGAGTTACATTGATTCCTGCATCATTGGGGGCTGTAAAAGTAGCTACTTTTACACCACAGCAGTCAATGCATTTGAAGTGTAATGCAGGCTGAAACAAATATGCTTCTACTGTCATTAGGCTGGTAACCGAGTGATGAACTTGGCAATTTGCCAGTCAAAGCAATTATTTACCATAGAGACATCGAAATCGGCCACAAGTTCTATTTGAAGTCCTCCATCGGACTATAGTCTATGGAATGTGGAATGAGCTTGATTTTAACCTCGATTCTAATAAGCCCAGCCATGCACAATCCACAGACTACAAGAAATACCAGCTATAGTCCAAGAGCAAAACCACACCACGCCACGCCACGCCACGCCACGCCACACGATGACTTTTGGTGGGGTGTGGCTGCCGCACCCCACTATAATAAACCTTCATGGCGTGTAAATTGGTTTGTGTGTAAAGCACGGGCCAATGCATAGTCCGTACTATGTGTTAGCCATAACAGCCATTATTAGCCATGATGTAGTTAGCATGAAGAAGAATTCCTCACGGCGTGGCATACGGCTACCAAAAAAATATCCTCATAGCAGGGGGGTGGTACTGCCAGCCACAAAAATAAATCCTGATGGTGTAGCTATAGTTGATGAGTTATTAAGCTATGAGCAGCCTTACGGCTTTACAAGGCCGTAGTGTGAGACATTGCAATGCGGGGTGTTGTATTGCATCCCGTGGGGCTGCGGGCCGTTGCATTGCATCCCGCGGGGCTTTCCATCGTATTGCATATCCCCTGCGGGATACACACCCCCGCCTACTTTGTGCAGTTTCCTATGCCCTACTCCTAACTACACTTCCCAGCAAGCGAAGCTAACCTATTTGCAATGCAAATGCACAGCCAATCCTGGTTTTATAGATCCTACTGGCATTACAGCTCCTGCGTGGAATTGCTGCGGCGGTTACACCGCCACCGCCTACACCAACGGCGACCGCACTCAATGTCACCCTGTCAAGTGAGGCGGAGCTTGGAGGTGAGGATGAAAATCCACCTGCCAAATGCCGCGTTTGGGAGCTAGGGTTTGGGGCGCAGGCTACTGGCGGCACAGAGGCCCGTGGGCAGACAACGGTTCAGCCATGGGCACGGAGTTTATAGGTGCCGTAGTGCGTACTTTGAACTGGGTCCATTGATGGTATCGTGGGTGTTGGCCAGCGTCGTGGTAGTGCACGTCCGAAGTACTGTGTGTCCGTGTGCCTCCGCTATGTGACCTGAAGGACGCCTACTTGCGAAGGTCAACCGCAGCGCTGGTCTGCACAAGCTGGATCGTTTCGAAACACGGCTGCAGCATCACGCTGGAGGCAATTTCTTTTTGGATGTGGCTGGTGTTGGCGTCGAAAGGTGGTGGATGGGTGCAGCGTAAGCTTCACGGTCACGTGAGTCACTTGCAAAATTCAGTTGAGGCTAGACCCGAAGCGGCTAGCGGTATGGCCGTGGGCAGATGGCCTGTGCGGCCCGTCTTTCAAGTATAAAAACCTCGCGCGCTGCCCTGCCTTTTAGAATGTATTTCCCTTCTTTTCTTCATGTCGACAATACTTCAGAGAATCATTTCTATAGTTTTCGACTCACTTCTGTGTTTCCCAACATAGCTACAGGACCCACCCGGGATGATGACCTAGATCCTCGACACCCAAGGGTGAAACACCACCTGTGACTCCTGCTCTGCCTGCCAAGGTGGCGGTCCTTCGGGGCTGTATAGGGAGTGGTCATGATCTCTACCCTGATCACTCGAGGTCTTGCCTTTGGTGCTCGGGCAGGGTGGGTGTCGATGGAAGACTGACCGGCCTTTGCTTTTCTATCCCCCCTCTTTTGCTCTTGCTTTCATTGCGGACTAGTGCTTGTTGCCGGTCGCGAAGAAGAAGATTCTGCATCCGCCTCGCCATCGTGATCCCTGCCGTATCGACTGCTCTGTGTCGTCGCCTTCTGCCCTCGTGGCGACTCGTCTCGAGAGGCTACAGTCGTCCAAGTTCCTAGATTGATGGCCACTTGCCCCACCAGAAGCCCATCCGCCAGCACCTCCGAGCAAACAATCCTCGCGTCTCCGACACGATCGATGTTTGGTCGACACTAGCACATCGCCAGGGTCGCTCGATGCTACCTAGTAATCTGGCCATTTCTTCTGTTGGTCTGCTTGGGATTTCACTGCGCACACCACAAGCTACATCGGATACCTCACCGACCAACCTACCCCACCCATCATCACCACGACACCTCCCCCCTCTCGATCGCCCCCGCGACACCCTCGGGCACCAACTTCCGCAGCCTCTCCCAGTCCCCCTTCCCGACCGCCGCCCTCGCCTCCGTGCTACTCAGCACCAGCCCATCCGCGCCCTCCAACCCCTCCACCACCGCGACCCGACTCGCCCACTCCCGCCGCCCGCCGACCCTTTCCAGCGCATCCCCGTGCAGGAGCTTCTGCACCCAGCCCTCCTGCGCCTCGCGCCCGCCCCACTGCGCGTCCGTCCGCAGCGTGATGCGCAGGCGCGCGCGCGCGAAGAACGGGTCGAGGGCGGCCTGCATCGGCGTCGTGGTGGTGGTGGTGGTGGCGGCGGGCGGCGACGACGACGACGACGACGACGACGACGAGGCGGGGCCCGGCGTCGCGGTGTCGTAGTATCTCGGATCGAAGATGCGGACCAGCGTGTCATACCCGGCGAGGAAGACCTGCTCGCAGCGCGCCGGCTCAACGGCATCCCCGGCCACCGACGTCGCGTGCGCGATGGCGGCGGACTTGGCGTGGAAGTACGGGTGCGTCGTGAGGCCCACGTCCACCGGCACATCGTCGTCGTCGTCGCCGCCGCCGCCGCGGCTGGTGCTGGTGCTGGTGCTGCTGCTGCTGCTGCCGTCGCGGGGGCGGCCCCCCCGCGCCCGCCCGCGCGCGGCACGCCACGCGCGCTGGATGTCGCCGACGAGGGCCTGCATCAGCAGCAGCCTGTGCGCGGCGCTCGCCGGCGCGGGCGCCTTGTCGGCGTTGCGGACGGCGAGCAGCAGGAGGAGCCGGACGCCGCGGGCGGCCGCGGGGCGCGGCGGCGCGGGGAGCAGCGCGTACAGTGCCGAGGTGGCCATGGCCAGGTGGGCGGCGGTGGGCGGGTTGAAGCTGGCGTCGAGGATGACGAGGTGCGAGCAGGGCCGTGGCGGTGGCGGCGCAGTGCTGGTGCTGGTGCTGGTGATGAGCTCGAAGGCCTTGCCGGAGGCTTGGAAGGCGCGCAGGGCGTATTGGAGGTGTGGGAGGGACATGGTGGGGGGGTCTGCCGCTGGCTTGGTTTCGGGTGGCATCGTGGGTGCTGGAAGGGCCTCCTGGTGCAGAGTAGCAGGATGCTGTCGCGGCGACGTGGAGCGGGCGACAAGCGAGGATGGCGCTGGTCCCCTGTCAGAGTGTCCTCGGGCGGGGCCGACATCCTCCCACGCCCGAATTTCAAATTCAGCGGCATGCCTGCTTTCCCCTGCCACTCGCCACACAACTTTTCTAACGAAATGGCTGACGACCGCTGCAAACTGGTCGAGGCTGTAAAGGGACGGACCCATAAGCTGTCGCACAATAGAGGTTTATTGCAGTCTATAATCTTTAAAGTCTCTGTCTCACTTTCCACTTGGCGCTCATGTCCACAATATTCTTCATATCTTGTATCCAGTTTTTTGGAAGAATTTTTGGTAGCCTTTACTTATTAGTTCGTTGCGTGCTTCAAAGTTCGATTATATAACGTAATAAGTAATATAATTCGTCAAATATTACTTTTTAAAATTCATGGTTATGTATGTAGTTCATATGTTGTCAAATTAAATAACAAGTAAAGTTATTCAAGTTTCTATAAAGTGTTTATATTTAGTTTTAAACTGGTATAGTTTGATATTTTTGTGGTTTTATTTGTTTCTTTTCGTCATTTTTCATACTCATATTGTTATTTTAATGGGTCTTATATATATGTTAACAGGCTTTATCATGTGTTTTTGGTGTATTTTAAAGACTTTGACGATAAATTTTGTTGCTTTTCTCTATTTTTGAGAATGATATAGTGAAGATTTCTGTTCGTCGACAGCTTTCAACGTATTTTATGATTCTGTTGGTAAGTCTTAAACTGTTATTTATCATGAAAGATAGAGTAAAGATTTTTATTCATCGACAGATTTTAATGTATTTAAAACCATGATCACTGAGTTTAAAGTGATTATTTATTAAGAAGTATACCATGAAGATATTTCATTTATCAATAGCGTTGCTATCGACTTCATAAACATTTCTATTTGTCGGTAGTGCTTAATGTATTAAAAAACTTTGTTAGTAAGTCTTAAACGGCTGTTTATCAATATTATAGACTGGTGCCTAAGCTAGTGGTTGATAGGGATCTAGCCCTAGCAATTACCATGCTTTTACATTGCTCCCAAACTCCTTAGTATACATATACCACGTTACTAACCATATAACTAGGTTACACCTTATCGTTAATTTTATAACAGCTTTTGAGTTGGAGTGTTTTCTTTTTTAAATGGAAAATTATAAATAATATCTGACCAGCTTAAGCTATAACTTTAACCTAGTTTCCTTATATATAATTTTTATATTGGTGGGTTTTTATCGTTGCAATGTAGTTGATTCGAATCGTAGTCGAAGTAACTGGTATATTGAATAGAAAGTGATAGTGTGGTTGCTTCTAAGTTTAGTAAACCGCTAGCCGTTCTATATACTCATCTTTGTAAGCAACTGTTTGGCATATGCCCGAATTTGAATAAGGCACTCCCTGTAGTACTCTTATATTAAAAACAGTCAATTTTCAATCAGTATAGTCAACTTACAGTTAGTATATTAAACTGAGCTTTATTAAAATTAATTGATGTTCTAATACAGTCGATTTTTTGTATTACGCGTGTGTACCAATGTAGCCGATCACTAATCAAAGATAATCACTAAATTCTCTCTCATTTCCACTCGTAATACCCTTAATAATTCTAACCTATTCCGTACCCAAATTATACTTCAATTAAAGTTATTCGCTCAATAGTTCTAGGTATTCAATTTATATATTCCTATGTATAGGTCTTTTATTACAGACTTATACGTTATTAATTCCATAATTTTTTCTAGTATGTTTAACTATACTTTTTCACATTTTGATACTTGTAGTTTTTCAATTTTATAGGGTATTTCTATCTCTTTACATTAAATTCCGGCCGGTTAACGAATCTCTCAATCCGTATGGTTCATTTATCACTGGCCACAAACCATTTTAGGGCGCTATTAGGCGAACCTTTGATTATAACATTGACGGAGTTATTTTCACCATTTATACACCTCAATTCGTTTCTTTTTCAAGTTTTTGGTAATTTTGGTCTTGCTATAATTTATATTATTCAACTCGTTTTATTTGATGAATAGTAATCACAGTGTAGTTAGTCAACTTTATTGTTATATAAGTTGACTGTACTAACTGCAAGTTGAGTGTATTGTTTTGTGCACCTCCTATAAAGTTAAGTACAGTATGCCCCCACTTTACACTAGGGTGTAGGCCAAGGAATTATCCATACAAATTAGTATGTAGAGCAGCTAGCGGTCTGCTAAACCTGGAACAATACATCCACCACTTGACCACGCAATATCACTATTATTTCGACCACGATTCGAATCGAAATCGTTGCAACATGTATGGTCAAATTATTGGCTAGGCCTATCAACACTTTTTATTAGTCTTTCTGAGTTTGAAAAGATATCCATAAAGGTTACAATAGTTAATACAAATAACTATAGGTATCGAATGTAATTACAACTATATAGTAATAATCATTGACGTATCATCGGTTATACTAATATCAAATCCTATTATTATATCATGAATTTCTAATATTGATACATTTTGTATTACGCGTTTACATTTGATAGTTATCCAATATAAGAGATTACTGGTAATCATAAATCGCTTACGAAACCTATCTTTATTAACAACTATTATAAGGAATTCAACTTGGGGAGTAAGGTCGATATTATTTGTTAGCAGTCTATTTGTTGAAATTATTTACTTTTTTAATATTAAGTTGACCAATATTATATTAATATCTTTATCCGAATTATATACTTGTTATTTAATATGTTTATTAAGCTAATCAAAATCCTCATTCTATGAATTTTTCATTTATATCGTAATCAACAAATCGTAAACTGGTTTTGGTTGGTAGAACGTGACGATATATAACGTTTAAATGTTTGAATTTAAAATACCTTTGCAATTTTATCTTATAAATTTTTTTAATTTTTACCAATCTTAAAATATACTCTTTTTATATGGGCTAGGCTTTTTATCACAGTTGTTGTTAATATTATTCAAATTATTTTATAATCGGTTTAAATCCATTTATATATCGTTAGATAACGTTTTCATCGGCCTATACTTTCAAAGTCCTGATTTTTAATAACATGTTATTCATCTGTCACAAACATTATGGTACGTAAAAAAACAGTATAGTTGATTTATATATCAATAATCACGAAGTCTTTATATTGAATAATGAATATATAAGGGTTAAACGTTAACGTTTCTGTGTTTTAATTGTTTCTATAATGTATTTAGTGTAATAAAAACTAAGAAATACCTGTTTTTATTATATCGTAAAAGTGTTTAATAAATATTATTACCATTACAACAGCTAATTTATCCTCAAACTCCTTAAATAACTCTTATGTTATAGACTTAAGCTGTAAGCTGTCAGTTTGAGTTATGAGTCATGTGATAGTACATGTTGTGGTGCACGATGTTGTATCGTGTCATGTCCCGCCCTTATAGTATGGTTAGCGTAATCCAGAAGCGTTTGGATTATTAGTACTTTTAACCTGGTGCAGCGGTCAAGGGGGCTGACTCTAGTCAACTGATGGAAACCACGCTAACCGGCTTGAGCTTACTTAGTAAGACCATCTTATCTTGTAGTATAATTCGATGAAAATGGGTGTCCAATTATATATATATTTATGTAATATCGCAACCATGGAAGATAAACCCACCATTTACACCAACAGTTAAATAATCAACAACTACAACAATAAAACACTAACTAAACTTATAAATTTACGGGATTGAATTAAACTACAATGCTGACATTGAATGTTATATCCTTAAACAATTGACTCTAAATGTTTATCCGTCGGATCTATATTCGTATTCTCAACATTTTGAACTACTTTTAACCTAAAATTGTGTTGATTTACCCTTTAAACTATGTTAATAACGTAATTTAAATTGTACTGCAGGTAAGAAGGCTATTGATATCAATTAGTTTCATTTTATCAAAAGTTTTACGAAAAGTTTTCATAATAACTTCGATACATAACTTGAAGATGAATTCGTTATTAAACCTCTTCTTATGCAAATCTCATGCCGTATTTTATGTTTTCCATGGTTTGTCATACTTATCTTCATCCTTCTCCTTCAATATATTCTCTTTTTCTTGATATTACACGTTATCCTCATTGTATCAATATGTCAACAATTGGTTTAAAAGGATTCTATTTGCTAATTTGCACGACTTAAGAATCTTTATCGAATTTTAAAAGTTCTCTATACGATTTAATTTATGTCATACTAAAAGTCACTGGACTTTTAATAATTTTAACCATTATGTTTTCGTTAACTATGCTTAGGTTCTTATAGGCTTCATACTATCTACCTAAACTTCTTTACATAAAAATATTACTTTGAAAAAGTAATGATAATACTTTTATTATAGGCGATTCATTACTAATATTAAAAGTATTATTGATTTAATGGCGTTCGAATTGCTTCTTTTACTTAATTAAAACTTTTCTATATATCAAAATTCTTTTCGAGATATTTGAAGAAAGGGGAAATTAATTCACCATACGTAGATACTCTGTAAATACTTATAAAGTTAATACTAAACTGTTGGAATCAATAATATCGTGAAAATCTTTTATTTCCATGTACATTTTTACATCTAAACGCATAAGATTGATAATACCCAACGTAAAAATTTCGTAAACGTTATTCAAAAACATTTATACTATTTTAGTCTTATTAATACCATAATAACCTTGGGGGGGGGGATGTTTACACTATATTTTCATTAACACAACGTAAATTTAGAACTTTTTCCGTACAAATGCAATATTAATATTATAAACTAACGTGTTTAAGGATCTCAAATACGTATTAAAAAATAATGAACACAACGCCTCCTATATTTCTTTCTCTATAATAATTAAAAGAAAATTAATGCTATAAAACTCTGTTATAAAGTTAACGACGTAAAATACAAACTTATAGTATGAATAGAAATGTTGGAAAAAACATTTATGTCAAAGTTTTAACTTTTGTTTAACTCTAACTTAAATTTTAAGAGGGTATGGAAATTCGTTTTATAATGGTGGAAAAACCTCCCAATGACTTTTAATGTGTATCAGTACACATCATAAAATGCAGCTACTTTAAGGATTTTACATAATCTGTTGGTCACAATATAATTAAATCGTTGGTGTAATGAATAGAATTCCGACGCCGTTAGGTTTAATATCATTGCCTTAATCTCATTAAATTAGAACTAAAAGTATCCCTATTTCAAACTAAATGAAAACCTCTAACTGTTACCTTCAACTAATTCGTCAGTTTAAACATCAAAATTAAGATTATAACTCTTTATATATTCTAAACAAAGGAGAATAGGGTAAGGAATTCCGTGATATGGAAAACAATAGGTCTATCAGCTATAATTATAATCTTCGACCCAAATGAAAAGAAAATCTTTCCCAAAACTAAATACAACTTTATCCTCACCAGTATTGGTTGTGTTAAATTCTATAGCAAAATCAACACCTTTTTACAATATAATGTACTACGAAGAACCTCTTTTTAAGCATTGAGATAAATCAATATCTCGTATGATATTTTAAAAAACTTATATTATATAATGAGCGTGAGAAGTAAATTACTACGTTAATTCAAGATCTTTATCGTTATAACAATAATGAGTTTTTTTTACATATCAGACGGTATGAACAGCTTAAGTAATCATTTATTACGTTACTTTGAGGCTAAACTGATATTTTCATTCTCGCCTATTAGAAAAATAATAATTGCAGTGTAGTAAGTCAACTTTTCTTACAGTAAAATTGACTATATTAAATGCAAATTGAGTGTATTATTTTATGAATCTATTGTATTGGCTGCAAGTTTAGTACAGTGTGCGCACATTTCACACTAGGGAACGAGCCAAACAATTGGCCATACAAATTACTGCATAGACTGGATTGCGGTCTGCCAAACCTAGAATAATACATCTACCACTTAACTACACAATACTATTGTTACTTCGAACAATCGAATTAATATCGTTACAACGTCTAAAGCCCTACCAACACTAATCAGGAATTATTAAGTTAAGCATAAATGAAATATGTAAAAAAACAATCTACTTTCCAGTTATTACGCTACATTTAAGTAAGGCAGAAGGAAAATTCTTACAAAGGATCTTTACCATTGTGTAATACTCTACAGCAGTAAGTAAAAAGAAATTCTGGGCTGCAGTAGTCTCTATGGTAGTTTGAGGTAACGACAATATCGATATTAACAACACCAAGAAATCTTCCCGAATACTTCTTCAAAAGCGTTAAAATTAACCGCTAAAAGTCTCCAATTAACACATTGATAAACGGCGAAGTCATTAATATAACGGGTATTACTAGTACTGAAACTATGCAATCACACATCAAACAAGTGATAAAAACAAACAGCCTTCGATTTTATACTTCACATAAAACCTCTACCCTAAACACAAATTATTTATTTTATTTTACTATTTTCAACTTCTCCTATACCAATGAAATCGTTAAAATTGTAACTTTAAGCGAAAACGCTGAAAATCACCAAATTACACCAAAAAAGCCACATCATGTAATTTTAACCTAAATAAAAAAATTCCTACGCCTCATTTTACCAAGTTCTTTAACCACCAAGTCCTACATCGACCGAAACTTCAATATAATACTTAATTGAGAAAGAATAAAGGTAATTAAATCTCTCAAACCCATATTTTTCAAGGATTATGATAAAAACCTCTGGGAATAAAATATTAACGAAGACTTAGGTAAAAAAACATCTAATTAACTTTGTCAGCCACAATATCTTCTACTAAAAGAGTTTTAAGCTCAACTATAAAAAAAACTCTTTTTAAAACCTTCATAAGTTTTTCGATACTAGGACTCTCAATATATAATAGGCAATTTAGAAAAGAATTAGAAAAAAACTAAAAGCAAAGCTTATTCTTCGAAACGTATAAGTGCTAGTCAAAAAAATTCACTAATTTGATGAGAACCTTTTTCAACTTAACTCAAATTTAGGAATTCCCTTAAAACTCACGTCCTAAAAAAAAGGTTTTGAAAAGCTTTAACGCCCCTAAAAAAAGTTTTAGGAAACCTCTCTTCAGTATCTAATTAAGTTAAACCTCTTTACTCTCTAATAATGGAGAACTTATTAATCTTCTAGGTAACGTAAAACCTCTATATAACAGCGTAGAGTACACCCTTAATAAAGATAGATCACGTAAAATAACAGCCGCCAACACGGCAAGAGATATCGACGTCAATGCCATCTACCGGTTAATTAAGTAAAACCGTTAAGCTTATCAAAAAATTCCCTATAGTTAAATCCTTCTTGTCTAATAATCTCTTCCTCAAAATCGTCAAGTCCTTCAAAATCGCCAAATTCCTTAAGACGAAACTTCTTACAAAAAGTATACCTACATACATAAACCTACTATAAGTTCTACCATATTATTTTACCCCTTGAGTTAGGCAACGAACAACTACCTCCATCACCGCAATTCGAACGCTTTATAGCTTAAATGAACAGCAGGAAACACCATTAACAATTAGGAAAACTATTCAAACCTTCTCCTCAAACTTGTCAAAATGGTTAATATAAATTATACGCTCTTGAAAAATATCGCTAAAATTTGAAATGATGCAAATAAATATAAAAAAAATCTTCACAGATTCCTTGATACGAAGATAATACCATGTTTGAATATTTGCAAGTACAAAGAGGTCTCTCTTTCTAATTTTCACTTACTATTTCCTGGCATCTTCATAAGTTATACCATGAAATGCTATCTAACCTTCCTAACGAGATTAAAAACCTTCCAAAAAATCTATAACGATATAAATAGTTACTTCGAACACGACGTCTGATTTATGCAATATTATATGAATTAGGCTACGATGAGGTAAACGACGATAATAGATAGGGGGAAAAAAACACTAATGAATATTTCGAACCAAATTCTTAATATATTGATATTATATCAAGAAGAAAGAGGAAAGAAGTATGCTAATTAAACTACGATTTTCAAACAAATGAGGGTGATAGTAAAGGGTGTCAACAAGTTTACATACGCCTTATAACACTTAGATGCCATATATAATAGCTATTTTTAACTAATTGCAGTCCTCTTTTACAACCGTAAAAATACTTACATCGAATTCGCTTAATATATACCCTCAAAATAATGATTTTCGCGATGTAAATAAAGAATACCGTACAATAATACATTAAATTAATCGAAAACTCGGGCATCTTCAACGATCAAAATCTGGTCCAAAACCTTCGAATCAAAAGCCACAACCATACTAATGATACCGAAGACAAATACTAAACAAACCTGTTAATCATAAAGTCTATTGTCTTAATAATAGCAAAAACAAGAAATTTGTAATAAGCCCTTTTACTAATCAACTCGCTACTGTTAAGCTAAGCGCAAAAATAAACATGTAATATATTACATCTAATACTATACTTCTTCCAGGAAAAATTACTTAGATTATATTGTAAATTTCGAAGGTAAAAAAACTTTTAACGACGAAGATACTTACAAGGAAATCACATAATATAAAAACGCTAATACTAACACAGCCCAATAACTAGATGACCACGCCTTCCTATACTATTTAACTAGCGAATGATCCTACCTTTACCCTAACCAAACTGTTAACCCATTAGATATCGTTAATCTTTTCGATTATTATGCGAACAATACATTTTAAAGTATTATAACAAACACAAAGTCAGCAAAATACTCAATAGAAAACTATACTCAATGCGTAACATTAAAAAAAAAGCACCACTGCTACGAAAATCGATTGTAAAAATACGGGAAAAGCTTAGGTTAACCCCACACTAGGGGAATAACGATCGTTGCTAAAGACAACATTTATTCAAATTATTGTTAAGTCGATTACATTCCATATTTTTAAGTTACCTACCACTTTCTATCTTTTTTTCAAAGACATAAAGATACTTAGTATCAACGTCGATTTTAAAGCTAATAAAATAATTAAAAACAGCCAGAAATTTCCCCTCGCACTAAGTAAAAGAACTAACAATTTTATTTTTAAAGCTCTAAAGAAACGTTATAAAACCTGACAGTGTTAGAAATACGTTTACCAGACCAATGTTTAAATCACCTAACTGTTGATAAGTTATACAAATTCTCAAGTTCGCAAGGTTCGAAGATGTGGAATAATCTACTTTAAATACTATAAAAAATCTCTCCTACTATTTTCATAGGTAAACTTAAGCCCACCAAAAACTTAAATTAATATTGAAAAATGACCAGAACTTTAATTATGAAATCTTCATTATCGTATTCTACTTGGATAACAAGCTTCTTATATATGGTCCGACCTATAATGGTAAGCCAAGTAGGTACCAAATGGGGTTTACTATTAAGCTATGGTGGAAGACTAAAAAAGACTACCGTAGCCCATCGTATAGGACCTATGGGTATAGCCAGTACCTAGCTAGCGCCTAACCCGTTACATACCTTTACACGTACCGTACACAGACTGTACCCGGTCCACACCTAGACAGGGTCTGGACTGGGTATTACCTATCCCATTACGTACATAGTTATGTAACCTATAAATTTAACAGCTAACAACTTAAGTTTATAATATACCCCCTTTTCCCTCAGATAATATAGGGGCTACGGCGCTCCGCTGATGAAACTCGGGGCGCGGGCCTTATCCACCTAATATACGAGCTGAGCGCGAGCTGATAACGCGGCGTCTAACGCGCTGTATAACGTATCGGCTGATTTGACTTTAGGTTGCAAGTGCCGTTGAATACGCCCTTAAACCTAACGTATAATACATTCTTTTTACCATCGGTATCGTATATCATACCTTTTAACGAGCTGTATAACGTATTAACTGGTTTGACCTTAAGCCACTAACGTCGTTTAACGCGCCTCTTAGCCTTGCCGCCGATACCGTATAACGTACCCTTTAAAGCGCCGTATAATATATCCTTTATATCGCCGGTACCGTATAACAAGCCGTGTAATACCTCGCTTTTACCTTTAATGCCGTATAATACGCCCCGTATAATACATAGCTCTTATTAAATCCGGTCCGCTAATCCTTATAAATATTGACGCCTCTATAGCCCCTAAAACTTCCTTTTTTTCTATTTTATAACGTCGCTCTCCTTTACTATTTACCCTTTTTCGTAATAATTTCACTTTAGACCTTTATCTCCTAATAACTAATTTCCGTTCATATCTTTTAGCTATTTTTTACGTCGTTTTTATAACCGACGCATATTATAGATTTAATTTAGGTTACGTTTTCACCGGCGTTTTTAATAAAAATGACGAGCCGCCATAATGTATATTGCCCTATTATATACGAATACCTTTCCGCTAATTGCTTTTTATAGCTGCCTTGCGTTATAGAGGATCTCCTCGTTTTTAATAATCGATAGTATAAAAAGGAACTTCATCTTTTATAGGTTAAAACCGCTTATGAATCATATATTAACCGCTTTTTTAACTTCTATGTTCCTTTATTGTAAATTTAAATTTATCGGACATAAACTTATCGTACCTATTGAATAGTTTATAGTGAAATAAATTGAAAAATGAAACTTACGGAAAACCTAATTACAATTTCATCTTTCCTCGGAATATATTTAGAAGATAAGTTTACTTATATCTTTATCCGGTATCTGCGCCCTACTATGTTAAGTAGTTATTACAGCCGAGGATAAAGGCTATATTCTGTCCCTTACGCGTAAGTATTAAAGAAATGTCCCGGGTTATCAACTCGTTTTTACCCCCGCCTTTTTTTAATTAGTTAATTAGTTTACCTGGTTCCACGATGTTACTCGGGGATAAAGAGTCCCTACCGTACCGGTGATATAAGCCGTTACCCCTTTGGCCAAACGTTCCCGTCGCCTTTTCCTCTTGAGTCCGTTTTTTTTCAGGACTTTTTCGTTAACTTTTACTATTTTGCTTCTTTACAAAGATAAGACTCTCTCGGCTAACCGTACTTTAACGAGTAACGTTTTTGCCCCGTCCCCTTTTAATCCTCGCCGTATATCCTCCCGTAATTTCAACTCAAATAATCAAAATAATATAACTTCCTAAATTATATTTTTATAGTTAATATAAGCTACGGCTCATATAATATTACGAATAATATTGAAGGCATAATTACATGAGTCCCGGTTTTATCTGTATCTTATTTGCTGATTTTAATTAAGAACAAGTCAATCGAGCCGACCGCAAATAGGCGTAAAATCGTACCCTATCCGACTACGTTATCTGGGCTCAGACTAATGTATTATAGTTTTTGGTAACCCGCTTAAAAAGTTGTTTTACTCGCCTCGCCCCTCGTTCTACTCTTCGTCAATCACTATCGTTGGCCTCCTTTAACAACCATCTCTTTTAGCATTATTGGATATCCTCGGCCTCCCCTAATACCCGTTCCTTTTCGCGTTATCTGCTATCGGCTTCCCCTAAAGTTCGTCTCTTCTCGCGTTATCTGTTATCCTCGGCGTCGCCCAGTATTTGTCCCGCCTTTTACCAGCCCTTTTCGTAGGCGCTTACCAACGCTTATTACGTCTTTTATCATCCTCTTCTCCTTATATTGTCTAATATCTAAAACCAATTGCAATGAAGCCTCTAACGTTAATAGCTTCGATATTCATTAAACCTTAATAAAATAATAATAACGAATAGGTAAATTTTTACTAAGTTATAATAAAACCCGCCTTATAATCGGATATATATTTAAAAAAGTCGGGTAATAAATACTTAGCTTTTCTTATTATATTATCATTTTGTTTAATAATAAATTTTCATTATATTTCATTATTAATATATTTTTTGAGGTTATAAACAACTTGCCCCATGTATATAGCTTGATATGAACTTAAAGCTAACGTTGAAATACCGAGCTCTTATTAACCAGAATACCCCTGTATTTTACTTTAAATTTACTTAAGGTTATCGTATACTGGCAATTTTCTAATAATTCCAATTTCAATTGAATATAACCTGGTTTATCAATTAATATAAAATAAATCCCGTCCTGCCCCATTTTTATCACGAAAATTTCTTCAACTTTAAATTCCTCATATACACACTCCCTTATATCGTCAAGGACTAAAATCAATTCCGGGCGAATATTGGATAAAATCTACGAAGAAAAAGGTTTTGAAGTTGTTTATTTAACTAAATCTATGTAAAATGTAAGTTATTTGACAAAAATGTCTAAAACTATATTGACCGGTTTTGAAATATTGACGACCTGGTATTAATTGTAAAATTATTCTATTTTTTTACTTCAACAATTAGTTCTAATATTGCAAAAGTTTAATTAAGTCCAATCCCTCATTTGATATAGTTTTGCAAAACATCACTTACAATATATCGCCGTTTCTATTTATTACTAAATATAAGTTATTGTCGCCTAAGTTAATTTAGTCCCTTTATATAAATAAGTCAAAAATACAATAATTAGCTCCGCCGGATTAATTAACGATTTTGTATCCCCGTTTACCTTTGGGATAAAGAATATTTCATACCTATTTACTAAACGGTTTACGTTAAACCCAGTAACCGTCGACTTCAAATTATTTAACGTAAATTAATAAACGGGTAAATGTAAACCTTAATCGTATTATAAAAAGACGACAAAGATACATAGGTAATTTTAAACCTTTGGGTTTACCAACTAATTACCGTTATCTATTTATAGGTAATACATCGTAAATGAAAGTTATTCGACTTCTATTAAGGAATATAAGGTCGTATAAAATACTTTTACCTAATTCGAACCGCAATTACTAATAATAAAGGCTAGAAATTAATAAAATCTCTATTATATATCCCAGAGACGCTCTATATACATATCGGTAATTATAAACCATATAGCTTAGAATTATTATTTTTTTGAAAAATTAACGATTCGTAATAACTAATAAATATCGAGGGCGGACTTTAATAATTGGCAGGTTGATTATAAAATCGATTAGAATATACGTTTAATATTGATTCAAAGTAGGGAAAAGTTAAAAAAAAGTTTTCTCGTAAATTACGACGAGGTATCGTCCCGTTATATTGCATATATATCCGATATAAACGTTGAATATTCACGACTATTCATTTTTAATAGTAATCCCGTTAAAAAACGAGAAATGAAATATTTTTTCCTGAATAAAGTATGATAAATAAATCGTAAATTTATTACAAAATCTTTATCATTTACAACTCATAATTCGGTAATTATAAATGGTTACGATAATATAATATACCATTTAAATTGATCACCTGATCCGTAATTTATAAATAGTATCCTACTTTAGGTAAAAATCGCCTAATACCTTCGAAAACCGCTAAAAACGAACATTTTATAACGGGTAATTGATTAATTTATAATTTTATGATTTCGTCAACGTATTCGAACTCAAAATAAGACGATTACTCAACGTTAATAATATTAGCGGGTTTTAACTGGGCCGGGTCCGTAACGCTGCAGCCGTTTTTGTTGTATTAAAATCCCCCGACATTATCTCCGACAACGACCCGGGCGCCGGCTGGGCCAAGAGCGGTATCGCTTTCAGCAACCTTTCGAAGACCATTGACTTACCTTTAAAATACATATCGCTAGGATTTAAAAACCAAACCTCCATCTTAATAAATTTATTTACGTAACTCGTTGTAATATATATTCGTTACATATATAAGTTTATTAATTCTATGTTTAATATAATAATTAAAATAGGCCAAAAAACTCGCGCGCAACGTTTTTCAAATTCGAGCTTATCTTATAATATACGAATTTATGTATTCGAATAAACGCCCCAAGTTACGGGCGTATACTGCAGGTGGTATTAAAAAAGCAAAAGAACTTTAGCCTATTTAACTTAACGTTTCGAAATCAAACTTAATAACAAAAATCTAATCCTTTATAATACGTTAAAACCGTAAACGAAATACGGATACTACTTAATTTGAAAACCCATGCTTTTAAATAGGATACTACTGTAAAACCCTTTTTATTGTAAATGTTATAATTTTATTTCGTATTTATTAATTATATAAAGTAATAAGTTACTAATTTTAAAATATTATCTTTATACCGTTATGATAAATTCCCTTTTAACGTCATTATCAAATAATTGGTTTCCACGACCATTTGACGATTTTATACTAGTATACCAACATTGGGGTCGTAATAGAGGTATCTTTTATAGTTTGAAATATATATTTCTCCTGCTTTATCTATACCTAGTAAATGGTTGACTTCGTTAATTCAACGAAATAATCTGTTATTTTAGAGAAATTACTAATAAAATGACGATAAAAGTTGGCAAAACGCAAAAATCTTTGAATCTTTCCAATAATACGTAGTAACTTTTCTTTGTGGATAACACGGACGTTCTCAGGATCGGCCCGAATACCTACCCTACCCATTATATTAAAAAAAACTGAGGTATTTAACCTTTTCAATCACGAAATTACAGTTTTTTAAATCTAAATATAACTTTGTATTATGAAAAGGTTTTAAAATGACGCGAATTTTTGTTACATAATCCTATTTAATACCGAAAAAAAAACTGGGAGGTTATCCAGGTACGTTATAACGAAATTATCCAAGATATCCGTTAATATATATTTATTATGTCGTTTAAACGTCGCCGACATTTCCTTTAACCTAAAACAAGGTAATCAACCATTTAAATAACACGAATTGCGTACGAAACGCCGTTAATTTTTCTTATTCGAGTATAACTTAAATACGGTAAAAAGCCGTTCGAATATCTAACTTCGTAAGTTATATCGACTTCGATAACGTACGAAGGGTCTTTTTAATTAAAGGTAAGGAAAAACCATTTTACTCAATAATTTCATTTCGTACTTGGTAATTTATATAAAACCGTTTTCCCCCTCTCCACTTCAAAATGAACGATACCAGCGTTATAGTCGATAAGGAATTTACCCCAAACTAGCCTTCATTTATCGATTTCGTAACCTGTCGTCGAAGTTTAAAAAATTAATTTCGCAAAATTGAATATAATGACCCCTAATGTCGTTTTATTAAAACTCTATTTATTTTCGATTGAATATAAATATACTAATCGAGTTTCTCTTTATATAAGGGTAAGGCAATAGCTATATCTTTATTGAATAGGTCGCGAAATTCTGCTACTTTTAGTGGAAAACGTAATTAATCCTTTTTCCCTTAACCGTAGTTGTCGCCGTTGTTTGTAAAATCCGCGATATTTCGTAAAGATTTATAACAAAAGCTAACCGAAACTAATCCCCCGTACATTATACCTTTCAGTACAACCGTTTTACTAAACTAAAAAAAACTGAATTTATTACGCCCCATATATCCCCCGATTTAAGGTATATCATTACCGCGTTGATAACTAAGTCCTTTTAACCTTAAACTACTAAATAATTACCGCTAACGACTAAGTTTACTTATTAATATCGTATTTAAAACTTTTAAAAAAATCAAACCCCGAGTTATTCCATGAATAATATATAATAATATCGAGTTTGACTATTTATTAATATTTATACGAAACTTGGCTATTTGGGTAATACTCGTATTTTTCCGTAACCCTAATATTGTACCGAAATTTCAAAGATGTAATAAACCAATTTACTTCATCTTTAACCGTTATACTAAATCCTTATTCATTATATAATAACAATTATGATTTAAATATATTTAAATATTTAAAAAGTAGGTGTTATTGAAACGCATAAGGATAACGAATGAAGGTTCTTTTATACGTATTTTTAGTAAACTCAACTCCTTTTTATTCGATTTTATAATGACACCATTAAAATTATAAAACCCTTAGACGAAATTATATCCAAAAGTCAAACCTTTCCCTTCACCGTTAACAGAAAAACTTCCTTTTTCTTTTCGACTTAGATCGTATATACTTACGTAAAAGGCAATACCGGGCGGAGTTTGTAATCGCGTTAATAATAATCCGAAAAGACACAATGTACGCAATACTCCGTAACGAGCTTGGTTTAATGTTTTTTTAATATCGCCTTTATAGTTCTATATATTTAATCATAAATACGTATCAAACGAGTAGATTAAAATAACTAACCGCGATATCGAAATAATTAATCGTAATTTCTAAGACCCTTTAACAAAGGTACTTAAAAAACGCAAACCCTCGTTATAATCATATTACTATCCGGTCGTTATACTTATAGGGGTCCCGTTAATTAACGACAAAAACGTCGTTTTGAATTGAAAGACCCTAACTTATCAGTGATTTCTCAGTACTTCTTTAACGCAACGACATAATGTACTTAGATAATACTTATCGTAAGAGATTTATCGTGAATACGTGGCAATATATAAAAATATAAGTATTTTCAATTGACGGCTGAAGGCTAACCCAAACCGCCCTTATAAGTAAAAAATATTTCTAATCTAATAATAAATAGTACCTATAGTTATTTATCGCTTATAGCCCAACCATTTAATTCAATCAATGCAGTATCTATGCAGTAAAGATCATTGAAAACAACCTCAATATAATCGAGGAATTTAATTATATTATATATGCCTTTGTGTCTACCGGCTTCATAATACGCCGTAAACGCTTATTTTACCGTCACCGTACAATATCTCCATTCGTAAAGAAACGTATGCCAAACTTTTCTAATCTATATTTCACTCGATTTTAATATAAATTAGATCGTTTGGAGCGCCGTCGCCTATATAAAAGCTAATTCGTCGAATTAAGGTTAGTTATATCGTTTTCGCCTAACTTAAACCAGTAGAAAGCGAATACGATTCGCGGCAAATTCGGCTTTAAATTATCCAATTTTAACTACGACCTAAGCGAATTTCAACGTAAGGTCAATAGTTAAACTCGATTTACCCGGTTATTATAATTACTTTACAATCGATACCATATAACCTATGGTATCTTATAAACGAAAAATATCGATTTAAATTGATCCTAAAAGGGCAGGAGATGTATTTATAAAGATGGAAAATTAAGTATTCGCTGATAACCTATTATCCCCAATAACAATAAAGTATAACGCAAAATCATTAAAGTTTAATATCAATTCGTCTATTATAAATTATGTTCCTTTAGAAAAAGAAAAGAAAACCTTAATAGTATATTATAATCCAACTTATAATAGTAAACCAGATAAATACTAAATGGTGTATACTATGAAGGTACGGTAAAAGATTTGAAAAGGCTACCGTAGCCCACCGTATAGAACCTATAAGTATGAGCAGTACCCAGCCAGTACCCAGCTCGTCACATGTCGTTATATGTATAGTACACGGACCATATCCGGTCCGCACCCGGACTGGGTCCAGACCAGGTACTGCCTATCTCATTACGTGCATAGTAACGTAACCTATAGAATCAATAGCTAATAGCTTGAGTCCATAACATCTTGTTCAATTTATTAACTCCGTAAAATTTTTTACGGAGTCAATTTTCTGGAGTCTCTATTAGCAAAAGATACGTAGACAATACTAAGAATACTATAGATCAACACGTACTTAGGCCCACCTAATATTATTTTTCATAATTGTAATAATCATACTAAATACCCGTGAGTAAATAGAAGGTGTCAGAGGGTTTATGTTAGCAGTAAGTCAGCAGAGATAACAAAGGTGCAATATCAAGAAGATGTTTATTCGTGCTGTAGAGTGATCACTAGTCGTTAGGCTATTCAGGTGTGTAGACTCAATACTTAGATTGACAACTGAAGAGCTATGAAGGAAATACTATCTATGTGGTGATGACCGTGTCCTTATATATCTGTGCCTTCATACCGTCTTCAGTACTGGACCGCTGGAGTCGCTGTCGGTTCCATCGGTCCTTCCCTGTCCGGGGTTGCTGACATAAGAGAAGTTCCCCACCTGATGTGTTGGACTTCAGGCTTCTTAGTGGCGCAGTTACATACTGATCCATTTCCTGACCCAACCGCTGTCTGAGTCATGACAATAATGCTGGCGCCAACTTTACGACGGCGGAAGTTCAATGAAACGTTAAGATAATGGAAATCTAGTGTAAATAGATGCTTGTTAAGTCTTACTAGCGCATTGTGAAGGTTAAAAGGGTTTACTCGTTACTACGTAAAACGTAAAATATCCTCATACCAAAAATTGGAAGTTTTACAGATTAGAAAGCACTTTTTAAAATGCGGTGAAAGGCCTAAATAATAATGTTTGCCTTAATGGCCAAATAATAACGCTGCTGGGTTTTAAAACGTACCTACGCTTGACGAGTCAATTCCTGCTATGAGTAAGTAGATAAAAGGGAGCTATTACTTACTACGAAATATTAAAGGAATAAAGGAAGGAACCGACACGGCGTTAAATTCATAATGCCTTTAATACTGAAAACAACTTTACTATAATCGACGTACTTACTTTGCCATTGCGGAGTAAAATCCTCGTGTGGCGGAAACCAGGCAAATGGCATACACTATATAAGATTTTAAATATCGGCAACCTTAAAGTAATTATTAAAATTTTAATAGCCTCGGAACGTTTCGTATAACAGATTAAATACTTTATTAGAGCGACTAACAATTGATACAATAACCTTGAAGTGAAACGAATAAGTTAATGTAACTCTTCTTTTCTGTTATTGATAAGCTAATAAAACGCTAATAATGAGGACGACTTCAAAAGAAGAGAAACGTTAAGGATAAGGAATACATAACGTACCTAATTTACAATACTACTTGAGTTAACCAAAAAAAAACCGATTAAGAATTAGTTGTAAAGCTCTGGGCATAGAACGTTATCAAAACATCCAGAAAACCTATGAAAAAAGGTAATTCAGTCGAGATAAACGGACTCCTAACTCAAAAAGTAGTATAAATTGTGCCTTAAAAAGACATTTACCTCCAAACCCAAAATATTATTATGTTATTATCGAGAATTATAAACGAGGTTAAGGGTAAGACCGCGGGGCGACGGTAAAAAAAAAAGTCATATTTAATCTCTTGAAAATACGGTAATAAACTTAAAAACTAAATTCTTACGCAATCTTCAACACTTGAGAAAAGTAATGAAAACTTATCGGCCACTTTAGTAGTAAAGATGCCAGCTGAAATTCAAGGGAAGTTTATTTTTAATAGTCGTAATATAACCAAAACATATACGAAATTATTAACCGATCTATAGCGAACCGTATTATTGGAATGAAAATAGAAATTGCGTGGCAAGTACATTTCGGCGACGAAAATATGATATATTAAATCGTCATACGGAATGGCTGAAGCAGGCGTTTATTGCTTTCTAATATTTTAATCACACTTTAAATCAATATTTAGCATAAATCTTTTAACATACTACTCATACTTACTAGTAATATAAAAGGGAAAATTCGTTATGGTAGGTAAAAAATTTAACAGTATATCTTTTATTGCAACAACTAGTTTTATGGTATAGATATAATAAGAGATTCAGGACTTAAGGTCCGAAATTGAAAACCATTCATAATCCTAGTGGAAGATAATTAATTTAAATTTAACAAATAGTTAATCTATATACCTTGTATTAATATTTTACTTAATTTTTTCCAAAAGGGCTGGATTACTAGATTGGCCACAATTAATATAGTTTCGATAGACTTATTGACGACCAACTTTATAATTTTTACAGATGGTTTCATTATTAATGATTTAAACCTATCATTATCAATTATCTCTTTAATGAATTCTATTAATTAAAGAAAAAGAAAAACGATTCAATATAGTACGAATCCTAATCTATTCAACTTTCGTTAAATGAAAAATGATTACATGAAAGGTATTAAATTTCAAGGTTTACGGCATAATGAATGTCTCCGATATATGGATAATATTATAGAAAAAACCCTTAATATTATTACTAGATAGCTAAACATTCTCTTTATCCCAGTAATAAATTATACTAACTCACATAGTGTATATAAATCCTTTTTCAATATTGGAATTCCTATAGAAAAACGTGGGATAATAGATATAATAATGTTTCGGAGAGCTTACAAAGGAAAAAAAAATTAAAATTTTCTGATAAATCAACGATGAAGAAAATACCGCTAATACTATAATAAAGGCGTTATTAATCAAGGTTTTTAAAGGGTTTATGAATAACAATAGGATTACTATACGTATCGACGGCTACGTTGATAAGTCAACTGATAAGGTAAATGACGTATTGGCGAACAAAAATACCATGATTAACTGGAAGATTGTCAGGAAATAACAACCGGCAATTTTTTTAATTAATACGGTTAAGTTAAGTGTTTACACATATTTGTAACGAAAAACATCTTTTAGGAAATTAATGAAATAGGAACTTGAAATAGTGGTGAAAATTAAGGCAATTAAGGTCAATTTAGCTATTAAATTAAGAAAGGTTATACCAGTTCATGAGGGTGTAACTAAACGGTAACCAGAAAGGATTAGTCGAAGAAACTAGCGTACACATATAAAATAAAAAGCTGCCAGTGTTGAAATAGTAGTAAATGCAGTACAATAAGTCAACTTTACTTACACTAAAGTTGACTATACCGACTGCAAGTTGAGTGTATTATTTTCTGTTTTTACTGTACTGTTTGCAAGTCAAGTATAATATGCACCTATTTTAAAATAAGGTGCGGGCCAAGAAATTGACTATAGAAATTACTACGCAGACCGGCTAGTGGTCTGCCAAACCTAGAACAATATATCTACTACTTGACCACATAATACTAGTGTTACTTCGATCAATTGAATCGTCAACGTTGAAACGTCTAAAGCCCTACCAATACCTCCAATCATTTTGAGCATTTTTTACTTATCTTCTGACTCTATTCCTATAAAGTTTCTACATCGTTCAATTTTCTTATAACCATAAGAAAAAGACTACTATATATAATACATTATGTGTTTCAATTAGTATTCTATAATTGTATAACTTGTTAATTAACAACTTCATTTACCTCCAATCCACCAGTTATTGTCATTGTTTCAAGGAAAATGGCGGGGCTGACTTGAATTCAGGCTAAAATATCCTCATTTTTGCGTACGTTACAATTTATATTTCCAATTCAAGGTTCTTTAACAAACTTATTACCTGTGACTGCCATACATACTATCTATATATTAGGTCTATGCGGTTTCTTCATATTAATTGCTAGAATTATAAGTTTAGAGGTATATATCCGCCAAACTTGATATATGTGCCATTACAATTGTAAAACTAATTAATTGGCCAATTTTTTTTTCAATGGATAACGCTAAGATATTGAAAAAAGTATTTCAACTCCTTGTATCACATGACAGCTTGAAGGGCTTACTAGAGTAGTATGTCTTATCCAACTTTTATATTTCCTATTTATTGAAAATACCACAGGTACAGTTAATCAGCACACTTAATAACAGCGTTAGTCAGTACTTAGTTAAACTTCACGTACTCAACATGTCTCAATACCAAAGATGAGGAATTCAATCAAGATAAGAATATCTTGAAGGGGTACTAGTATTTACTAGTGAAAGTACTAGTACTAACTAGTATGGTGTATCAGGATGGATATGCTGCCTAGGATAGTATTTACTAGTACATAGGAACTATTATTTACTATTATGAACTAATATTGACGAGTATAGAGTGTCAGCATTTATAATTGAGATCTATATGAAGATACACTTGATTATATATCCAGTCCTATATATAAATTCTGTGTCATTAATGAATATAATCGAATAATTAAAAGCTGCTGGTACGCTTACGTTGTTGAAATAATACCTTCTTTTAAAAATTTCTCAAGCGTAACTTATAAACGATGTAATTATTACGTTGCTTTTTACTAGGGGCTACGTTAATTTTCCTAGCGACAACAATTCAGATTTTTTTGGTTTCGACTACGATACCGGAGACCCTTTTGACGGATGTTAACGACTTAAACATACATCTTCTAATTAGCCGGTTAAAGTTTCCGAAATAAAGTTACGATTTTCGATAAAAAAGGCTAAGATATTACGTAAATTACGTAAGGATCGAAAGTTTATCGGTATTAAAAAGATTTATTTTTCGTTATTTTCTAATAATGAAAGAGCTTTGGAAAAAAACGTTATAAAAAGATATTATGTTCGTGGAGGCGATAAGAGTATTAGCGACCTCAACGCCTTTATAATTATATTTCGCGCCTATTACTACGATCTTAACGCAGCTAAAACCGTTATCGTTCGGCTTACAAGTATAAAGTAGGAGGCCTACAAACAGTTTTATGGTTTTTTTAATACTGGGAGAATTTGTTCTCGAAAGATGGCGACATAGTTTAAAAATCCGCCGCAAAAATCCCTATTTTAAAGAAAATTAGAAACAATTAGCTGTTTAATACGCTATTTCACCTTAACATACTCGCGAATTCTAACAAATGGGTCACTAGCGCCTAACCTATCGATAAACGACTTTATAACCTTCGTATTCGTTACAGTAGTATAAAGTTATTATTAGGATTATTTTACGTAGTAAAAATAATAGTAACGACGTACCCGTTCGTAATAAAAAGGGAAACGTTATTATAATTATCGTGAGCGCCTTCTGAGCTATTCCTAAAAGACGCGTTACTTAGGTTAACTATTCAGAATTCTTCCATCGTAAAGACCTTAAGCTATATTTAAAGTATGGCGAGAATAGATATCGTATCCATACGTACTTATTAAATATAATGCAATGTCCGAGCGGTTTTAAAGACAAAGTTATTATGGAAATTTACTTTATTTTAACCGAAAATCTTATCAACTTTTAAGAGAGAAAAGCGTAACTCCTATACATAATTACGTATCAAAGTTGGCAAGACTTTAACTCGACCCAGTAATTCCATTTCAAGTTTTAAATAACACACTATTTATAGTAAATTTCTGTTGTGATTCTATTAATTCTTTTTACGTTTCAATAATTATGGGTTTTAAATACTCTAACGCCGCGAATCAATAGTTAATTAATCGCTTGAAGTTACTATATATCCCTATTTCATTCCAACGACTCTGTAAAGCTACTCATTAAGTACTTGGATCCGCTTTACGGCTTATTCAGTTTATAAGTTTCCTGGATATTTATCTTAATAAATACTTTTAATGAACGTAAACTTATATTATCCCTTACTTATAATACGACGTAATTTTAGGTAAACTTTAAATGAAATATTAATAAGTAACTAGCGTTATTTCAAGATATATATCACTCTTAAAACGAATGGATAACTCTTACGTTTGGGAACAGGGGTTTGCGCCTATACAAAAGACGCCAAAAGTGGTCAGCGTTGTTATATTTCACGGCATTTTATGAAAAGCCTGTAAAGATCTAGGAGTTATTACGCGGTTTGCCGCTTTCTCCCATGAATTCATTAACAAAACACTCGCCCCAAAATTACTTGTCTTCGTTAATAATAAACTTCCCAACGCCTTAAAACAATTCGCTCCCTTATTCGATAACTCCCTCAGAAATAAGACCCTTTTTTATTTCTCGGATGTTGATTATGAAATAGTCTTTCATAACGATAATTATAGCTAATCTTAAAGAGTTTTGTAAGGTACATTATACAATATATCGCGAAAAAATGTTTATATATTACAGAAAACGTTAACTGAATTACTCGATTGAGGTAATATTCGAACAAATAGCTCCCTAACAGGGGCCTCCGTACTTTTAATCCAGAGACAAGGGGGTAATTCATGTTTTTGTATCGATTACCGTTGACTTAACGTTATTACAAAGGTAGATAGTAATCCGCGTTGACTTTTCAAACAACGTTCATAAATATTTTCCAAGTTAAAAGGGTTTCAACGTTAAATATTCAAGCCGCTTTTTATAAGTTTCTTATTAAAAAGAAAGGTGAATGAAAAACCGCGTTTAGTATACGTTTCCGACTTTTCTAATAGATTATTACATCTTTCATCTTTTTCAATATACGAGTTACCTTTTAATGATATATTTATAATTCGGTACGCCTCTTACCTAGAACCTTTTACTTTACGTACTCTGATAATATTTTCATATATTCGAACGGTACTTTTGATGATTATAAAGTCAAGGTGAAAAAAGTTTTAAACGCCTTGAACGTTGCAAAACTTCACTTTAATGTATCTAAGGGTAAATTAGGCGTTTGAAAAACCAAATATATGGGATTTATCATCAAGACTAGTACGGCGTCCGTATAAACCTAAAAAACTGCGCGTTACTTGAGAATATACAGCTTTCATGTTGGTTCTAAGGATAAAGTTTTTTTTTGAATTTGTTAATCTTTACCGGCATTTTACTCGCGAATATTTAATAACAATTCGACTGTTTATCCAAATAATTTGAAAAGGCATCTTTTTTCGTTAGAGATCCAGAAAAAAACCGTTTAGAAACGGCTTAAGTGTAATTTTCTCTGCAAACTTATAATCACTTAGTAAAATCACGACAGTAATACCTTTTTAAAAGCCGACTTCTTTAATTAGGCCTCAGGCGTCTATTCATTTTAACACGACTACTACACCAACCTATACCCCGTAACGTATTATTTGAGTCGTTTATCAGCCACTGAATATAATTACGAAATTTACAATAAGGAATTAATCAGGATTATAAACTGATTAAAAAAATAAAACGCGGATCTCAGGGATATGGTACGCCTATTTATGGCTTCTACTAATTAAAAAAAATACTTTATAATTATTAGACGACTTTTTTTATTGACAAGTATGTTAATTTAAACGCCTCTTATAATTTATTTTTTTGATTAGTTTGGAGTAAAGTGGTAAATTATATGCGAATTGATACGCTATTATAGCAAAACTAGGATACTTCAAACAATTCTTCCGACTTACGACTTTTAAGCTGAAAACTTCAGCTTTTACGCCCCAAATAAACTACTTTTGAGCTGCTCTCATGTACGTATATTTTCCGGCCAACTGTCACCGGATAATCCATCCTGCAAAATCGCAAGCTTTTTACTGATATAGATGTTTCCAGTTATTAGGACGCTGTTATTATATGCTATGTTACTTACCCGCGACTAATTCATATAATATGTATAGACGACCGAAGTTTTCCTATGAATATTTGTGCCAACGGTAACAAGGTATTTAGAATTTTGATCTCGAAATATTTGTTAAATAACAATAAGGTTTTACGGTTTCGTGATCGTATTGAGGTACTTTTTTATAAGCCTTTTATTACTACGTTCATATAAATTACCTACGATTTCCTTTTCACTAATTACTTAGGCCGTAATATTATTATTACTATTCTTCTTAAACCGTATTTTTAGCTCGGTTTATACCGTATAGTCCGTAGCTTTTGCCGAAATTACGATGTTTGTGAACGTATAACCTTTTGGAGACACCGTCAAAAAGAACCTGTTAATTTTTTCCCGGTTTTCGACTGGTTTTAAAGTAAGTTTTTTTATCGAATTTTAAGTGGATTTACTTTAGAAACGTACCAGCAACCAATTTTACCTTTTAATCATTACGAATCGTTCAAGTAAAGTTATTACTCCCGAGACTATAACTATTATAAACGCTAAAACGTATACGAAACGGTTTGTAAAATGTTATTAGCGATTTTACGGATTTCCTCATTCGTGTTATACCACGGGGGGGTACTTTGCAGCTTTGCAGCTTGTCTCGTACTTTCTTAAGCGACTGCCTTCTCATGAGTGCGCCTTCTCTTCTCATAAGTAATTCTTCTTATGAGTACTTATTATTATGATGCTCTGGTAAATTCTTACCTTTAGCTTAGTATTTACCTTCAAATACTGACTAGAATACTACCATACATTCGTACTTACAGACAGCATAACAAATGGTAGCTGTAAGTTAAGATTCTGATTGGTATCAGACCGATTATAATTTCTCCAAATTTTTTTGGTTAAGTTACTAACGCGAAGTTGTAGCCATATAGCTTTACTACTACAATACTAATTCCCCATCTTTTCTCTCCTTACTTTTAACCTTTTAACCATTTTCTTTTACTTTTACCACTACTAACCTATATTGCTAGCTTTATCTTAAAGAGTTTCAAATCTCAAAATGTAAATAATCAAGAGTTGTAAGCGTTAAATATTACACTAAACAAACCTCAAACCTCTCGCTGCACGCGCCAGAAAATTCGTATAGAAAAGCTCGGAGAAAAGCCTACACTTATTACGTCGAAGCCGATAACTATTCCTTTCACTTTATTTATACCAAAAGAGTTAATAAAAACCTTACTTTAGCCTATACATATACCTGTATCTACCGTATCTTTATCAATAGTTTTATGTTATCTCACTCCTATAGCACGTTTTTTTTACCTATACTTACCCTATTTATACCTTCCGTTACTATGGAATCAGGAGAATAATTCCTAGCAACTGATTGAGCCGCTAATAACGCCGATGCCGCGGAGTTGGTATTAAGCTTACGCCATAAGTTTAAAGAACGAGATATTGTAAGACGTGTAGAGTATAACACCGTTATGTGACGCCTCGATAACTTGGTTTTCAAAAGTTAATATTTTCGTTAACGCGAGCTTTTTTGCCGTTATCATTGTTAAGCTTTGCCAATTTACATGGCTTTATAGTATAATTCTAAGGGTAGTCACCATCGCTCTCATTATAAAGGGAAATAATACAGATAGTCGCCTTTTCGTAAACGTTTCCATTATAAGTATTTTTAACGCCGCCGCGAATACTTTTGCGACGCCGTGAGTATAAGCCATTTATCCACCATACCAAGCACTTTAGCAACCGCCGCAAGCACAAGCTTTCTCGACACCATCGTTTTCACTCCCAACGCTTTCGTTTTTGAACCCGTCGCAATCCTTCTAAAATTCCGAACACGATAGCTACCCAATACTCGGCCCGCGGTACTCATCACCTAAAACGTACAGAGATTGGGGTATTTGACTCCGAGTATCTTGATGTATAATATATAAATATTGTCACAATAAGTAAAGATATAGTTTTAACCGATTTATAAAGCTTTTAGTAATGATTACACACATTAGTAAACACCTTTCTAACATTAGAAAGTCATATCGTAAAGATATTCTCTATTTCATTGTAAGGATTTTTAGTATACTAGTGGAATACTGAGGTCACATTTTATGAGCGTCGTAAAATGTCTCGCCGTAACCTTACATATATTATGAATATTTTCGTCAACCGCTTCTCTATAAATATGAAACAAGTTACTGTAAAATTTAAGGAGGCCAAGTACTCGTTACGCGACCATTTGGACGACGAGAATGATTTACGTTAATACATTTAAACAAAATATACTGCGTAAAAGCTATATATATATTAGACCTCTATAATTATAATTGGTGTAGCGCCTTAATTGATAATTGGTCCGTACTACACCTGGGCATTTAATAGTACCTATTACCTTCATATTATATATAAACTATAAAGGAATACTTATCTAAGATTAAGGAGTTTAAAACAGTGTTGATTATAACGATAATACAGAGATACTCCAAATACCAGCCTCCTTTTAGAAATATATGCGATATATATAATTTCAGGTATTCTAATAAAAAGGAGTACTAGCCTCATAAAGAGGAATACAAGTCACATAAGCCAGACAATAATGTAAAGAGGTATAAAACGCGCCCTTTAAAAGAATACACTCGTAAGTGGTATAACTATCGCCTTCATAATTATGCTGACCGAGACCATGGTTGGAATAAAAGCGAACGAGAATGTGGATTCAATAAGCAAAAACGAGATGAAAACAATCCTCGTAATGATCGCGACTGGAAGCGCCATATCGATCGCAAACAAAAAGTTAACAACATATAATCTATAGTAAATGATACCAATCATTCGGATCATGATTATTTTTATTATTTACGAGTGTCCTTATAAGTAAGTTCGTATTAATTCGGTATTAAGGAGGGCTATATAATAACGCCCAATATTCCGCCTCCTAATCACCGTAATTATGTATATTTTAATGTGAATTATGGCTTGCGTAACGCCTTATCTAAGAATTTAAATGCCTATACCTAGAGAAATTGGTTTTTTTCACGATATAAAGAGGAGTATACGATAACTAGTCTGTATATTACACGTAACTAGCCTGGATAATATAGTAAATAATATAGAAAACCTTAATATTATTGTGCATAAGCTTGTCAACGAGGAGATTACACTCGTTATAGGTGGCTATGGCTACCTATAAATTGCTATACGAGGTAACTGTTAGTAGGTCTTTATTGCTGTAACGTAGTCGATTTGAATCACTGTGGTCGAATTAGTAACTGATGCTGCGTTGATATTGTTGATTGAGATGTAAGTTCTAAGCTTAGTAGACTGCTAGCTGGTCTGCACACTAATTTGTATGGCCAAACGTTTTGGCCTGTGCCCTACTTTGAAGTGAGCACCTACTGTACTACACTTGAAGTGCAGTCTCACAAACTACAGTCAATTTGCAGTATATACAATCAACTTTACTTGCAGTAAAGTTGACTTGACTGTACTACAATTGACTGCTATTCTCACAGTAACCTTATAGATAAAACTTACACGTTTTATCTTAACACTAGCGTTGGTAAAGACCTCGTGTCTAATGTTTAGCTAGATATAAACTTCCCTTATTATATTATAATTCACGTACCTATAGCCGAACGCGAGATAATTGGCGAAATAATAGGTTCTTTTTTCAGCCATACTATCAAAACGAGTTATTCATTTTATACTTTTAGATATTAATCTGACAATATTAACAATGATTACAGGAAATAGCTAAGGCTTAGCTTATCGATAGCTCAAACGTAGGCGCTTTGTTAATAAATCACTTGATAAAACCTTGCGGTACAAATGTACTCATATCCAAGAATATGGTTTATTTTAAAAATAGGCACTTCGAGATTCCCTTTTCAGTTTATAAAGTAGCTACGTAATCTGTTATTAATATAGTTACTTCTAATATTAGGGTCGTTATTCAACCTGAATAAACGATATACGTAGCTATTAAGTGTGTCGCCCTCCTAAAAGGAAAATTATTTATATTTACAATTTAACATCTAAGTGTACTTAATGCTTTGATCGATACGATCACGCTTCACGTGGTGTAACTTTATAATTCCACCGCAAAGGCGGTATGCCTCGCGAAATATACGCTTTTGGAAACCATTGCCAAATACAAAGATAATATCCACTTTCAAGCAAACTAGAAGGAAGGTATACGAGATGTTACATGGGCTACAGATATTGGTAAACTATACTTTATAAATACGTAACCTATCAAGATAACTGTTGACAACCATGAAGTTTCTTTTGCTCTTACCGGAGCCCTGGATAAATCTTCCACTATTCCGGAAATTAGTGCCGAATTTAAGTTGAATTTTCTAACTATTCGCGTTGCTGTTACGCCTGCGAGTACGCCTTCTATCACTGAAGCATTTATTAAGCTTTAATTAAACACACCTTTCCTGAACGTAGTGGTGTACCTGATTTGAGAATCTGGGGTCCCTGAGAAAACGAATTTTATTAAGACTCGTAACAAGTCACGTTAACGAAATATCTTATTCGGTATAAAAACAACTGAAAATGTGCCCATAATGAAAACTATAAAAGGCACTCACATTAATACGACTAACATGGCTCAATCTATTTAATTACAAAAACTTTGCGAACGATATCTTACCGTTTGCAAAGACATCGGTTCAATCAAGATACCTGTTAATCATAGGATAAAGGTTCTACTTGTTAACGATTAGCAACAGAAAAAAATTAACCGTTATCCATATACTTTATTCAAACGAAACGAAAAATTCCGCGATTAACAATTTGATACTTTATGCAAGTAAAAACTTATGGAATTATTTAATAATATATATCTATTAATATTACTAATGTTGATAATATAAAAAACTATCTAAAGAAGGGATAAATATCTAGTAATTATATACCTACGACTATTTAATAAATATGCCAGATTAAACGTCTATCCGTTGCTTCTATAAAAGGATGTTATTAAGTTTATTTTCGGCAAAAAAAGATTACTATTATAAATATTACCAAGTTTTCCTTTTCAATTTTAATACAACCAAATTTTCGCGATCGATTTACTTTAGTTAGCTACCGCGAACTCGAGTAAAGTAAAGTTACTTTTAAAAGTTTTCGTAATTGACTATCCCAACCCTAACGTTTTATAAGTCGAATATTAAAGAAATTCCAACCTTTTTTTAATTATATTTATTCAAGATATTGTTTTTTCATTTATTCGAAAAACTCCTCGTTTATTTGAAAGCAATATTTAAACATCTTAGTAATAAAAGCGTCTATTTATAGGCAAACAAATTTTATATTAGTTTTTAATGAGTAAATATTTTGGGATTTTACATAAAAGCTCCTAGGCTTTTCAGCACTCAAGAGGAAAAAATAAAGTTTTTGAAATCTTTCGTTTTGTCATCACTTAAAAGTATTCGAAATATACCTAGGAATAGCCGGATTTTTGCGACTAATGATACTTTACCAGACCTAATTATGAAACCCACGTTAGAAACTTGAGAAAAATTTAGTAATAAAAGGAAAAAAAACAAAGACATCTTAAAGTCGTTAATTGATTGAATAGCAGTCAAATGCAGTGTAGTCAAGTCAACTTTACTGTAAGTAAAAGTTGATTGTACTAACTGCAATATTGGATGCAGTTTGTGGGGCTGCACTGCAAACGCAGTACAGTAGGTGCCCACTTAAAAATGGGGCACATGCCAAAAAGTTTGGCCATACAAATTAGTGTGCAGACCGGCTAGCGGTCGGCCAAACTTAGAACTTACAAACATCAATCAATAATATCAGCGCAACACTAGTTACTTCGATTACAGTGATTCGAATCGACTACGTTGTAACGATAAAAGCCTACTAATACTGATCAGTTCTTATTAGGTTAAGGACAGACTGGATAAGTAAAAGAAGAATATACTTTCCGGTTGTTACGGTTTATGCTGCGGTTAGGGTAAAGGAAAGATTATTATAAAGGACCTTTACTGTTGCATCGGTTTTAACGGAAGTAAGTAAAAAAGACTTTTAGGCTGCATCGGTTTTAACGGTAGCTTAGAGGTAGCGACGGTATCGTTATCGAAAACACTAACAAATATTTGTTAATCTTTCTTAAAGATGTTAATGTTAACTGTTAGAAGTTTCAAAGTACGGCAAGTTGGCAAACGGCTAAGTTAATACTACTACGTGTGCTACTACTACAAAAACGACTAAGTCCATAAATTAAAACAACAACCTTCAATCTTTACCACTAACAACAACTTTCGACCTTACCTTTTATATTCAAACTTTATACTACTTTACTCTTTTTATTCCTTTTATTACTTCGATCCTTAAGTTCGATGCTTTGAGAAAAAATACGAAAAATCACCAAGTCGCACCAAGAAAACCACGTCGCGCGACCTCTCGCCAATTCGCCAAGGTCCTACGCGACTTCACGCCAAAACACTAAGTCCTCCACGATCAAGATTACCAAGTCACATCCTATATGACTCATCACGTTCCCGACAGGCCGAACCGTCAAAATAGCTCTATTTTAGGCATTTATAAAGAAAGTTAAAGCCTTCGGATTAGTTTTTATCAAGTTTTACAATTACAACCTTTAGGGATGCGATGTTAATAAAAAATCAATGGAAAAGAATCTGACAAACTTCGTTGGCAGCTTTATCTTAGAATATGTCACTAATGAAGATCTTGACAACGTGTTTTTGAAAGTCCGTGAATTCTTCGGAGACTGGACACTTGATATGTGGAAGGTAATCTAAAAGATTATTAAATGCAAACTAAGGATTAAACTTAAACACCGAGGGATCTACGTATTAAAAGGCAACATTACTAGGCTGGCGGAAACCCTTTTAGAGCTGTCACATATTGAAAAATACCTAAAAGACCTACGGCTAAAAAAGAAAGGGATTAAGGAATTACAACGCCCATATACACGCTTAAAGGGACCTCCTTTTTAACCTTAACTAAACTAAACCTCTTCGCGTATTGGTGATAAAGAATACGTTAACCTGTTCGGAGGCCTAGTACCCTTACGTGATAGCGCAAAGTACGCCTTGAACGGCGGTCGAACGCGTAAAGAAAGGGTTTTCAACGCGGTTAAAGGTATTGATATTAACGTTTTACACCAGTCCATTAAGCAAAAACCTCGCTGAACCCCTTAATACCAAGAGAATTATTACCAACTTTCTTACGGCAGGCACTACCAGACCTATTTCCCCCAAACTCCTCAGCACGTCCAGTTTTAACAGCCAAATTAAGGAAGGACCGGCTTTATACACAAGTCTATTGTAAGTATGACCACTGGCTTTTTCCCTCTAAAATTAGCCAGAGGTAACTATCTTACCTACTAACACTAGCAACAGCCTTAGTTTTTTCCCCAGTTAGGGGAAGATTACGACTAGTATATCACACTTACCCTTCGACGCGTCCTTATAGAAGATACGGATTATACGGCAATTACCAAGTTCATTAAGATCTGTGGAGAAAAAGAAAAGTATAACAATAAGCCGTATAACCTCCTCAACGTTAAGTTACGCCTTTCTTTTAATATTTGACGCTAGATAAGAGTTAAGTTGCCAGGTTTTCACTCGTTATTTCCCAATATCCTTACCGGTCAAGTTAAAGACTACTACCTCCGATACCTGACGAATTATACCTTTTTCCGCGAAATTTATGATGGCATAAAGAGCTATTTCAAATAAGACATCAACTTTATCCAGTATTATATAAGCCGAAATATTATTAAGTAGTCTTATATATTAGATTATAGAAAAAAGTTGAAAAACAAAATGGATCCTTTAAATCAGATATTTAAGAAGCTAATGTTTTGCTAATAATCGATGGGTAATGTAACAGCTATCAAAGGCACCTTACGCCAACAGGTCCGGTAAACAATTACGGGTTACAAAAAGTTTGAATACGCCTTGCAATACCTTGATGCCACTTTCAAAGGGTTTTTTTTAGTCAATTCCGTTACTTATTAGAGACCATAACTGCTCGAGTCTCCAGCTCGACTAGTATATACCTATAAGCTCCGGAATTGAACGACGAAAAAAAACCTTTCAATTTATACTATATTAATCGACGGTACAAACGATATGGTAAGTATGGTTAACAAAGAGTCCGGACTTCTACCTATAGAAGGGGGTATTAATGCTTTTTGAAACCTCTAAGTTGGCTAAAAAAATTTAACTCAAACGTTAAAAGATGTTGGAATTGCGACAAACAGGGCTGTTAGTTAATACGTTATATTGCTATTGAACGTAATATAAAAAAGAAGATATACTATGTATAGTACCCTTTTGCTTTAAAATAGGACTATATAAAGCGTATTACTTAGTTTAAAGGAAGTGATGTTAAAGAGGAGGAAAACAAGCTGAAGGCTATCGAATAACACGAAGATACCAGTATTAATACCGGTACTAGCCCAGAAGCTACGTAATAACTAGCCGACTACGTATTCCTATATCGCTTTATAGGTAAAGACCCTTATTGCCATTATAACGATAAAGAGTCTAGCCTTATACACCTTTTTGGTATTTAAAACCGGTACACGAATTAAGTCTTTTAGGGGATTATGCCGGATACAGGATTAATATGATACTTAATAGGAGGCTATTCGTAGTACATCGTGTTACAGAGGGATACAAATACTATTACAGAATTTGACTACGCGGATACTAATAAGGCCAAAGTTAGCTTTAGCCTTAGGAAAGAGATATCTTTACTGGAATCGGCGATAACAAAGACTGTTATTAGCCTTATTGTTTTCCATATCTTGGAACCCTCTATACACTTCGCTTATTGCTTTGAAGATTTGAAAAAAATCAGCGTTAACGTTAATATTTAGATCAATAAGCTAATATATGTTAAGGCCGGCAAAAGATTTCTACTCAGCTTTAAATAGGGGTATTTCTGGTTCTATCTTTAAGGACTAAAGGTAATAGAGTTAAACTTGATAAAGGAAAAACTTCGTCAATTATATAGTAAGTTTAACTACCCGGTAACTAATAGGCTTTATAAGATCTTGAAGGTAACTAGTTACGAAGATATAGATTTATCAGTATCAAAATCAGGTAAACGCTTTAACTTCTACTGCTCAATACACTCCCAAACTCCTTTAATATTTAAGTTTACGTTAAAGAAATTAGAAAAGTTTAACTCGGAAATTTTCGTAAACGTATTTTATCTAAACGGTAAGCTAATACTACATGTTATAGACTCCGCTACGGCTTTTGACAGCGCAAAGTTTCTCAAAACTATTACGACGAAGAAAACATGGAAAGTACTTCGTACTTTGGATTAATATGTACCTTAGTATACTAAATATACTAATTTATGATACCAATACTAACTTTACTACGATTTTTTTAAGCTAATGTAAAGTTAATAGGGATTTAGTATAGGTAGGTTTATATAAAATCTTATTAGGGTATTAACAAGGTTAAAAGGTTATACGCACTCTTACGAAAGGCTTAAAATATCTTTATATTGGAAATAGGAAGCTTTACAAGTCAAGAGATACGGCTTTAAATAGCGGTAAAAGATCTCAACGATATTATTGGTCTTAATGGATTTATACTAACTTTACTAGTATTTAAAGCTTACCTACATATAAAAACTAAGTCGCCACACTCATTAAACACATAAAACTATGTTATGGCATATAACAAAGTACTAAAGAAACTAAGGAAGGAATCGGTACGCCGCTAGGTTAACGATACCCTTAATATTAAAAACGGACCTTGAATAATAGATGTACTTTTACTCCCCCTTTAAAATAAAGACCTTACGTGGTTTAAGCCAAGAAAATGTGATAAGCCGTATAATATTTTAAGTATTACTAATTTAAACGTTATAGTTAAAACTATTAACAACCCCACAACTTTCCGACCTATACAAGTCAAGCTGTATAAAAGATCTTTTAAGTTTCATAAAGATCCTAACGTAGAAGACCTCCGATCCGAGATAATTAATTAATATAACCCTCCCGAGCAGACTGTTAATATGCTGATGAAATGCCGATGGCGTGAAAAACCACTTAAAATGGAGATATATACTAAAGAGGAGGAAGATAGAAACTACAGGTTTGGTAGGGTATGTATAACGGTATAGATATTTTGAAAGGAAAAGTCTAACGGAGAATTTACCCTTTAACTACTTGTCGAAAGAATCATTAATACATTGGACAAACCATTTTAAAAAAGTAACTAATTAAATATTAACGGCTTTTAATTACGAAACGTAATACAACTTATACCGTCGACGTAATTAAAAGGTTAAAATATAATTATCTTCAAGTCAATGATAATTTACGAGGTTAAAGGTAAAACCACGGACCGTCTGTACGAAAATTTACGGCTAATCGCCTAAGGATACAGTAATAAAGGTAAAACCTAAATCCTTACTTAATCGCCTATAATTCAGAAGATTAGCCAACGTTTAATCTTTATTATTGTTACTAAATTTACTATTTACGTAAAGGGTTAATTCATACTTAATAGCCAGGATATTATAAAAACGTAAACGAAATCTGCCACTGATTTTGAGCGAATTATACTATTAGAATTACAACAAAAATGAAAGGATAAGTTTCTGGCTGATACGATAATATACTATATCAAGACTTTATACGGACTCGCTACAACTGTTTTTTACTGGTTTTTAATATACCAGGTATACTTTAAAAATAAGCCAGGTATAAAGACTTGAACATTTAACCCGTGAATATTAATTATAAAGGGAAAGGACTTTAATATCGTAAACATATTAACTAGCAATATTTTTTTCCTTGACTATGTTGGATTTATAATGGCGGAATAACGTACTATTGAAAAGTTAGGCCTTTAAAAGTTTAAGCTAATCGAAACGTAAACTAAAGGCACACAACTTAACTTTAACGGATCGTTATCTGTATACATGGTATTAAGGCTAAAAGAGGCACTTATATTAGCCTACAATACAAGGGTCAAGCTACAAGACTAAATATTATTAACAAAGTTAACGAGGCAAGGACATAAAGATACCTGAAGTAAAAGGTCCATATGGCTTACATCGTTACGCTATGTTAATCGAAAACATCGTACGATTTTTCTATTACAACATAAGTATAAGATCCGTAAAACAAATATTTTAATAGGTTAAATACACGAATTTAGTAGCAAATAAACCACGTGAAAAGAGAAATTAATATAGTTTTTATAGATTTGACGAAAACGAAACTAATAATCTTTAAAAACGAATCATTTGCTAACAATACTAACCTTATATCGCAAATCAGCTTTCTGATAATGCTTATTAATAAGGATAAGTTTCAAGGGTAATTCATGAATATAGTGAAAATTATGTATTAAACATTTATTAAGTACAAACGTATAACTCGAAGAGTATTAACCTTCAAAGTTTACGACATAATAGCAAGCTTTAACATTGGTATGGTAGCTAACAGCATATTAAGGATTATTACCAAACAGTAAGGTTTTCCACCGATACCTGTGGTAATATATACAGATTCCCGGAGCCTTTACGAATGCTTATCAAAATTAGGTACGACTAATAAAAAATGCCTGATAATAGATGTAATGGAGTTAAAGAAGGCATACGAAACCCGGTAAATCGATAAATTCCAGTGAATCAACGGCAAAGATAACCCTACCGATGACATAACCAAGGCTACGCCTAATAACGCCTTGAAAAGATTTGTGGACAGCAATATGCTAACCATACAAATCGAAGGATACGTGGATCACCTAACATGTAACGTAAAGGATTTCCCTAAAAAACTGGAAGACTGCCAGGGCAATGGTAACGATGGCAGTAGTTTAAACTACTGGAAAAGGCTACGTAAGTGGTGGCGTACTTGATTTACGTAGGCTTGTGGCGAAGGACCCGCACACGGGATTTGAAAAACGAAGGCCTCGAAGAAGTAAAGTTAAGGGGCTTCAAGGAGACGTAATTAAATTTGTTTACAGTACATATTGATCTGAATTGACAAGGATCTGGCCTGTTGTTAGCTTGTGAATTGAAAAGGGATTTTAAAGGTTGCCACCAATTGATGGCAAGCCATGCTGACGTGCAGGCACAGAAAAAAAAGACACTAGTGTTGGAATAGCAGTCAAATACAGTGCAGTCAAGTTAACTTTACTATAAGTAAAGGTTAATTGTACTGACTGCAATATTGGCTGCAGTTTGTAGGGCTGCACTGCAAGTGTAGTACAGTAGGTACCAACTTCAAAGTGGGGCACATGCCAAAGTATTTAGCCACACAAATTAGTGTGTAGACCGGCTAGCGATCTACCAAACTTAGAACTTACACACATCAATCAACAGTATCAGCGCAACACCAGTTACTTCGACCACAATAATTCGAATCGACTACATTGCAACGATAAAGGCCAACCAACAGTAATCATAAAAAAAGACTACATTATAGGCAATTTACAGTTATCTATTTTAGATCTAAATTAAAGAAGTCTTTTAATGCTACATAAATCTATTTGAATAAAAAGCTTAAGTTACATTATCCAGATCTAACGCGTTAATCTTTTCTTAAAATTAATAGAAGTCTCGAACATGGATTGACGTTCTGCTTTTTGATCTTAAAAAGAACTATTCTTAGCAAAGAGGGTAATCTATTCCAGCTATTATTATGAAGCCAATAATATTTTGAAGTCATATTTAAATCAATCTAAACTTAATTATAGTCTTTCAAAATATAAAGTCGCTTGTTTCATATAGGTATATAAACACCTACGAACGACATTAGTTAATAACTCTTTACCAACTATTGTTTTTACTGATCATAAAGCTATCAAAAATGTTATAAACTAAGTTTGACTAGATAGAATATCTACAAATAAGGCAAATCGACGGCTATTAATACGTTCATTTACTTTAATTAATACTTTTTAAATGTACTTTACCTATTATGATAACTTCATTTGGTACTAAATACCCATAATCATTTGTTTTTTAAAGAGGACAGACAACCTTACGGAACCGATGTGCCGATATTAGACCAAATTTTTAATAGATTCCGATTGTAAATTATTAATTAATAATGCACCTTGTTCAGTCGCAAATAGATAATCGCATACGACTTTTCTTTTGAAATGGTCATTGGGAGGATACCATGTTGCATGAAATTTTGTAAGATTTCGCGGATAACGAAAATGATAGGGAAATACCTTTTAATGTTTTTAGGCTTAGACATTCATTTCAATTGGTTAATCACTATTTTTATAATCGCGACACGAAAGGTAGTAAAAGACTTATAGTTCTTATAACCCTCGTACAGGAACTTTCCGCTTAAGCATATGATAAAAAATACCATTTCGAACCTAAGAAAATAATAACAACCTTAAACGAAATACATTTTCGCTGAAAACGTAAATTTGTAAAAGCATACGTTAGAAACTATATGTATTACGGAGAATGACGTGATAATTACCAGAAACCACTCGGCTGCCTTAAATCTATTTAAACACTCAAGGAATCAATATATATAATTTGCATGGATTTTATGGTCATCTTTCCAATAATTCCTTTTAAAGGCATACCTTAGATATTACCCGATAGGAAATCTTTCAACGTCGTAATCAATATTACATGTAAAATATCCAAGAAAATAATTTTAATTCCTAGCTATACGACGTATACATAAAAAGATTAGGCAACTATTTTGGTTCGACAATTTTTATTATACAACTAGCCTTGTTTACGGAAAAGTATTTCAAATATAGATGTTATGTTTACATTAGTCTTTTGGTAAATCTTATGGAAAATATTTGCAATGCGTTTAGTAATAATAACAGCCTATTATCTACAAGCCAACGGAAATGTAGAGAGAAAGAATTAATTAGTCGAAATTGCTTTACGCCATTTCGTCTCCGAATACCCTAAGTAATATTAGGTTGATATTATATAGACTTTATAATAAAACCTTAATAATACCTACTTACGTACCTTAAAAGCTAATACTTACGAGTATTTATTTGGATTTCAGCTTATAGAACCAGTAAATATTCTTATAATAATTCTATATCATTAAGAGGCGGAAATTCGTTTTATTTGAGATCATTTAAGATGAAACATATAAATAATAATGTATATTGTTGCTTCTAAGGAAAAAGAGAGATACTATTAGAATTATCGTTGGTATCATTTTGCTGTAGGCGACAAAATATAGCTAAAGCTGAGAAAAAACTATAAACCCCTTTACAAAAAAGGCAAATTATTACCACCACATATAGAGCTATACAAAATTGTGAAAAAGTTTAATAACTTAGCCTTCACTTTGGATTTTCCACCCAGATTACGAGTTTATCCAATTATTATCATTGCTTCTTTATTACCCTATGAAGAACTTACAAATAACCCATTTAACAGAATTATACCACCGCCTAAACTATCTAAATACGAGGACGATAGATTAGATCTTAAAAACTGGGAAGTGGATCATTTACTGGCTAAAAAGATAGATCGACTTCGTTGCAAAGGGGATTGAGTTTAATATCTTTTTTAGATTAAAATGCTTTATGGCTTGTAGCAAAGAATGAAAAGCAGTATCAAAATTAAATTGCCCGGATTTGATTAAGGCTTTTAAGAAGAACAATGAGAATATTGCTGGGAAAGTTATTACAACTGAATGATGAGGACATTTTCTTTTCTTTTGGCCTCCGGCATTTGTTGTACTATGGGAGGGTACTTTGAAACTTTTTAGCTTGTCTCATGCGTTCTCACGAGACTGCCTACTCATAAGTGCGCTTTCTCTTCTCATAATTTCTTCTCATGGGTACTTATTATTATAATTTTATGGTAGATTCCTACCTTTAACTTAGTCTTTACCTTTAAATATAGACCGGAATACCACCATACGTTCGCATATATAAACAGCACAACAGTACGATTATTAGTAATTAGAGGTTAAATTAAAACATCGGTTTTTATACACGATTTTTGTACTGAATAAGGGTGGAATAACGTTTAAAAACCCCCCTTTACCTCGAAATTAATGGCGCAAGAAAACGCGTCAATTAAATGTCCTAACGTACCTACTATTTTTCGTTGTTTACACCTAACTCGACTAAAACCTTTCATTACCCGGTTATGAATGAACGTTGAATAATAAAGAAATAACTATTATTGGTATTAGCCTTTTTTATATAATCTACGGTTATTATATCGACTTTATATAACCGGTATAACTATTTTTCGTGCCAGCTACAAAATTAGGGGTAAGAACCGAGGATTTCGTCCAACGTATTCGCGATATTGCGGAGTTTACATAAACCGTAATAATGGTTACGTAATAGCGTATAAAGAAAGCCATTGATAAGTAGTATTCTTTCTTGAAACGTTTTCGAATCGATAATAACGTTTGGTTTTTCTTTTTAAGAAAACTATAAGATGGATAAGTATTTTCAAAAGTTAAACTAACTTTACGATAAGTATCGTGTAATACGTGTGGTCGATTTTTATACTATCGAACTAAATATTCTAAAATGGAAATACCCCCGGTTTTATGTAGACTAATTTATTAGAACCGCCTCAAACCTGTCTCAGAGTTAATGAACCCGCGACTTTTAACCATAAGTTATTAATATTATAAATAACGACGGTAAAACGGAGCTAAAATAACATATTAAAAGCATTCTATAAATTTGAAATAAACCCTAAGTCGATCACCTCAAGTATAACAACTTATTAAAACGATAGGTTTTAGTTACGTGGATAGATTACGTATATCCAATTTAAAAGCTTTTTTAACCTTTTTTAATACCTCGGTACTCTACGCTTTCGAATCACGTTATAAATCATCTAAATATAACGACTTCCTTTTACGTCTTTTTCGTAAAAGGGCTAAAATTGTTATATTTGACGTTACAAAACGATGTACAAGCCGTTACTTTCCGGATACCGAATAAAAATGTAAGAACGTATTTGCGAATAATTGAAGTTATATTGAACTACTTCAATATATCCTCGAAATTACCGTTTTTTGTCCTTATTAAAAAGCTTTTTATTAATAAGTTTAGACACTTCTACAAGTTGTTTAATCGCCTTAAATTATATTCTTTACCCGTTTAATAGCCGCTATTTCCAAGTTACTTTTTAATACGTAACTTTATTTAACAAATGAATTCCTTATTTGGGAGTTGTCCAGCTCGAAAACAGCAGAAACGGATAGAAGCAACGGGTATAAAACCGGCTACGCTACGAGTATCGATCTTTTTCTACTTGATACATAGAACGATGATTACGTTTTTTACGGAGACAACCTAGGCTTATACGCTTTTTACCGCTCGTTAGCGTTTAAAAAGAAAATTACAAATACTTAGATTTACCTCGATTTTCAATGTCTAATACTAAATAAACTTTGAATGGTTCTTTACAGCCTCATTTATATTAGACTATAGGTTTCAAAGCAGATGAGAATAAGTAGACCTAAGTTTTATAACACTAATAAAATTACAATGATATTGGGAGTTAATACTAAGCCGCTTGTTGGAATAGCAGTCAAGTATAGTACAGTCAAGTCAATTTTACTTACAGTAAAGTTGATTGTACGTACTGAAAATTGACTGTAGTTTGTGGGATTTGAATACATTGCACTGCAAGTGCAGTGCAGTAGGTGCCCATTTCAAAGTGGAGCACATACCCAAGCGTTTAGCCATACAGATTAGTGTGAAAACTGGCTAGCGGTCTGCCAAACTAAGAACCTGCACATCTCAAACAACAATATAAACGCAGCACTAGTTACTTCGACCACAGTGATTCGAATCGACTACGTTGCAACGATAAGGACCTACCAATACCGCTCGTTAATAACTTACTCGCCGTTATACGGGTTTACCTACCCTTTATTTCCTAGTAAAACTTCTGAAAATTATATGCTATATGGTATAAGTATTCGAAAAATATATATTTACGCGTTCCATTAGGATATATGTCTATAACTAGTAAGACCACGAATTACAATTTAGTTTATAAAACTCAAATAGTTACCGAACGGGGTAAACTTACTTCTTTAATGACTGTATTAACTTTTATACCTAATTGGTTTTTTTTTACAAAAAATAATAATAATGAAAAACTAATGAAAAACACATAGATATAAAAGAAATTATATTAATTCAATCTCAATATTAACACTTATTAAATTGCTATTAAATATACTATTAATAATTGGTTGTAAAAAGAGGATTTCAATTTTTTTAAGGGGGTTTAAGAAACAATTTATAGGGAGGAGGGCGCCGAAGCGTCTTTTATGTAATATTTAATCGTTCGGTCTATAACCTTTTACACGATATTATAATATTCCAAGCCGTTTCGGAACGGTCGTTTCACACTTATCACCTCTTAACACCTTCCCTAACATTTTATACCACCGTGTAAGAAAGTAGGGGGGGGGGGGTCAGGGGTTCTTGAGGCGTATCGTTTATTTTTAAACAGCTACTCCTATTTCCCCTGTAATTAAACGGTTTCTTAGTTTAGTGCTTAAAGTCCCTACTTCCTATAGTAGGAGTCCTGGGTTCGATTCCCGGCGTAACCCATAAGATAATGATAACAGATGTAATTTTTTTAGTAAATTTTTAAATTTTTACAATGAACGGGGGCGGGGGGGTGAGAGATAAGGGGTATACCGGGGAATAATGTCATAGGCTAATAATTAGTTAGTATTTACCAGAGATTTAACCCTAGTAGTTGTTACGTTCTTATGGCACTTTAGAGACGCTTGGAATCTACATGAGAATACGCCCCCATACGTCACGTGACCGGGTTATACTATCTTCTACAGCTTTATAGCAGCTCTCTAGCATTTGTTTCTCTTCTTCTTTTAATCGAGGTTTATAGACAGAGTCAGACCACCTTGAGTGACAGCTCCGGCGTCGGTCTCTTTACATGCTAGAATACTTGAATCTACAAGCCTACACAATATCTTCTTTCGTATTAATTCCAACACTATTACTTATCGGCGAATTATTAGCTTCACCAGAGTTTCATGAATAACATTTATTCTGGGTTCTTACTACTTTATATGTTGTAACATATAAAACCATTTAAAAATGTTTTAGTCTATATAATACTAAACAAGCTTAATCTTGTTTTTGGAAAAACCTTTGAAATTATCTAAAATCTCCAGAAACAACGAGCAATTGATCAAATACCGAAGGTATTGATCCTCAGCTTATCCGTAGGGATACTTTGAAACAGCGAGTGGAAACTATTATCTTTCTTTTTATTACCTTAAATCTTTACGAAAGTCGCAATTACTGCATAGTTTATATCCATAATGGAAACGTTTTATGAGGGAAAAGTGCTGTATTAGTTGTACGTTTCCTTTGAATTTCTCCATTAGACGTTTTAGTATTGATTGTCTAAGTAGTTACCTTGAGTAGAGTTGGAAAAAAAAATTAGTCATTATAATGACTATAAGATCACGTATAAAGGCGCTTCTTCTATATGATCAAGTATAATGTTACTGGCAAATATATTGACATTAAACGTGTTATGGAAAATATTAGGGAACGTATTCAAGGTTAACTTAGACTTGGTAATAATCATGTTATTGTGAAAAGTCTTTTTATAAGGTTCCCAGTTAATTAATTGGTAGAAATACGAGCTTACCACGTCTAAATTAATTGATTTTCTTATCGTTACTAGAATCTATGACGTATTAGAATGAATGTGGGCGTAGGTTTGAGAAACTTTTTAAGTTTTATATTCAACAAAACTGTGTAAACGTATTCTTAAGCGTTAAGTGATACAGTTGATAACGATATATTTTCTTTTTTTCCCGATATAAATTGTGAATCTTTATATATAGCGTATTTTTCAAGTATTTTTGTCGAATTGCGTTTCTTCCCCCGTTTCCGAGTAGTAAAATTCTTTGTTTACATAAATAGGCTCTCAATTTCATCCTGAATAATTTCTCTATGTGTCTACAAATATATAGGTTCCAATCATTAAAGAAATTAGATCAATCATAAAGGATATCGATGCCATAATTCTTGACGTGGAAATCTACGTCGAGGATAAAGTAGCAGATAAAATTGATCAAGCACTTGGAGATAAAGTTTGTGTCAACTATTCTAAGCCATGAGTTGTTATTTAAATGTTTAGAGAATGTTATTCCGGGGGTTTTGATTTCCTTATTCCTGACTAGGTTGGTAAAGATATTGATATGAGCGTTGTAAATATCTATATTGATAGTTACGTGTTTAATTAATAATCATGTAGTAAAACGTTTTATGATAGAGAGAAAGTTGGTATAATAAGAAAAGTCATAAGTTTTTTTGTTGTCAAAGGGATTTTGTGATTTAGTGGTTCACCTTTTGTAATATTAATAGTAGTAGAACCTTAGCTGTTTGCTAGCGTTGGTAAATTAATAAATTTAGTAGTTTCTCTCAATTTTAAACTTGAAAATCAAAAGAATTTAAGATATATTAGCAGTCAATTTCAATGCTAGTTTTTCCAAATGAGGTCGATGAAGATATTTCGACAGTCGGAAGATACCGTCCTAGATTTTATGTGCCTGTAAATAACAACATACTTAAAAATCCTCCCTGTTAAGGCATGTAAATAACAGTACAATAGTTGAGGTACTTTACAAAAATATTTCATCTACCTTACCTAATTGCAAAGCGTAACCAGAAAGTAGATTCTCCTCTTACCTAACGCAATTTTACCCAACCTAATGAGCATTAGTCAGCATCAGTAAGTCTTTGTACTTACAACTTGATCGATTCGAATTTAGGTAAAAACAACTAGTGTATTGAATTAAGAGTGGGGATGTGGTTACTTGTAATTTTAGAAAACCCCTTGCTGGTCTGCATACTAATCTTTATTAAGAACTTCTTGGCCCGTATTATAATATAAATTCGAAACTTCCTGTAATTAACGTGTGGTCAATACATTTTACTTGAAGTTAATTAAGTCAACTTGAAGTTATTATAGTTCAATTTCTGTACTTCGATTGACATTTATTACAACATTAATAATAGCAACCATATTAAAAAGTTCAAACCAAAATGAATAAAGAGTCTATAAATAATTTCTTGATAAACCTACTAAGAATACCATCAATAGTAAAGAATGTTCTCGTACACTTTTTAAAATTCCTAGTATACCAATTAATGGAAATATGAAATATTTTTCATATTTAGATTCATGAAGACATCTTCCTCTATAGTTAGAACAGTTTGGATCGACATGTTTGGTCAATAATCATTAAAAATTAATATCCCTTTTCTCACCGGTCCATTCAAGTACCTGACCTGATAAAATATATTCATAAAATACTTTTACCAAAGTACCTTATTTGCTTATCAATTTCAACATATCAACCACACAACAAAAAATCTCGTTTTTAAAGCATTTTTGATAAATATGAATACATAATTTTAGGATAATGAAAACTATTCATTGAAATATTTAACAAAGTATTGAAAAACGAAATTTCGAGTATTTTCGGATGTAAGAAAATTCTAAGATATACCAACCAATATACCATATTAAATCTTCATCATTAAAATCCCTCTGTTAGAATAGAAGTAAAATTCAGTACAGCTAAGTCTATTTTACTAGCAGTAAAGTTGATTGTACTGATTGCAAATTGGCTACAGTTTGTGAGAATACACTGCAAGTGCAGTGCAGTAGGTACCCACTTCAAAGTGGAGCACAGGCCAAAGCGTTTGGCCCTACAAAGTATTGTGGAAACTGGCTAGCGGTCTAACAAACTTAGAATCAACACATTGTAATTAACAATATTAACGCAGCATCATTACTTATACTACAGTGATTCAAATCGACTATGTTGCAACGATAAAAGACCTACCAATACTGATTAGTGCTTATGAGGTTAAGTACAGATTGATTAATTAGAAAAAAAAGCTGCTTTCTTGTTGTTACGCTTGGTTTAGGCAAGGTAGAGGAACGGTTTTTGCGAAGATCCCTATATGTTTGGCCAGTTTTCACGGTAACAAGTAGAGAAGGCTTTTGAATTGTGTTAGGTTTTGCGGAAATTCAGAAGTAAGCAACGGTATCTTTGTTGAAAATACCAATAAATCTTTATCAATTATTTTTAAAGGCCTTAATATTAACCAACTAAAGGTTTTAAAGATTAATAAGCTGGCAAGTTGGTAAATGACTAAGTTATTATTATTGCGGCTATTATTATAGTTACTACTATTGTAAATTGTAAGAACGATTAAGTTTTACGAACTTTGAATTAAACTAACTTTGATGGTAAACCTACGACTTATTACTTTACATTACTTTCTTTCCCCTTATACCATTTAATTTTCCTTACGATAGCTTTAGTACAAGCCAAGATTAAAACCATAAACAACCTCAATTAAAAGTAGGTAATTAAAGACCTCGGATCTATCTTTAAAAAACACTATTATAAGGACCTTTGGTTAAGAGACATCAAAGAAAACTTAACCCTCGAATACTTTACCAACGTAATTAGGCGTTATATCCTCGATATAAATACTAAAAAAAAACGTTTCAAAACCTCGAACACTCGATAACTTTTAAGAATAGTTTAAGGACTAGATTATAAAAATGTAGATAAAGGCAGATAAATAGGCTGAAATAAAGGCGAAGGCTGAATTGCATAACCGCGGCGTTGATCCTTTTACGAAGAAGGGGAAAAAAGGTAGTTTAACATATATTCTTTACGAATACATTATAGATTAAAACACTTGATATAATAAAGCCACTGGAAAATGTATTACTAATGACTGTATACTTTAACGCTCTTATATACGTTCTTAAGGACCTGATTCAATTTAGATAAGTTCCTTAAACCATTTTACGTAAGATTACTAATCTAATACCACTACTCGTATAAAATTTATTCATCTACGAGTTTGAAAGCTATCGAATTTACCAGTTAATTAAATAGACACTTCGACGTATTTATTAATACTACAAGGATCATTACCAAGTCCCTCGTAGCGAAAAACCTTGAGTACTTTTCCTTTGAGGCTTTTAATACGTTTGGTTTCAATAATCAAACTCAGGGTAAACTGGATCTAAACGTAAGCCTACTATAAGCACGACTACTGGCTTTTTCCATTTAAACTCTGTAAAGAGAATTTTTTTTTATCTATTAATATCAACAACCTCAACAACTTTATTTACACTAGTTAAGAGATTTAAAGGGTTCGTATCACTAGTATATTATCCTTCTCCCTCGACGTATTTTTATAGTAAATACGGATTACGTGGTCATTATCACGTTTATTAAAATTTAGGGAAGAAAAGAAAAGTATTACGGTAAGCGGTATAACCTCCTCGACGTTAATTTTCGCCCTTCTTTAATATTTGCCGTTAGATAAGGGTTAAATAGCCAAGTTTTAACTTTTTGTTTCCAAATATTCTTACTGGTTAAGCCAAAGATTACAACCTTCGATACCTAATGAATTACTCCACCTTTTGTAAAATTTACTATAGACTAAAGGGTTATTTCGAATACGATATTACTTTTACCTAATATTACATCGATTAGAATATTATTAAGCGGTTTTATATATTAAATTACAAAAAAAAGTCGGAAACTATAATGAATCTTCTTAATTAGATGCTTGATAGGCTGGTATGTTGCCAATGAGTAATAGGGAACGTAGAAGCTGGAGAAGGCACCTTACGATAACAGGTTTGACAGGCATTTACGGGTTATAAAAAGTTCGAATACGCCTTTTAATACCTTGATACCTCTTGCGAAGGTTTTTTTGTAGCTAATTACGTTTTTTTAACGACTGAAACTAATTAAGTTTCTAATTCGACTGGTATATACCTTTAAGTTTCGGAATTTAGTAACGAGGGAAAAAAAAACTTTTTACTCGTATTACATTAATTGAAAATATGGAAAGCCCAGCTAGTACGGTTAACGAAAAGCTTAGAACCTTAGCTACAGAGAAGGGAATTACTTTTCCTTAAGGTATTCAAGTCGGCCAAGTAAGTTTACCTTAAACGTTAAAAGATAATGGATTTACAGTAAATGTGGCTATTGGTTAATACATTACACTGCTTCCGAACGTAATATGAAGTAAGTAATATATTATATATAATTTCTCTATATTTTAACTGAGATTACGTTGAATAACTGATATTGTTTGAAAGTAATCAAGTAAAAAATAAGAAAAAACAAGTTAAAGGTTATCGGTTGGTACAAAAATACTAGCATTGTTATTAGCCTGGAAGCAACGTAATAACTCGCCAACTACGCCTTTTTATACCGCTTAACAGGTAAAGACCCTTATCGCCGATATAAATATAAAGACCTTGGCTTTATATACCTTTTCACTATTTAAAATAGATAAGCGTAGCAGGTTTTTTAGGGGATTATGTGGATACGAGGGAGATATAGTATTTAATAGAAGGCTATTCATAATACGCCGCATTGTGAAAGGATAATAATATTGTTACGGAAATCGATTACACGGAGACTGTTAAATCTAAGGTTGGCTTTAGCCCTGGAAAAGAGTTATCTTTACTAGAATCAACGACGATTGACAATATTGTTTACTTTATTATTTTTTATATTTTAGAATCCCCTACTCCCTTCCTTTTTAAACTTAAGAACATAAAAAATCTTGGCGTTACCATTAACGTTTATATTAACGAGTTAATATTAGTTAAAGCTGGTCAAAGATTTTCTTTTAACAGTCAATAGAGGTACCTTTGAGTTTATTTTTATAAGCTAAAGGTAATTATATTAAATCTGAAGGAGGTAGAACTTCGCTAATAATACCGTAGATTTAAATATACGGTAACTAATAGGCTTTATAAGCTCTTAAATGCAATTAGCTACGAAGCTGTGTATTTACCAAAGTTAAAGGCAATTAAACGACTTTATCACTACTATGAAATATACTTTGAAGCTGTTTTAAGATTTTAATTTTCGTTAAAGAAAAATTAAGACTTTATTCGACAGTTTCGGAACCGTATTTTACCCAAATGGCAAGCTATTTCTATACGTTATGGACTCCACTACGGCTTTTTACGGCGTTGAGTTCTTTAAGACCATTACAGTAAAGGAAATGTAGAAGGTATTACTCGTTTTGTAAATTAACACGTACCTTGGATTACCAAAAGTATTAGTCTATGATGCCGGTATTAATTTCGTTATAATAAAGGTTTAAACTAACGTTAGGTCGATAGGGATTTAGTATAAATAAGTTTTCGTTAAGGTTTACTGTATTATTAGCAAAGTCAAAAGGGCATATACCTATTGGTAAAGGGCTTACAATATCTTTATATAGGAAATCGGAAGCTTTACAAGCCAAGAAATATGGCTTTAAATGGTAGTTATAGGCCTTAACGAACTTTTACTTACTTTATTGGTATTTTGGACATACCTACCTATACCAACTAAGTCTCTACCCTTGTTAAGCATTTAGAAACGCGTTATGGTATAGAAAAGCCTTAAAAAAACTGAAGAAGGAATCGGAACGCCTGTAGATTGATGATGCCCTTAATACTAGGAACGGACTACTTATAATAGACGTGTTATCCCTTCTCCTTTAAAGTAAAATTCTTACGTGGCGCGAACCAGATAAATTCGATAGGCCGTACCAAATCTTCATTTTAACCAATTGAAATGTAGTGGTAAAAAATATTTACGGTCTTATGACTTTTCGAGTTATATAGGTTAAGTCGTATCGAAGACCCCTTAGGCCCCTTAAGTCCAATAAAAACGTTGATATCGATAACCCTCTAGCTGAAAGGATTAGCTAATATAACCCTTTCGAGCCAAGCATTAACAAGTTAATAGCATGTCGAAGATGTGGAAAATCACTCAAAAGAAGGATATATATGAAAAAAAGGATGGATAAAGAAACTATAAGCCCAATAGGGTGTACATAACGGCGTATGTATCTTAAAAGAAGAAGTTTAATAGAGAAATTACCTTTATTTTACGTGTTGAAGGTCTTATTAATACAACCAGCAAGTTATTTGAAAAATGCAACTAAATCGAGATTTACGGCTTTTTTTTTTACTCCGGGTTGTATAATTTGTACCGTTAACGTAATTCGAAGGGTAAAAAATTATTATTTTTGAGTCGAAGATAATCAACGAGGTTAAGGGTAAAATCAAGAACCAGTTGTACGAAAAGTTACGGTTAATTACTTAGGGATACGGTAATAAAGATAAAAAATAAATCCTTAATTGATATTCTAAAATTGAAATGATTAGCAAGCGCTTAATAGTCGTAATTATTACTGTTTTGATACTGGTGCGAGGGTTAATTTACAATTAATGTCGAGGATATGACTTAAAATTATATGAAATCTACTACCAATCTATATCGGATTATACTACTAAAACTGTCGAAAAAGCTAAAGAAAACGTTTCTGGCCAATATAATAATACGTTATATTAATCATTTATACGGATTTGTTAAGGCAAGCGTATACTGATTTTTAATATATTAGGCGTATTTAAAAATAAGCTATTTATAAAAACTTGAACGTTTAACTTGTACTTATTAGTTACAAAGTGAAAAAACTTTAGAATCGTAGGTATATAAGTTAACTATATTTTTTTCATCAGAGATAATTGGTTTATAACGGTCAAATAACATGCCATCTAAAAGTTACTCCTTCAACAGTATAAGCTAATCGAAACATTGGCTAAAGGCATAAAATTTAACTTTAATAGATCGTTTATCTGTATTCATAGTATTTAAGCTAAAAACAGCACTTATATAAGCCTACGCTGAAAAGGATAAGCTATAAGCCTAACGATTATTGACAAGGACTACGAGGCAAAATCACAAAGATATTTCAAAGATATTTAAAATTGAGGGCTCATGCGGTCTATATCGTCACGGTATACCAACCAAGAATATAGTACGATCTTTACATTACGGTATGGATACAAAATCTACAAAACGAAGACTTTTATAGGTAAAATAAGTGGATTTAATAACAAATGTACCACGTGGAAAAAAGAATTCACATAGTATCTGTGAATCTAGCGAAGACAAAGTTAATAATTTTTACAGTGGGTCATTTGCCCAATATACTAACCTTATGTCGTAAATTAGCTTTTTAATCATATTCTTCAACGAGGACAGGTTTAAAGGGCAATTTATCATCATCGAAAACCTTATACACTATATATTCGTTAAGTATTAGCGTGTAACCTAGAACGAATTAGCCTTAAAAGTCTACGGTATAATAGCAATCTTTAACATCGGTATAGTAATCAACGGTATATTAAGGATTGTTACTAAACAGCTAGAAATACCTCTGAATCCTGTATTAGTATATATTAATTCCCCGAGCCTTGACAAATACCTATTCAATCTGGGTACGACTAATAAAAAACACCTAACAATGGATTTAATAGCCCTAAGTAAGGCATATAAAGCCAGGGAAATCGATGAGTTCCGGTAAATCATCGGTAAAAATAAATCCATTAATGACATAAATAAGGTCATGCATAATGGCTCCCTAGAAAGGATTGTAGATAGCAATATGATAATCATACAAATCTAAAGCTACGTAAAACGCTAGATACGTAATGCAAAGAAATAAGGTAAAAAAAGTAAACTGGAAGACTGCCAAGGTAGTGACGTTAATGACAAAAGTAGAAATGGTAGTGGTTTAAACTATTGGAAAAAGGTATGTAATTGGTGGTATACCTGATTGACACTAGTTTATAACGAAAGATTTATACAAAGAAATTAAAGAACGAAGGTTTCGGAAGGGTAAAGTAAAAGGGCTACGAAAGGTTGTAATTAGGGTCAATTCCAATACATATTTATTGGAATGAAGAAGGATTAGGCTTATTGTTAGCTTACAGATTAAGGAGAGATTTTAGAGGTTGCCACTAATTAATTATTAATCATGCTAAAGTATAAGCACAAAAAAAAAAAGCCGCTAGTATTGGAATAGCAGTCAAATGCAATACAGCTAAGTCAACTTTACTGGCAATAAAGTTGACTGTATTAACTGCAAACTGGTTGCAGTTTGTAGGACTATATTGTAAATGCAATATAATAGGTGCTCACCTCAAAGTGGGGTATATGCCAAAGCGTTTGGCCATATAAATTAGTGTGCAGACTGGCTAGCAGTCTGCCAAACTTAAAACCAACACATCTTCATCAACAATATCAACGCAGAACCAGTTACTTCAACCATAGTGATTCGAATCAACTACGTTGCAACGATAAAAAGCCTACCCATACCCTAGTTAATTTCTAATACCATCATTATATATCAAAATTATTTACAAAAATTTGTTATAAATTCATTAATTTAACAGTGATATTATTAAGAACGTTCACTTGAAAAACCTGGATATTTCAATGTTTTAAAAAAAATCAAAAGTTTTTTATCGCAAGTTATATAGTTAATCAAGAAGACATAAAACGATCCTAGGATTCTATATTGTAACAATTGAACCATGAATCATTTTCTTGTATTATAGAGATGTAGTATCGTCTTTTTAATTTAAAATTTATAGGAGCCAATCTCAATATGCAAATGTTTAAACTTTTTTTCATATAGATATATTGATAATATGTCGATACTATCCTCATTTTTGAATTAACGTTGAGACTGAAGAAATTCATAACGCTTTCCCTATATACTACCGTAAAGACTCACGTAACTGTTAAATAAGCTTCGAAAAATTTCTTTTACTACCAAAATTTATGTACAAAGAGATATATTTTTACTTTCATCAAACTAATTAAGATTCATTCATATTGATTAAACTTTATCGTTACAATGAAATCGGTTAACATAGTAGTTATAACAATTGATATTACATTGAAATTGCTGGAGTTGTTATTTATACTGAGTTTGGAAAACTGCTAGCAACTCTATATAATAGTATATATGGATAAAAGCTTGGATTATAACCTATACTGAATTGGGTAATGGATTTAGGACTTGCACTTCACAGCTATTAATTTCTGTTTGAATGCTTCTAAGTTATTTCAACGTAAGTTTAGTAATAGTAGTAGAGGGTTTCGATAACCTTTAACTTGTAGTATTACATATCTTTATACCCTACTAACTTGAAAGCTTTATAAAACATATTAACAATTATATAACGAAAAAGGAGGTATAACTCATGTATAAAAACATCCATCTAATCCAACACCTCGGTGTTGAGTTTTTGGAGATCAAATTATAAGTATTCCTATCAAAAATTGTAGAAATCGGTATTTTTTTTTAACTCATTTATCAATATCAACGTTGATATTAGCATTTAATTTTATTCTGTTTTTCTGTCAAATAAGTAAAAGAATCAACGGCGTTTGAATTTAGAAGATAATAATTTTCACAATTGTAGATTTAATCATTTAACATATAAAAAATAGTCACTTTAGAAAAAAACCAACTTCAGTTTCAGCAACGTTTTGGTAGTCAATTTTCGTAGCGATAATATTTTTTATACGAATACAATATATTATATACAACCCTTTACTATGATTCTTACTACATTTATATGTAAAATTTCAAATCGAAGCGTATACTTCACGTATTGGACGCGAACATTCAATTAATATTGCAATCCTTGATTTTTTTGAACAGTAATATATATCCTGGAATGTCAAGTAATACGAAACATGTTAACGAATCAATTTCGTTGTTATTTTCAAAATTATATCTTAATACCATACAACTTATTCAGGCATTTTATTTTACCATAGCATGTATTTTGACTAGTATTGTTTACAATATACTCTGTATGATATGTGTTTTTAAACGCCTCAATATTATATATAATGTGTTTTTCATTCCTTGTAACGTTGAATAGCAATGTAATATTTTAAATGGAAATTTGGCTTGCAGTCTACGTAATGCCTACAATTACTATTACAAAACAATGTTTATGCTCTCCGTATCCGCTAAAATTAGTTAAATTATAATATCTGCTGAATCTGCCTTACTAGTTTAGATTTCAATACCAAACTATTGAACTAAGTTCTAATCATTCAAACCACCTGTTTTACAATATATGTAATACATTGTTGCAAATATTTAACGTCTTAATCGCAAAAAGTGTCAAATAAAAAAAAATAAAAAAATCCAATCCAATATACGTATTATTATAGTCGTAAATAAAAGTCATAAATGGTTGAAGAATCCCTTATAATTGGCATTTAATCTTAATAAAGCGTGTTTAGGCTTATTAACGCCTATAATTACCACTTTTAACAGCTCATATAATGTAAATTTCATTAAATATTCCTGCCCAATTACCTTCTAACCAAATATCCATTGATTAACCCACTAATTGGTAGTATTTATTATTGTTTCCTCCGTTTTTTGAATATAATCTTCGTTTAACGCGATATTATCTAGTCGATGTATTACTGAGTAAAGTCACTAATGTATTATAAACAATTTTCAGTTGGTTGAAAATTTTGTGGAAGGTTCTGGCTTTAATGAAAAGAGTTTAATAGTTATCCGATACTAATTATGAAAATGTTCATGGTAAAGTAAATATAAAACTTAAAAGTTGGAATTTTATTCATGAATTGACATTCAAAAATGGTATTATCTCTGTATTCAGTCAATTAAAAAACTTTCCGAATTTTATTTCATTTAAATACAAATTTTAGCGAAATTCGTAAAACCGTTGCAATTAATATGCTTTATTTTAAATGATCTATATAATATGTTACGATAATTGTTATAAAAACTATTAATATTTGTATCGGTACCAGTAATGAATTCGTTTGAATTTCGGTAATAAGAATAATATCTAGTGGTTTGACCTGATAAATAAAATCCTATAGTAAAACTTGTAGTAGACTCTTATATATTTGTATACCATCTTTTTATTATTCGATATAATAATAATTTAGCAAGGTGTTAAGATTTTATATAATTATACCTTACGCGATGGTTCTTTTACTATTACAATAACTTCCACGGTTATAACGATCCCCTCAAGTAAACGCTAAATTGCGTTAATATATTTTTTTTTGACTCGTATTAGCAACGTTCACCTCCAGTACTTATCCCCCCCAACTATGTATTTAACGTTAACCCTTTTTGGAATTAGATTATCTTAAAAATTGACAAGTTTCCCCTTATAGCTAGAAATGAAGAACAAGGAGTAAAAATTAAGGGGTTAGGGATTTAATTTTCTTCAAGGTTAGAAAGTAAACCTATATAACACATTTAGATGCATTAGTTCTTACTCATAATACTTTGACTTTAATTTCGAGGAATTTGAGAGTTATAAAAATTATCTTACCTATTAACCCATTTGAGAAAGGTTGTTGCTAAGTCAATCTTATTTTTATAACAAAGATTCCTAGTCGACGAGGTTTATCTTTAAGTTGAACTTCAGTATTAATTGAGTCCGTGTTGAAATATCAATGAGCTAATTGATAAAGTATTCACAGACACTTTAAGAAGCCTAAACACTGTAATTAATCTATTGAACGTTTTAATCGATAATGAATAAGCCAATATAGCTCGTTAGATTTTTATAGATAGAGTTTGAATTGATATTTTTAAACTAATGATTTTTATTATATTGCTATAATAAAGCATCTTAACGCTTCGATAAAATTCATTTTAGTATTTCCGACTGCTATATTAATTCCTACTTTCAATTTCAATTCACGATTTGGAATGCATAACTTAATAGTTTCAATGTAATTTCACTATTTGTCGTAAGTTAGCTATTCATAACTATTTAATGATTTGTTGTGCAAAACTTATTTCATTTAGTCAAATAACGATTTGAACCTGTTTGCTGATGGCGTTGGTAATCTTAGTGGCATATTTTGATTTTAAAACATTCAAAGAACAATTTGAACGTTTTTTTTTATTAAAAAAAAGTAATTCAATCAAAATATTTCGATAATATTCAATAACTATATAGTTGCCACGTTTCAATTGTCGTAAAAAGCGCCATAATTTACAAGTTTTCCCTATCAACTGCTGTAAAAACCGACAAAATCTAGAAAAGCTTCTTATAAAACATTTCTCCCTTACCTTGCTTAATTATAAAGCATAATCAGAAAATATACTTTTGTTTTATTTAACTTATTTATACTGGACTTATTATTAAGTATGGTTTAGTTTAATAAGCTTTTAAACGTTGTAACGATTATTAATTCGAATCTTGTCGAAATAATAGATGGTACAACGAAGGATAAGTGGTGGATGTAAAAGTTAGATTTATTAAAACTGCTAGTCAGGTTACACCTTAATTTATATAGGCCGAAACTTGGCCCGTGACCCATATTGAATTGGTCACTTCACAATTGACCTGCAGCCACTGTAGTTAACTGTTATCCCAAAATAACTGGATATTTATTTCACTTGAAGCTTGCGTGTAAGTCACGACAATTGGCATTAAATTAGCCAACACAGTTACACAGTTGCCAATCTAGTCAACTGCGCGGCACGTGCGAGATAGTCACAAGCATAGTATTTATTTACCACCGAGTTTCACGCAACAGTTTTACATGTCACATTACACAATTCACATGTTACATTGCACATAGTGAATGGATTGGATATTGGGTCGCAGACATGAATCACGTGACGCCATGGAAGAAGCCGGGCCCCTGCACTGACTAGTACTACTACTTCATAGCTCAACAGGCAGTAGCGGCACCACTAGAATGACCTGGTGAAGCTCCCTGATCACTGCAACTACAATCTGTAAATATCTTGTACAACTCAACACCATCAACTCTTTTCCGCACATTGCAACACCGTCTTCTGTTCCTTCGCACATCGCAACTTCTGCAGCACACAACCGCCCAAGATGTCGTCCAACAATGGACAGAAGCTGTTGGTCTTTGGCCTCGGCTTTGCCCAGCACGACAACCGCAAAATGCAGCAGGTGTTGCGTCACTACAACCGAATGCCCTCCATCCCGGGAAACCGTGTTGCGCTGTTTGTGGAGCTCACCAAGCTGGGAAAGGAGCTTGAGCTGGACGAGAAGAAGCGGAGCCAGGCACAGCAACTCACGGACTGGATGAGAGACGGGGGCGACTTCCCGCTCGGTGCTGCTCCAGCACCCATCAACGCTGCTCAGTCTCGACACCTCCCCCACTCCCAGTTACTACAGCAATCATACCAGCCAGTGCTTGCATCTGTTACCCACCGATATGGGCCTGGTCGCACCATCAACTTCGAGGAGGCCGCCAGTGATAGCGCCCCAGACCTACCCACTAACGGCCAGCAACTGGGTCCAGATCAAGTCTCGGGAAACGCCGCCGTTGAGATACAACGTGTCCCTAGACCGGAGGCCTACATCCAACACGGCGAACGGGGCTCAGTTGCTTCCGGCCTCAGCTTGAACAATACCGTCCGGGGGCCTGCCGATGTAGAGACTGACGAGGAGTCTCCGGAAGAGGAGCGACAAGACAGTGATGAACCCGACCGCATGGACCTTGACTCGGGAGGAGAGGCGCCTGAAGCTTCGGCCGGCCCATTTCGCGGCTCTGGCCGCACTTTTGGCGACGCGGACGAGCCTGGCACGGCCACGGAGAACCAGAACCAGGCTGCCGCCGCCACGCCTCTTCCTGCGCTGCTTCCCCGTGGCGACCGCGATATTGCTGTCCCTCGGCTGCGGAGCGAGCAAATGTGGCGCGGAAACAACGTTCGCAACTTCTTGGGTACCATCGACGAAGTCACAGGTCCATTTTTGCATGTCCAGGCTCCACCACCCCAGCCTCGCATGGAGCACGATTTGGAGGGAGACGAGTTTGTCGATCCGTGGGGTGTTGGCCAAGGCCACTTCGCCTTTGGCCGAGGTCGCACGCTGAACGATCCCGAGCCAGCCCAGAACGAGGATGCCACACACGAGCAGGCCACCGAGGACTTGTCCAGCGACGAGGAACCCATCCACACGGGCAACTACGTGGACGGAAAAGCATCCAACAACCCCGAAGGCCCGGACATCGATCCGATTGAATGCTCTGTGTGTCTCGAGGAATACCCTCCGTCTGGCTTTCCCAAGAGAACTCTCGTCACTGCGCTATGCGACCACCCCGACAAAGCCTGCCTGCAGTGCCTCGACTCATCCATCACCGCCAACGTCGATTCTGGCGCGCTGCACATACTCGCCTGTCCCATCTGCCCCCAGAAGTTGACCCGCAGAGACGTTAAGGAGTACACCAGCCGACAGACCTACCGACGATACAAATACCTGAGGGCGCAAGCCATGATACCTGGCCACTACATCTCCTGCACCAACCCGAACTGCGGTGGAAGTCAAGCACACGACTCAAACGGCCCCAGCGGCGCGAAGATGGCCTGCAAGTTCTGCCAGTCCGAGACATGCGCCAAACACCGCCGTCCCTGGCACAACGACCAGACATGTGCCGAGTTCGACATGGACCCTGTGCAGATGGAGCGTTTGGACGAGGAGGAAGCCACTGCGAAGCTTCTCGCTCGCGAGCAGATTAGCATCTGCCCCAAGTGTCATCAGGGCGTCACCAAGATCGACGGATGCGACCACATGATGTGCCAGTGTGGCATGGCGTGGTGTTACGTCGTACGTCGCAACCTCTTTCCAAGATAACCCCCCTCTTCTGAATAGTGCCTAACATGCCTCCCTCCTATCTAGTGCTCCTGCGCCTGGGAGGACATTCTCCGCAACGGCGCCATCGCGCACGGCACGTTCTGCATCTACCACCCAAACAAAGTCAACCTGACCGAGGCCCAACGAGAGGCCGCCCACGGGCGAATCATGGATCTCGTCCACGGCGGCGCGGTCAGCCCCGAGCTGACCAGGGCCCGCGACGAGTTCCGCCAGCGGCGCCGCGAGGAGATGCGCCCAAGGCTGGCTGAGGCCGCGGAAGCAAGGATGAAGCAGGCGACGGAGGAGCAGAAGCGGCAGGCCCCTTCCGCGGCCGGGCAGGCACGGCCCAAGAAAGCGAGGGTCAAGCTGGTGCCCGCGTGGGAGGAAGGTGGCAGTATGCACCACTAGAGGAGGAGCTTGTACAGCTCGGACAGGAATGGGCAACGTCGCAGGGCACATGGCAACTCTGGCTGGGGAACGGCCGTTCAGGGGGCCCGGGGTGGTCTCCGGGATAGATTTAACATGCATGGCATCGGTGATCAACACTTGCTGGCAGCTGCAGACTCGGGGCGTGGCTGCGGTGGGCAGTATATAGAATAGCCCGCACATGGCAAGCCCGTCGCAATGCATCACGATCCCTATCCCAGCCCCCGACACGCACGCACAAAGCCTTATTTCTACAACAAAGGGACATGCTTCCACCGCCAAGGATGTTCTCTACTGCGGATAATGGAGCGAACCATGTCGAGATGAAAACTCAAACCGAGTAGCGTCAATCCATGATTGGTATAAATCTGGGGCCACCGGGGTAGGGAGTGACGTGTGCAATCTAGGAGGGGGAGTTTCCAACAACAAAATTCACTTTTCCACTACATCACCATGAAAACAGAGATGCACGCAAGTTGTACGCAAACAAAGTGAACGTGGGAAGAGAACTCGGGTCGGCATTCGTCCGTCGTACGAAGGACGAAGAGCGAAGAGGCTCCTCCACGACAAGACGGCCTGGCGGGGCCTGGGCCTGGTTGAAGGCGCCAGAATCAGCGACACACCAGGAACTACCTTCCCGGTGTACCGCCCTCGACCATCGAACATGTTCAATCCACCGCTCCCCCAGCGCAACTCGACCCCGTCGGGCCGGTAGGGCTTGCAAGTGCCGATATCAGGTTGCGAGGACCACCCGTGTCGACAGACAGACCTTGCCTTGGCGGGAACCGGCGAACGCAGTCCACCCAGTCATGGTTTCACCCTCTCCCCAGGCATCTTCACCACGGCCAGGTCGTCCCGTTCACCGGATGGTGTGCCTTGTTTCCGCGTCTCCTGGCTTGGACGAGCGGGGACCAGAACGCCCGGATCTTCACTTTGTGGCTTCGACGATGCATCACACTGGAATTAAGCCTTTTTTTTTTTTTTTTTTTTGAAATGTGTAGAAATTTTGGAAACGCGATTTGAACTCGCGCGTTAAATTTTTTTCATAACGCCACCATATTAATGGTAATTACGAGGGCGTCAGAAGATATAATAAGAAGGTTTTTGAGGTGGTGGTTGTTACGGAATACCTAAAGTACCACTGAAAAAAAAGAGGATCCGAAAATATATGTAAAGGGATTAACCTACAGGCTATCGTGTAATGGTGGTTGATAGTAATCTATAATTTTCGATAAAGAAGGAAAAGAAAAGTGAAGTCTTTGTTACTAAGTTGCTCTGACAGAATAGAGTATGAGCTGTGGGCCAGTTATGTACCTAGACATGCATATAGCTAGGGCAAGCCCTAGCCAACTAGGTAGGCACCAGCCTGCGACACCCTATCAAATTTATACATGGTGTTGGTAGGCCTTGCCTATCAATAGGCCTTTAGACGTTGCAATGTTGTCGATTCGATCGGTCGAAGTAACAGTAGTATTGCGTGGTCAAGTGGTGGATGGATTGTTTTAGATTTGGCAGACCGCTAGCCGGTCTGCACAGTAATTTGTATGGCCAATTGTTTGGCCTGTGCCATAGTGTGAAGTGGGGCCATACTGCACTTGACCTACAGTTAAGTATAGTAGGCCTACACAAAACAATACACTTAACTTATAGGTAGTATAGTTAATTTTTCTGTAAGTTAAGTTGACCTATTGTATTGCAAATTACTATTTTAATATTAGCGGCTTTTTAGTTTGTATGCAGACGTTAGTACAGTTAACTATTTCCCCCAGGTAAACGATAAACTGCGACCTCGTTCACTGGCTAGACCCTTGTTAATTTTGATAGAACTCCGCATCAGAATATATCTATTTGTATTTAAATTGGCCTTAATAGCTGTTGCCCCATGGTTTCAAGGTCCGACTTTATCGACTTTTACAAAAAGTTTTTCTACTATAAATCTATGTAGTTTTGTACTTTAGTCGTGCCAATCAAATAATTTAACATCATTAATCCCTTAATAGTTTTCCAATTTGCTAACGTATTCCTTACTGCCGTTACGTAATCTAGGCTTATTGGGCGGATTGTTAACGTAACTTTTGATATGTATAATTAACTTATTACTATTTACAAACTCTTTAAGGGCTTTGTTCGATGATACTATTGTTATTAATTAACCGGAATTCCTTAATAATTTTTCGTAAGTTTCACGAAACATCATTACGTCGATTATTAGTTCTTTTTGGGTAGTGATTCCGAATTTTGAAAAGTATCCGAACAGGTTTTTCGAATCAGGATAAATTACCACCCGGATTTAAGGAATCTTAAATTACTTTATCTTGATATTCAGGTTTTTTTTTATAATGTTATGCCTATATTGAAGTTTATTATCATGCTGTTAATCTCTGAAATTGAAATATTTCATATAATCATTTTATATTTAATAAAGGTTTAGTAAATTAGGTTAACAATGATATTGAACTAGTCCTCCTGCTTATCTTTATTAACGAGAAATATTAAAAACTCGACTTATAAAGATGAGTCGATATTATTTACAAAAGATTTATCCATAATGATTATTACCTTGACCTTCTACAAGTCGATTAAAACTATATTCATCCTTTGGTTTAAATTTCATATCTGCTATTTAATCCTTTTATTCAACCGGTTAAAGTAGTTATCTATTATATTTTTTATGTATGTCGCGATAAAAAGGTCATTAAAAGCCTCCAGTTAATATAGGGGGGCAATATAACTGTTATATGTACGCTATTTTATGTACCGTTAGGTTTTAGCTTCGTTGGTTTTATCGATTATTACTCAATGAATACTTTAGCTCTCTTAGTAAAAGCTAAAGTCGATGTTAACACTTAACATGCGGATTAACGATATGTTAAAGTTAAAATGATTACCCCTTGCCAACGTTGTAATCGGCTCATAATTTTAAAACTTTAAGTTTTTAATAGCCTATTATTTCGATATTATAAAACTAACTGTCTTAACGAAAATGGTATCATTAGTTTATATACCTATTAAGCCGAAGTCCCTCTTTTACATTACCAATAAATACGGGTTATATGTTCAAGACATTATTTCTAACCGTAATTTAAAATGAGATTAGTAGGTTAGCAACCAGTATACACCTGTTTTAACCAATCGGTATAAAGGCTCAACATATCGTATTACCGGTTTCAAAAGGTAAATAAGTCGCAATTTATGTGGCAATTTCAATGATTCAATCCGTTGTAAATTTATTGCTAATTACGTATAGGCTTACGTTATATATAAGCTATTAAACGTAAGATTACCTGTAGTTTTAACTAACAAACTAGTTACTTAAGAGACTACGAAAAATAAATAATTATTTAAATCGTTAACAACTATATAATGATCTAGTCTTTACTTTTATTACCGTATTTTTGAACGATTAAACATAATTTTTCGTACGTCCACCCCATAGTTTTAATTTTAATCTTATAAATTGTCCTCGACTTAAAAATCATCATATATAGGTTTTTATGATTGAAGTTGGCCTATAATACTAATTATACGATTTCTTAAGTTAATAAACCGTTAATCTTGACTTTATCAGTTTCCTTAAAAGGTTTGTGAAAAGTCTTAATAATACCGTATACTCGAAGTTTTAATACCAAATCTTAGTTATCTTTTTCCCCCTACTTACCCAAATAGTATTGTAAATAAGACCCGGTATATATTTTACTTCTTTATCGTCACTCTTTTTTTGAGTCGTTGAAGTCGACAGCGATTTATCGACTTGTTGATAACAAGTCAAGGAGGTTCATATTAACTCGATCGTATAACTTTTGGATCTTTATTATTAATAACCTTAATATAATTTTAACCTCGGTAATATGAAAATATATAAAAAAGTTAATAATACAACAATCAATTTAAAGTTAGCGATATTTCAAGTCTTATATAGACCCCTTTATTTATCTGGATCCTACTATATAAAGACCTTATTTTTTAATGGCAAAGCAAGTAAGTCGATTATTATAATTCCATTTTTATTGTTAAGTGTATTATTAACCTAACGACGTACCAATTCCTCCCGTAGTTATTTTAAATGTTGACCGTGATCCACAATTCGCTTTTAGGTATTTAATAATAATGGATATTTACTCGTTAAGCATTAATACGCTTTAAAGATCAATAGATTTAGCACCAAACCGTTAAGGACTACGGTATTATTCAGGCCCTTTACTGCTATTTAAAAGCGTGATTCCGAATTCATAAAGCTTTTAGTTTCCTATATAAAGATATTATAAGTTCGGCGAAATAAAGCCTATATCTTTTTAACCTTCCCAATACTTTAATAGGCCTTTATAAGTGCTTATTTACAATAAATACCCATTATTTTATTATTTTTCTAACACTTCACCGCCGTAAAGTTAGTATTGGCATCGTGAACAACGACGTTCAATAGGATCAAGTACGTGTTAATTTATAACATCCCTAACGTCTTGAACGTATCTTTTACCGAACGGTATTTTAAAAAATTAGCCCTATGAAAAGATGTGTCGGGGTTAACAGCGTAAAGAATACGCTTATTTTCAGGTAAAACACATTAACAAAAACCTTACAGTTAAAATATTTATCGTTTTCCAGTGTAAATTTAGATCTTCAGAAGGTTGAAATATATATTTAACAACCGTAACAAAGGTTTACGATAACTTTTGGTATAAAGTATTACACATTTTGATATCCTGCGGACTTGAAAACTTTATATAGCCTTTAAACAATTAGATGGTTCAAACTCTGATGCAATTAAATTATCTCTAGATTTTTTAGGCTTAATACCATGACTTTAGGTCTTTAAAGATTGAACTATGGGTTCCCCTACTTAATGGCAGGGGAAAACCTTTAGCCGTTTTTAACTCACCCATCGATTTTAACGTTAACGTTAACAATGAAGGCTTTTATATCCTTTAAACAAAAAAAATGATAAGGGATTTAAGGATGTAAAACGTAAGTAACCTGATAATAGTTTAAATTTCAGTTATCCCTAATATTGATAGTTATTTGCCTAATCCTAAGCTAACTTTAGATTTACTAACATCATGAAGATTAATTTTAGTAGCCGTAATACTTTCTCTCCGTAATGCTACGTATTACTAATAGCCTCATATTAAATACCTGATTTCCCCTTTATTTGATATAATACTTTAAAACATGCAATCTGTGTAACGATCGCGAAGAATAAAGGTATATAAAGGGTTAAAGGCTTGGTTAAGGAAAATGTAAGGGTTCTTACCACCTAAACGGTACAGAAAAGCATAGTCGAATAGTTATTAATACTTATTAGAAACATTATTTTTTGGCACTTATGTTGCTTAAGGGTATTATCGCTGTTGATTAGCTCGTCACCTTCAAAGTTTACGAGTTAATTTAAGTCATTCTATGGAATCATGATATAGTACTAGCTATAATATATCACGTCTTTGTTGTTTCACTTTGACAAAGAATAACTAGTTAATTAACAATTAAACTTACGATAAATCTAATATCATTTACTACTATTACGACTATAATGCCTATAGTTAATGAGTTTACTTAAATCTTACAGCCATTAGTGTCAATGTGGTTACTAACTTTAGTATATAGTCGATAAATTGGACCATCAGCGTTAAGGACGCTTCTAAATGTAGTTATGGTCGACGTAATTAACCACCGCAAAATATTCTTTATTCACGTTAGGGAAGTTTTTGATTTAAGGGTATATACCAAGCTATTTTAGTATATATGTTATTATAGTTGTAAGCGAAAAGCATAATTAGCTAAAAAAGCCTTTATAGGTGGTATTTGAGCGTTATAAAGCGTATTTAAACTCTTTAAAACCTGTAACGGCTGCCCGTACCAGTTCCCAAAGTGTGGTATCACCAACGAAGGATTTTATCATTATTTACTAACATAACATTGACTTGTCAAGTATCTAGTAAAACAAATCTATTAGGGGTTTTTCTTTCTTTTTTTCTCTATTATTGTAGTCCTCCTCGTAGTAACCCAGTTTGTATGGGATTAAGCAAGGTTGACATCATATTCGAAATATATTTTCATGATATTATAAACTTCGAAAAAGGTTGTTACTCAGGTTAAGAAGTTTAGGTTATAATCCTTAACTTACCTTGGAATGATTTCGTAAGATAGTAAGTAAAAACTAAAAGGGAGAACTTCTATCCACTTATAAATGTTTAAAAGAGGTATCATCTTTATATTCAAGAGGTTGTAAGGCTTCCCGTTGTATCTCTCTACGTTATTGCAAATTTTAATGAAATCCGTAAAAAGTTTTTAATTAATATTAACCATTTTAATAGGCTTAAAAGGTAGATCGCGATAGTCATCACAGTCTTTATTAGTATTTACTATTATTTTAAGTCTTAAAGCCTCCAAAGTAGAGTATTAAGGTTAATTGCTAATCGCCCAACCCAAAATATAAAGTCTTATAGTAAAACCAGTGCTGGTTTTACGCGTGTAGGTAAATCTGCCATAGGAAGTCTTTTAAAGGGTTTAGCAATTCTAATTAAAGTGCTAAGAGTCAAAAAAGACCAAAAGTTCTAAAGAACTTAACGATTCCTTCTTGATTAACTAATGGAAAACGCTAACATCAATTACTCTAGCGGTATTGGCGGCCGCTACTTCATACACCCTTTTGCCGTTTAAGGTGTATTCAGTGCTGTTACGTCAAAGGGCTAGACTACCGAACCAGTCAACAAGTTTCATATTGTTAGCACGTAAAAAAGCTTAACTTAACTAAAGGTAAAGGGAGGACCCCTTAAATCGCATATAAAAGCATTAAGGTTCTTTAATACCTTTTCCCTTAGAGCGTAGGTTTTATAGACATTCCTCAAGTTGGGCCAAGTCGAAATGTATCTCTATTAGTTTGGTAAAGTTCTTTTTTAGGATGTAAATCCCCAGTTTTTTAAGTTTTTTCTTTAACTTTAACTTAACACATTTTTCAATCTTTTTTTACATATTAATAATCCAATCGTTTAAAAACTAACTATATTTATAAAAAGCCTTATCTCCGCGGTCAAATTATTCTACTTTATCGTAGTTGATAATGTAAAAGCCAACAAAGTTAACTAAATGATTCTCTGTTAAGTCTTTGCCAACGTCGTTCCTCCCGAATTCTTTATCGAAATGCTTTGTAAAGTAGAGTCCGAAGACTTTAATTACCTCCATTCGCTCTTAATTAAATGACATTTAAAATATCTGGCTAATATGAGATTTAATAAGTAAGGTATTTGGTGATCTTTTGGACGTAGGGATTTGATAATTTGTCATAAAGTCGTGTAGAAACTTAGCTATTGAACATAGAGTTGTATGATGTATCTTTCTCAGTACGACTTGCTATTTCTTAATGTTTCCGCTTCAAGTAATGATCTTAACTATTATATTGACTTAAGGGAAGTAAAAACAAGTGAAGTAAACGTAAAATTGGTGTTTAGACAAAGTTTTAGTGTAAAAGTTAGGATTGAAGGTCGTTTGTTATAGTTATTTAGCCGTGGTACTTAGTAGTTTTTACAGTAGTAATACCCATAGTAATACTAACTTAGCTATTTGACATCTTAAAGTTTTAATACTTTTAACGGTCAATTTTAACAGTTCTTCAAAAAAGGAAGGCCGGCATTAACACTAAGTATTCGGATTGACGATTCGTAAAAGTTAAATTCATTATATTTAGCCAATATTATAACCAGCTTACAGTTTCAAAACTTAAAATCCTTTATAGCCTCTTATTCCGATGTTAAAAAGCTAGTCGTTTTCAGAAACAAGGTATCGTTAATGTATATACCTATTAAGCCAAAGTTCTTTTTTTACGTTAACAATAGGTACAGGTTATATATTAAGGACTTTATACCTAGCCGTAACTTAAGGGGCGATCAATAAATTAGGATATAATATATAGTAGCTCAATATATCGTATTACCGTCACTCGAGTATATATAACACGTTGATTTCATAATAACTCTAATAATACGATTCGCTATGAATTTGTTATTAATTTCGTGTATGTTTACATTTTATCTAGACTATTAAATATAAATTTGCCTTTAGTTTTATCTAACAAACTTGTTACCAAAGCATTTACTAGACGTTGGTTACTCTTTCAAATCGTTAATAAATTCAAGTTTTACCTTTATTATAATATTATGAAGTAATTAGGCGTGATTTTCTGTACGGCCGGCCCTTGGTTTTACCTTTAAATTCGTGGATAATATTGTACTTAGAAATCGTAATATTTGGATTTTAAAAGTTAAAGTCGACCTTCGGTACTAATTTTTTAATACTTTGGGTTAGTGTGCCGTTCATTTTGATTTCGTTGATTTCCTTCAAAGGTTTGTCGAAAGGTTTAGTAATTTCTTATACTCAAAGCCTTAACGTCAAGTCTTCATTATCCTTTTCTTTCTTATTTACCTAAGTAGTATTATACATACAGCCTGGTGTATATTCTTTCATTTAAACATTTTTATTTCTCCGGAGTCTTTTGTGTCAGTAGAGTTTCATCTTTTTGTCGATAACAGTTGAAGTATATTCGTATTAAATCGGTCATTCAGTTGAAATGTTTTTACTGTTAGTGGTTTGAATGTAAGGCTTAACCTAAATAGTATAGAAAGTTATGTGACCGTTAATAGTTTCAACAACCATTTTGAAATTAGCGATATTTAATGTTTTGTAAAGGCCTTCTTGATCTCCCGATTCCCGTTATACAAGGACTTTAATTTTGAATGGCAGAGTAAATATATCGATAATTGTGGATTATTTATGATTTCAATGGTGTCGTTGAGTTAAAGGTGTATCGAGTTCTTCCGTAGTTTCTTTAGTGCTTTGCCGTATGTTACAGGTCGTTTTCAGATATTTATTAATAACGGAGATTTCCGTATTAGGCATGGGTACTCTTTAAAGATCAGTAACGTTAGTATTAGTCCTTTGAGGCTTATAGTATCGTTTAGGTCCTTTAACTTTATCTAAAGTCGTGTCTTTGGGTTCGTACGGTTTTTAATCTTTAGCGTAAGAAAATAGTATATTCGGCGAAGTAATGCGTATACCATTTCAACTTTTTTAATACTTTGGTAGACCTTTACAAGCACCTGTTTACATTGGATTCCCATCATTTTAGTATCTTTTTGAAACTCTATCTCTACAAGGTTAGTGTTAATATTATAGATAAAGATGTAATGTAGCCTTAAATACCTGTTAATATAAATTATTTTTCAGCGTTTTATACGTATTCTTTACTGAAAGAGATTTTAGGAACTTGGCTTTATAAGAAGAGGTCGCAGAATTAACGACTTAATAATCAGACTAATGATCTAGGTAAAATACATTAATAAAGACTTCTAGGTAAAAGTTTTTCCTGGCTTTGAATATAAATTTCAATTTTCGCGGGGTTTCAGTGTATATTAAATAATGGTAATACTGCTTTTTGATAACTTTAAAAGTAAAGTATTCTACATTTTTATACTTTGTAGATTTTAAGATTTTATACATTCTGTTAATAGTTAGGTTATTAAAACGCCAGTATAGTGCGCGTGTTTCTCTTTTTATCAGGTTTAATACCATTACTTCCACGCCTTCAGAATAAAACTATAAATGTACCTTTTTAAAAACAAAGAGAAACCTTCTGTTTTTTTTAACCAATTCGTTGACTTTAACGTTGATATTAACACCAAAGGTTTTTATATTATTCAAGTAAAGTAGGAAAAGAGTATCAAACTTGAAAATATAAACCTTAATGAGTTTTATAATAACTTAAACTATCGTTATCTTTAGTAACGATAATTGTTCGCCTAGTTTGAAGAGAATTTTAGCCTCGCTAATATCTTGACGATTAATTTCAGTAGCTATAATACTCTCCTTTCATAATAACACGTATTGCGAATAGCCTTCTGTTAAATACCTTGCTTCCCTTATGTTTAGCATGATACCTTGAAACGTATAGTCCTCGCAGTAATCGCGAAGGTTAAAGGTATAATAGGGATGTGTGGTTTAATTAGGGTGAATTTAAGGATTTTTACCACTTAAACGATACAAAAAGGAGTGGCCCGCTAGTTATTAAGCCTTATTAGAAGCTAGATCTTTATTTTACTTAATTTGTTTCAGGGTATTATTTTCGTTCATTACTTTGTACCCCTTAAATTTTACGATTGAATTTGAGTAGTTCTATCTCAAAGTAATCGGGTATTAAATGTAGTATAGTACTTCATTGTTATTATGGTCGGCGGGGGAGGGGGGAGGGGTAAAGAGTTAACCAATAGCTAGACTTACTACAAATCCAACATTTTTACTACTATTACAACAATATTTTTTATGGTTAATTGGTCCGTTTAAATCTTAACTTTCTTGGAGTTATCGTGGAAGTCTCCTTTAGTTAGTGGCCTTTAGGCTTAATCTTAAGCTTTCAAAACTCTCATAACTGTATTTACAGTCGATGTAATTAATTACTGTAAGTTCTTCTTTATCCATGTTGATAGAATTAACGTTTTAGTGGTATATACTAAGAAAGTTTGGTATACGCGTTATTACAGTCGTAAGCTAAAAGCGTAACTGGTTAAAAAAGCTTCTATATGTGGTATCTGAGTGTTGTAGAGCGTATTTAAACTTGTTAACGCCCGTAATTGTTACCCGTACCTGTTTTCGAAACATAGCTTCGCCAATGTAAGCTTTCCTTATTACCTGTTGACATAACATTAACTTTTCAAGCATCTGATTTAGCACATTTATTAGTGTTTGTTTCTTTTTATTTTTCGCTATTATCGTGATTTACTTTGTCGTGGCTTAGTTCGTGTGGTATTAGGTAAGGTAGATATCGTGTTTAAAGTTTCTCTTTTTGTAATCGTAGATTTCATGAAAGATGGTTACTCGAGTTAAGAAGGTTAGGTAGTAGTTCTTGGCGTACCTTGTGAGGAGTTTGGGAAATAGTAAGTAAAACCCAAAAAGATGAGCCTCTACTTATTTATATATATTTAAAAAGGGTACTATCTTCGTATCAAAAAGGTTGTAAGGTTTCTCATTATACTCTTTATATAGTTTTAGATTTTAGAGAAGTACGTAAGAAGCTTATAGTTAATGTTATCTATCACAATAGGTTTTTGGAAAAAGTCGCGATAAGCGTCCCAATGTCCGTTAGTGTTTCTTTATAATTTATGCCTTAAAACTTCTTAACCTCGTTATTAAATATAATTTCTAGTTACCTTAACCGAATGGTAAAGTCTTGTGGTAAGACCTATAATAGACTTACATGTATAGGTAAAACTATCGTGGAAAAGTTTTTTAGGGATTTGGCTATTTTCATCAAAGGGCTGAGGGGTAATACGAAGTTCAAGATTTTAAGGCGTTTAACGATTTTACTCAATGAATTAATAGAAATCGCTAACATCAATTCGTTTAGCCGCGTTAGCGATTGCTAATTTATATACCTTACCGCCGTTAAGAGTATACTCCGCACTTTTACCTAAAGGTGTTGGGCTATCGAATAGATTAACAGGTTGCTTATCGTTAGCGCATAAAAAGGCTTAACATAGATTAAGGGTAAAAGAAAGGTCTTTAAAATCGCATGTGGAGGCTTTGAGTTTTTTTAGTACCTTTTCCTTTAGGACGTGGATCTTAACGGTATTCCTTAAGCTAAGCTAGGTTAAAAAGAGCTTGTATCAGCTTTTTTGGCACTTTGTACTGGTACGTAAATCTCTCGTTGCTTAAGTTTTAACTTAAGCCTAGAGTTAACTTCTTTTTGAATTGTCTTTCACATATTAATAGTTTAGTCGTTGAAAAACTTACGATACTTGCGGAAGACGCGGTCAGGATTTTCATCATCGTTATATTTAACGATATATTAGTCGACGAAGTTAATTTAATATGTTAACGTTGATTTTTTTTTCGACATTTTACGCCCAAAGATCTTCATCTTAATGCTTAGTGAAGGTGGTTTCAAGGGCTTTGATTGCTTCCTTCCTAGCGGGGTTGGTACTGGTTTTAAAGTTAAAAATAATAGTAGTTATTTTGACGTTTTGGCTTCTGTAATGTTTGTAGAGCGAGGGACTTAGTGTTTTAATGTGGTGGAAGTCGCGTGTGAACTTGGCGATTTAGCGTTGGTTTGTGCGACGTAACTTAGCACAACTTGACGAGTCTTAGTATTTTCGCTTAGGGTAGCGAACTTGGCAAATAAATTCGTGTAGGGGGAGTGAAAAAAAGTCAAGTAGGGGGAAAACTTGGTGTTAAGGGCAATTTAGAGGTCGTTTATTATTGTAAGTAAAGGTTTAAGGTTCTTTGTTGTTTCGGACGTGGGATTCAGTAGTTTTCATTGTAGTAATACCAGTAGTAGTATTAATTTAGCTATTTTCCAACTTGTCGTTTTAAAACCTTTGGCAGTTTATCTTAACGGTTTATGAGAAGTATTCGTAAAGATTTCTTGGTGTTTTTAAGTAAAGATACTCCCGCTTACTTTAAGATTGCCGTTGCATATTGACGTAACCCAAAAGTCTTGTATATTTTTCTGCCGTTTTGGATTGGTGTAGTACTAATGAAGGCCCTTCGTAAGAATCTCTGCTCTATCCTAATAGCCGTTTTTTGCCGTAGAACATAACTGAAAAGTAGCCTTTTCTTTTACTTAGCTCATATGTGTTTAGTCTAATAAGCACTAATATTTGTTGGTAGGGCTTTAAACATTATAACGTTGTCGATTAGATTCTTTGAAATAACAGTAGTACTACGCGGTCAAGTAGTGGATGTATTAATTTTGGTTTGGCAGACCGCTAGCTAGTCTTCACAGTCATTTATGGGGCCAATTAATTGGCCCGTGCCCTAGTGTGAAGTAAGTACATACTGTAATGGACTTAAAATCAATACAGTAGGCTAATACAAAACAATACACTCAATTTTACTGTAAGTAAAGTTGACTTCCTGCACTTCAATTACTACTATTCCAACACCATGAAATAATATTTAATAAAGGTATTCTACAAGAAGATTATTAATCAAAATCATATAAATTATACGACTGATATAAAAGTAAATAGGTAGATAATTATCCTAGGGAAGTAATGGAAAAATTTCACATTATTTTCAAAAATCTCGCTAATACCAAAATCAGATCTAAAACAATTCTCAATTTCTGTTTGGTGATTATAGTTGACTCACAATCATTGTGCACATATAATGCTATACTTAATAATATACTTAAAAGAAATAACACAAGCAATAAATAGTTACCGATATAAATTAATACGTAGATATGTTTTAAGTATGATAACATTCCTAAATGATATTATCAATTTTACGATAATTTTTATTTTACTTTATTATTGATATAAATCTGCTAAATACGAAATTTAATACTTTTAAGGACATTCTTCAGTAACGAGTTCATAATGAAGAAGGAAACGAATACGGAAATATACGAACTTTTATATATAGTATTGGTAAATCAGATTGAATGCGAGGATTTTCATCTTGTATTTAAAACTGATCGTACTAACTTGTTATTTATAGTAAAATTTGTTGAACAAAGAGATATTTTGTAAGATTTACGGATCAATTATGGAGAATTTCAATATACTCGTGAAGAACATCAAAATATTTGCGAGCATATAGTAGAAGAAAAAAAATGAATAAACGTTATACTTGTTATAACTGTTTAATGCCAAACTTGAGCGGGAAGATAAAAGAACCCATACGTACGAGTTATAAACGAAGAAAGATGACCATTGAGTCGAACAAGTGTTGGTAATTCTCCTACGACATTAAACTCGCCTTATCTGTGAGCCTTACAATTTTAGATCATATTTTCGATAACTAAAACTGATAAATAAAGATTTAGAAAATGTTTCGCACAATTTCGTATAGTAACACAAAAGGAATAAAGGATAAATACGATCAGTAAAAAAATGAAACATTATTTTCATCCGAGTATTTTAAATCCGATTGAAAAGACTTTGTAATTTAACATGTAGTTCATAAGATATATATCTCAAAACTACGGTTATATAGCTTTAAAATCGCGACTTAGTGTTAAATAAATAGATGGCACATATAACTAGACCGGATATCATGGGATAAATATAAGAAAGTAAAACAAAGCCTTTAAAGCGTTTAAATAAGCCTAAACATACGATATCCGTATATAAGGCTGTATTAATGATAGTGAATAATAGAGCGATATTAAAAAAAATAGAAAAACACAATTTGGGTATATTTAGGGCGATTTCTATAATATTTAAGTCTTTTTTTTCTTTGGGAGATAACAAATCGTTAATTCAATTGATTTCGTAAGATAAGGCGCCACGTTTGAGGATGACTTTGGAAATGACTTTTTTGCCAACAACATTAACAATAGTAGTTGAGAGTTGTACGACATTGTCAAATTATATTTCATCTCCATTTTTTGTTGGTTATATAGAGAGCTTGAGTTTCGTATTCATGCCGCTATTTATCATTTTCAAAGTTCATTATTACGTTGTAATTAATTTATATCCTATTGGATTATTCATAGTTTTATTGGAAATAATTTTATAGTTAATGATAAAGTTGGATATTTTATTAATATATCTATGGAACACCGTATAAAGACGCTGAATTTTAATGTTCAGATAGTTTGTATGAATAGAAACGAGATTAATGATTGTTACATCTCATATTATCTAATATAAGTAAGGAAAAGAACTTTGGGATTATAGTCGAATGACAAAGGAGCAATGAAGAGAATCTAAGCATGAGCAACGAGAATACGAAATGTTAAAGAGAATTTAACGAAATTTTCAACTTCGCTTAATACATTTGATAGGAAAAACATATTAATTCAACCGGGCCCACGACCTGGAGGGAAAGTCTCAGTAACAATGAATCTTGGGAATTAATAACATAAAAAACATGAGATTGAGGGATGTCACAATTATACTTTGAGCAGATAATATTAATGGTATGACGATTACTGTAATAGTGAGGTAAACCAAACCAATAACAAAGGAAAAGTTAAAGAAAGTTATCGCGTTAAATGAAGTAAAGGGATCCCTTACTGAAAAATATATTAACATTACAGACTTTTTCTTATGTTCACCTATTTCGCATAAATTAATTTAAAATTTGGTACCGAGAAACTATTAAAATTGCTCAATTGTTCTACGTGACTATGATTATCTCTATATTCATAAAGTTTCAATTGTAATAGAAGGACTAATTCTAGTCTAAACGGTTAAAACGATAATATTATAGAGTTGCGAACGTTAGCAGTTGAAAAAGACAAAAATCATTTTTTTAATATAATTAAATAGAATATCAACTTTGATGGAGCTGAATAAGAGAAATTGATGGAGAAGTGATGGAAAGTTACTTGGTGTATGATAAAAGGAACAAATACCGATAACGTAAAGTAATAAATTGAATCGTAATATAAGGCGACGTCATAAACAAAATAATTTAAATAAAACTTTATATAAAATTATTAACAAGTGATTTAAGTCGTTTGGTATTAAAGCGGGAAATATGTATTATACAGAAAATTCCGACGCATTGGTCGACGAGTAATATCTGCATTATTTAGGAGAAGAACTCGTATGAACTGGAAGACTGGAATATACCTAGAGATATGGTTCTACGTTCGATTTAAAAGATATATAATTAACTAATATCGTTACTTATTCCGTCGAACTCGAACCAGAAAACAGAATATTCAAGTTAAAATAACATAAATAATCGCAAAATATTATTTGTTTTACGCAACAATTTCATCCTATGATAAATTCTGACGGATTTTCTATATTAGAAGACTTGTTGCTAGGGCTTTGGACCTTACAACATCGTCGATTCGCTTGGTCGAAGTAACAGTAGTAATATGTAGTCAAGTGGTAGATGTATTGTTTTAGGTTTGGCAGACCGCTTGCCAGTCTGCATAGTAATTTATATAACAAACTGTTTGACCCGTGCTCCAGTATAAAGCAAACGTATACTATACCTAACTTACAGCTAATACAGTAGGTCCAATATCTATATACTCAACTTGTAGTTAATATAGTTAAATTTATTATAAGTAAAGTTAACCTATTATACTACAGATATTATTATTCCAACACGAGCGGTTTTTTATTTTATATTCGTAAGCTAATATAGTTGACTAAACCTTTCCGATTACCACTCAATTATACCTTTATTTACTCGCTTTACCCCTATTAATACCAGTTGATTCTCATAGCCAAATTAACTCCGTTTATACCTAAATTTACTCCATTTAACTTTAATTGCCCTATAGCTACGAAGTCCTACTTTATTGATCTCCATAACAGGTTTTTCTGTTATGGGCTTATATAAACTTTCAATTTAATCATTCTAATGAAAGAGGTCGTTATATTTAGTTCCCTGGTAATTTTTCAATTTAGTATATCCTCATTTTCCGGTACATAACTTGATCTCATTAGGTAGATTATTAACGTTGCGCTCGATACGTATAATTAGCTCATTGTTATTTACAACCCTTTTCAAGGCTTTATTAAGTAACGTTTTTGTTATATCGTTTGTAGGGTTATTTTCTTTATTAATATGTCGTAATCCCCCGATTTCCATACTTTCATAGGCTTCGAGGAGTGTTATTATGTCGATTATTAGGCTTTTTTTGTTAGTGGTTTGGAACTTTAAAGGGTATTCGAATAGGCTTTTCGAATCGGTACAAGTTACTACTGGGATAAGAGGAATTTTGGGTTACCTGGTAATAATGTTAGTTCTTTTTTTATAATATTATACTTGCATGAAAACCTACTATTATAATGTAGATCTTGGAAGCCAATATGTTTCGTATAATGTTTTTACATTTGGTCAAGATTTTATAAATTAGGTTACCGATAATGTAAAACTAATTCTTCCACCTATTTTCATTAATAAAGCTTATTAAAAAACCGATTTGTAAATATAAGTTGGTGTTATTTACCAAGGACCTATTTATAAAGATTATTAACTTAGATCTTGACAGGTCGATTAAGACTATATGAATACCTCGGTTTAGGTTTTTTTTTTGCCACTTAAACCTTTTGTTCAGCTGTTTAAAATATTTATCTATTGGATCTTAAGCTTATTCCGCAATGGATAAGTTGTAGGAGGATTCCGGTTAACCTAAGGTGCCAATATAATGGCCACGTATATATTATTCTAGTTACCTTTAAGCGTTGGACACGTTAGTTTTGTCGATTATAGTTAAATTAACGCTTTAGCTCTTTTGGAGAAAGCTAAAGTCAATATTGACACTAAGCTCACGGATTAATGTTTTTTTTAAAATTCAATTGATTACTTTTCGCGAATCTCCTGACCGGCTTGTAATTTTAAAACTTTGAGTTGGTAGTATAGAGGATGGATGTAATGCCAAGCATGACTTATACTAGGGAAATGGCTACCCGCAGTCATAGGATAGATGTCTAGAGGGTAAAAGGATACCTGTAGGCACTAGCTATGTTGGAACAACAATTCAAATACAACTCTCTACCCCTCCAAATACCTCACCACAAAGACTCCGTTTCTACTGTAATCATCTAGTAACTTGTACAGCGGTCGAACCTGCAATCTCCTAATTCGCAGTCAGAAACTATTATGGTCCGACCTACAATAGTAAGCTGAGTAGGTATTAATTGGGATTTACTATTGAGGTGCGGAAGAAGACTAAAAGAGGCTACCATGGCTCCTTGTATAGGACCTTTGGGCAAAACTAGTGCCCAACCCGTTACATGCCCTTATACATACCGTATACAGATTATACCCGGCCTGTATCCGAACCGTACCCAATTCGCACCCGGGTCGGGCCTAGGCCGAATATTGCCTATTTCGTTACATATACAGTTACTTAACCTATAGGTTTAATAGCTAACTGTTTGAATCCATAATATACTCCTTTCCTCCCCGGTTATTATAAAGGTTACGACGCCTTACTAAATAAATACCGGACGCGGGCCGTATCCGGTTGATATGCTAGTCGGGTGTAAGCAGGTAATATTACGTTTAATATATCGTATAACGTTTCGGCCAGCTTAACCCTAGGTTTTCGGCGCTGTATAACTTACTCCTTAGCCTTATCGTCGATAACTTATAATACGCCCGTAAGTTAAGAATATAATATTTCTTTTTTTACTGTTAGCGCCGTATAATGTACCCGTTAACGTAGCGTATAATAAATTTTTTATAACCCTCGATATCGTATAACGCACCGTGTAAAGTTGCGTTTTTACCTTTAGTTTCATGTAAAGCGCCCTGTATAATACGTGACTATTATTGAATCCAGTCCAGCCAATCTCTTTAAATATGAACGCCCCACATAATCTCTAAAAATTCCTCTTTTTCCCTTTTACACCACCGCCTTTTTTTGTTCACTACCCTTTTTATAACTATTTTACCTCCCCATAACACATCCTAACGAGCCATTCCTATTAATATATTTTTGTTTTTTTCTCATAATTTATTATTATAACTAACGTGTATAACAGACGTAACTTTTGTTACAGTACCGCAGACGACTTTAAAAAGGATAACAAGCCTCCCCGTAAGGTATATTACCCTATTATATACTAATACCTTACAGTTAGTTACTTATTATAATCCCTTCGCATTATAAAAGATCTTCTTATCTTTAAAGATAATGTAAATAAAAACAAGCTCTTTTCGTTACAAGTTTAAAACGCTTATATATCATATATTAACCGCTTTTTAAACTTTGTAGTTTCTCTTCTACTACATCCGAGTTTATCGGACTCAAAAATATCGTGTATTCCGGAAGTTTTATAATAAGGTAAGTTTACAAATCACCTTTATAGGAAATGAAATCGCAAATTAACTCATTTTCGTAATATATTTAAGAAATAAGCTTATTTACGTGTTTACTCAGTTTATACACCCTTTTATGTTTATTAGTTATTATGGCAAAGGGTAAAAGCCATATCCTATCTTCTACGTATGAAAGTAAAAGAAATATCCCAGGTTATAAATCAGTTTTTGCTCCCGCCTTTTTAAGTTAATTAATTAGTTTACCTTGTTCCGTAATATTGCTCAGGTACAAGGAATTCATATTATGCCGGACGTATTAACCGTTACTATTTTAAATATACGTTTACGTCGCCTTTTCCTTTCAGGTCCGTTTTTACTCCAGACTTTTCCGTTACCTTTTATTATCTCGCCTATTTACAAAAATAAAACGCTTTCAGTCGACCGGATTTTTACGAGTAATATCTTCGTCCCAACCCCCTGTACCTACCGCCGTAAACCCTTTGGTGTTTTTAACCTAAAGGAGAAAAAAGATATAACCACCTAAACTACAGCTTTTAAACTAATGTAGATTACGGCTTATAAAATATAACGAACGACTTCTAAGGTTTAATTATACTATCCCCGATTTCACTTGTATCTTATTTGCTAACTTAAAACAGAAACGAATTAATTGGACCAACCGTAAACGGGCGTAAGATCGCGTCCGGGCCGACCGCGTTACCTGGGCTTAAACTAACATATTACAATCTTTAGTAACCCATTTAAAAGGCTACTCCCTCCGCCCCGCTCTCCGTTCTACTCGTTAACAGTTATCGTCGGCTTTCTCCAACGCCCGTCCCTTTTAACGTTATCCTTTATTATCGGCCTCCCTTAATGTCCGCTCCTCCTCGTATTATCCGCTATTGGCCTTTCCTAACTCCCTCCCCTCCTCGCGTTATCCGTTCGTTTCGGCGTTACCTCGTATTCGTCCCTCTTTTTACCATCCCCCCTTTTCGACTTCTACCAAGTTCTGTTGCGCTTTTTATTATCTTTTTCCATCGGTATCACCTAATATTCGAATCTCATTATAATAAGGCCTCTAACTTTAATAACGTCAGAACTCGTTAAACCCTAATAAGGATAATAATAATAAATAGGTAAATCTTAATAAAGTTTTAATAAAAGCCGACTTACGGTTAGATATATATTCTAAATATTCAGGTAATATTTCCCCGTAACTACCTAATATATTGAAGTTTCGTTGAAAAATCAATTTTCTCCTTTATTTATAAATTCAATATTATTTCCAAGGTATAAAAGATTTGCTTCGCATTTATCACATAAAATAAGTTTAACACCGACGTCGAAATACCGGGTTATTACAAACCTGAATATCTTTTCATTCCATGTTAAATTATCTAAAGTTATAATATACTAACAACTTCCCAATGATTCTCACTTCCACTTATTATAGCTCTTTTACTTAACTAATATATAAAGAACCCCATCCCTTCCCGGTTTTACCGGAAAAATTTCCTATACTTCAAATTTCTCGTATTTACCTTATATAGTTTCGCCGAATGTTGTTTACAATTCGTCGCCGTTTTAATTTACTATCAAATATAGATTATCGTCGTTTAATTAAAGTTTTCTCTGTACGTAAATAATCTAAAAAAGTCATCATTTTCCCTACCAGACTAATTAACGACTTTATATCCTTATTTACTGTTGGAATAAGTGATATTTCATACCTATTTAATAAACAGTTTATTTTAAACCCGTTAATCGTCGACTTCCGGTGATTCAACGCGAATTAATAAAAGGATAAATATAAAACTTAATCGTAATATAAAAAAACGACGACGATACAAAAATACTTTGAAACCTTTTAATTTACCCGTTTAATACCATTATTTATTCATAGGTAATACGCTGTGAATGAAAATCATTCGACTTTTATCAAAAAATATAAATTTATTTAAAATACGCTCATTGAATTCGAACCGCGATTACTAATGACAAAAACTGAAAATATATAGATTCTTTATTACATATCTCGAAAGTATTCAGCGTACGTATAAATAATTATAAACCATATAAATTCCAACTAAACAAATTTAAAAAGGCGATCCGTAATAACTAGTAGATATTGTAGGCTATGATTCATAACTAATAAATCAATTATAAAGTCGACCGAAATATATGCCTAATGACGTTTAAGGATAAAAAAAGGTTAAAGAAAACCGTACTATAAAGTACGACGAAACTTTGTCTCGTTACATTACGTATATATTTGAAATAAATATTCAATATCTACGACTATCCCTTTCTAATAGTAATCCCGCCCAAAAACTCGAAACAAAATATTTTTATCCGGATGACCTATAATAAGCGAGTCGTAGGTTTATTATAAGATCTTCGTTGTTAGTAGTTTTTAATTCGGTAACTATAAACAATTACAGTAACATGATATACCTCGCGGGTTAATTTCGTAATCCTCAATTTACATTAATTCTCATACTTTAGGTAAAAAACGTCTAACGCCTTCGCAAACCGCTAAAAGACGAATTTTATATAATGGGTCGTTCGTTACTTTTTAATCTTACAATTTTACTAACGTTCCCGGGTTGAAAATAAGGCTATTATTTAGTATTAACGATACCGACGGGCCTAACGAGGGCCGGGCCCGCGGCGATATTACCGATAATATTATATTAAAACTTTCTAACATTATCCTGTTATAACCCAAGGACCAACTGCAGGTTACGAAACAGGCCAGCGGTCCGCTACGCCATCAGAGGCCTGATGTTCAACATATCAAGCTAGGGATCTCTTTTATGTAAGCACCCAGGGTTAGGGTTTGGACCGACAGGACCGCCCGCGGTCCAGTCGACAATATTAGGACTGAAGGAAGCGACATCAACTTCAGCGGTCCAGTACAGAAGATGGTATGAAGGCCATTGGATATAAGGATACGGCTATCACCACATAGATAGTATTTCCTTCATAGCTCTTCAGTTGTCAATCTAAGTATTCAGTCTACATACCTGAATAGCCTAACGGCTAGTGATTATTCTACAGCACGAACACACATCTTCTTGATATTGCATCTTTGTTACCTCTACTACCTTACTGTTAACATAAACCCAGTAACACCTTCTATTTACTCACGGGTATTTAGTGTGATAATTACATATCACCGATTAGACCTGGGCACGAGCCGGGTCCGGGGCGGTATTATTTTTAACGGCCTTTTAAAAAACTCCGCCGTACCCTTAAAATATATATCGGCGTAATTTAACAATTAAGCTTTCGTTTTGGAAAACTCCTTTATATAGCCCATCGTAATGTATATCAATTTAATATATAAGTTCATTAATATTACGTTTAATATAATAATAAAAATAGGTTAAAAAATCCCCGCGCGACGTTCCTTAATTTTAGGTTTATCGTTTAACCTACGGGTTAACGTACTCGGGCAGGTGCTCCAAATTACAGACTTATACTGTAAGTGGTATTAAAAAGGTAAAAAGACTTCGGAATATTTAGCTTTACGTTTCTAAATTAACCGTAGTAAAGAAAAGTATTACAATCCCTTATAATTCTTTAAGATTGTAAACGATATACGAACACTATGTAATTCGGAAAACCACGCTTTTAAATAGGATACCACCACGAGGAACTCCTTGTCGTAAATATTATAATTATGTTCCCTATCTATTAATGATACGAAGTAATAAGATAGTACCTTTAAAATATTATTCTTATTTCGTTATAACAAATACCCTTTTAACGCCGTCTCCGATAAATCGGTTATTACTACTATTAACCTATTTGAATGCTAATATGTCAAAATCGGGGCCGTAATAAAAGTATCCTTTAAAATTTAAAATATATATTTCTTTCGTTTTATCTATACTTAACGAATACTTTATATCGTTGGGCGAACAAAATGATTCGTTAACTTTCAAAAAATCACTGATAAAATTACGATAGAAGTTGGTAAAACCTAAAAAGTTTCGAACCTCCCGGACCGTACGTAATAACTTTTAATCGCGGATTACACGGATTTTCTCGGGGTCAACCCAGATACCTACCTTAACCGTTATAATAAAACTTAGGTATTTTACCTTCTTAATCGTAAAGTCGTATTTTTTTTAAATCTAGATTTAATACCGTATTATTAAAACGTTCGAAAACTACATAAACATTCGTTATATAATCCTACTTAATACTTTTTAAAAAAGAACACCGTTGAAATATGTTATGACGAAATTATCCTAGATATTCGCTATTATATAATTAATATATTGTTGGAATAGTATTATATGAAGTGCAGTAGGTTAACTTTACTTACAGTAAAGTTTACAGTACTGCAAGTGTTTTTCTTTGTGCGGACTTACCGCATTGGGTGTAAGTCGAGTGCAGTATGCTGCAATTCACTCTAGGGCACGGGCCAAGCACTTAGCCATACAAATTACAGTAAAGACCAGCTAGCGGTCTGCCAAACCTAGAACAATACATCCACCATCTGACCACATAATATTATTGTTACTTCGAAGACCATTCGAATCGACAACGTTGAAACATCTAAGGTCTACTAACACTGATCAGTGCTTGCCTGCTAGGTTAAGCACAGATAAGCTAAGTAGAAGAAGAAGCTACTTTCCTGTTATGCTCTACGTCAAACGGAGGCTAAAGTAGAGGAAAGATTCTTGTGAAGGGCCTCTACTGCTGCGTCGGTTTTTACGGTAGCAAGTAGAAAAAACTTTTAGATTGCGGCGGTTCTTACGGCAGACTAAAGGTAGCGACGGTATCGTTACTTGAAAAACACCAAAAAATCTTTATTAATCCTTTTCAAAGACGTTGAGATTGACTGTCAAAAGTCTTAACGTATGGCAAGTTGGCAAACGGCTAAGTTAATATTACTACAGGTGCTACTACTATAAAAAAACGACTAAGTCACACGACTAAACAACAACCTTCGCCATCCACCACCAAACGACCTTTACTCTTACCCTTTAAATCAAACCTTTACCCTTACTTTAATTTTTTTCACTTCCTATATCACTTTAATCGTTAAGTTAGCTTCTCCAAGCGAAAACACCAAGTCGCGCCAAAAAAAGCCACGTCGCGCGACCTTACGCCAAACTTTCAAGTCGTCAAATAGCTAAATTCTCACGCGACGTTACGCCCAAACACCAAGTCTCCTACGATCAAGATCATCAAGTTACGCCTTACACGCCTTACCACGTCTCATACCAACCAAAAACGTCAAGATAGCTCCAAGTCAGGCACTTAAAGATAAAGTTAACGCCTTCGGATCTGGTTTTACTAAGTTTTACGACGACAGCTTATAGGAAATGAATATTGATGAAGAATTAACGGAAATAACCTTACCAACTTCGTCGGCTGCTATATCGTTGAACATGATAGTAGTAAAGACCCTGACCGTGCTTTCTGCAAGTATCGCGATTTTTTCGACGACTGGATAATTAATATGTGGAAAGGAATTCAAATGACCTTTAAGTACAAGCTAAAAGCTGAGTTTAAACGCCAAGGTATTTACTACCAAAAGGAAGCTTTACTAAACTAGTAGAAACCCTTTTTAAGCCGGTTCAACTAGAAAAACGCCTTTAAGACGCTAGACCTTAAAACCCTAAAGTAAAAGGAAAAGGCGTTAAAGAACTTTACTGCCCTTATACGCGATCTAGGGGGCCTCCCCTTCACCCTTAACTAAGCCAGGCTTTTTTAAGCTCGGATAACTAGCCCGTTAATCTATTCGGTATAGCAACACCTCCACATAACAGCGCGGAGTACGCTTTTAACGGCGGAAAAACACGCGAAGTGAAGGAAACCAACGCGGCTAGAGGTATTAACGTCGGCTTTTTTCACCAGTGAATTAAATAAAATCGTTAGGCTTTTCAAAACCTATAAGGCCCTATCGACCTTTAATACTATAATCGCTAAGAACCTTAAAACCCATTTTCCTTCAAACTTTCCTACGTATGAGAGCCAATTATAGGCCTTACTACAGGACTTTACCCGTCGAGCTATACGAATTGCAATTACCTTTAATACCGTGCCTCGGACTCTTTAAGCTTTAAACCATTAGGAAACGCCAACCAAACTTGAGATGACTATCGCGACCTTTTTCCAAAACATGTTAGAATGGTTAACAGTAACTATAAGTTGATAACGGATTTCGTTAAAAGCTAGGATAATATAAAAAAGTATGACGAAAAGCCTTATAACTTTCTTGATACCAAAATAATGCCTTTCCTAAATATTTGTAAGTGAATAAAGGTTTTACAGTTTAGTTTTCACTTACAATTCCCTGAAATCCTTATAAGTTACGCTAAAGATTAATACTTAACCTTCTTAATAAACTTCATCACATTCTGCGATATTTATGATGATATAAAGGGCCACTTCGAATACGATGTCTACTTAACGCAATATTATATAATCTAGGCTATTACGTGGTAAATTACAACAATATCAAAAAAGAAAAAGGGGGAATCACTAATAAATATTTTTAATCAAATGCTTAACAAGTTGATAATGCATTAAAAGGTAATAGGGAAGGCCTACATTGGCGAAGCCATACTTCGCGAGTAGGTACGGGTAACTGTTACAGGCGTTAGTAAGTTCGAATACGCCTTATAATGCCCGGATATTACCTATAAAGGCTTTTTTTAGCCAATTACGATTTTCGTTTACCACCGTAATAACATGTATACCAAACTCTTTTGGTATATATTTTCAAGCCGGAAACTTTTTCAACGTGGATGAGGAAGACTTTATGGTAGTTAATTACATTGACCGTAAGTATTTACGCCTATAACGCCTTAGATCAGGTCCATTAACTTCAGCCCCAAACAAAAGGCAAAATCCACGTTAACGTTATTAAAATTTAGGCGGACCTGTTAACCGTAAGCACTATCATCGTAATAGTAGTAATAAATATTAGATTTGTAATAAGTCCGGTTACTAGTCAACTCATTACCTCCCCCCTCCCTTTCTGCCAAGCGTAATAATAGCAAAATAATGCATTACGTCTAATACCTTATTACTTCGGAATAAGATTACTTTAATTAGGTTGTAGATACTAAAGACGATAAGCTAACTAACGTCGTTAACGCTCTTAAGCAGATTAAATGACACGAAAATATTACTTTTAATACGGCAACCTAGTGATCAGCTGACTATGTTGTTTTGTACCGCTTAAATGGTAAAAACCCTTACCTTTACCTTAACTATACCCCTAATTCCTTACATACCTTTAACCTCCGTAATCGTCATACGGATTATACTTTTTAGGTTATTATGCCAGAAATTGGGGCGGCAAGGTATTTAACAGGAGGGTATTCGCAGTATATAGAATTGGGGAGGGAAAGAATTATAACTATAAAGATTAATCGTTACGATATTAGTAAGGCTGAAGTTGGCTTTGGCTTTGGCTAATAATTATCGTTACTAGGGACAACTATAGTATAAACTATTATAGGAGAAATTACGTTCTATATCCTTAAGTCCCCTACCCCTTTTTTACTTTATTTAAAGGATATAAAGACTTTCGGCGTTAACGTTAATATTAACGTAAACGAGCCGGTTAAAAACAACTAAAGGTTTTTACTTACTTTTAAGTGGGGGTACTTATAGTTTTATCTTTCTAGTCCGAAAGTAGTGGTATTAAAGCTAACGACGCCGGAAATACATTGATTATACCTGTGTTGAAACTATCCATTTTTTAATAAACTATATAAAGTGTTAAAGATTATAAGGTATAACGATGAGAAATATTTTTCTTTAAAAGTTATGAAAAAAACTTCACTACCATTATGAAACATATGTTTAAACCCTTTGGAAATTTAAGTTTACATTCAAAGACAATAAGGATTTCAATTGTAGAATCTTTTTTAATGTGTTTTACTTCGATAATAAGCCTATTTTTCACGTTGTTAACTTCGTACCTCTTTTTTACGGAGCTAACTTTCTAAAGTCCCTTTCAGCAAAGGATACGTAGGAAAGATGAAAACTGTTATGGATTAACATGTACCTGGGTCTATCTAATATCTTTGTTTACGATACCAGAATTAACTTTACAATGACGGAGTTTTGAAGAGATATTAAAACAATAAGTATCCAATGAAAATATGTACTTGTAAAAGCCTACTAAAGTATTAACAAAGTTAAAAGGGTATACGCCTTACTTCTCCGAACGTATAATATCCTTATGTTGGAAATTAAAAGTTTTACGAATCCGGAGGAACGTTTAAAAATAGCAATAAAGGGCTTGAACGATATTCTAGGCCCCGAAGGCCTAGTGCCAACGTTACTGGTCTTTGAAGTATACCTACGGCTGACGAGTGAATCTCCATCCTCGAAAAGTACTTAGAAACATACTACGGCTTATAGTAAAGTTTTGAGGGAACTACGAAGGAAATCGGCACGCCGCTAAGTCAATAATATCCTTAACACCAGAAACGAGCTTATAACAATCAACGTGTTTACTTTTCCACTACAAAGTAAAGTCCTCAAATAGTGGGAGCCAGGTAAATAAGAGGGGCCATATAAAATATTAAATATCGCAAATTTTAAAATAGTTATTAAAACTGCTAACGATCTTTTGTTTTTTCGAACTACTTGGGTTAAGCTTTATATTAAGTTTACTAACGATAGAAACCCTTAAGTGAAACGACCGAATCAATACGAACCTCCCTTACCCGTTATCGATAGGTTAATGGAACGCTGCCAGCGCGGATGACCTCCGAAGAAGAGAAACATTAAAAAGGAGGAATATATACCAAATAATACTTATAATATTACTTGAGTAAGCAGGAAATAGAAGGATAACGAAAACTTGGTGATAAAACCGAAGGTATAAAGGGTTTTTAAAACTTTTAATAAACCTTTGAAAGAAAACAACCGGGTCGAGATCAACGGTTTACCAATTCGAGGTATGGTATAATTTATATCGAAAGCTGAATTTAATCTTTAAAACCTGAATGTTACGATTTTCAGGTCGAGGATTATCCACAAAGTTAAAGGTAAAACCACGGGACGGCCGTACAAAAAGTCACGACTTACCGTTTAAAAATACGGCGATGAAGGCAAGGACTGGATCCTTATGCAGTTAGAAACAATCCAAAAGATTGGCTAACATTTAGTGGTTACTTTGGTAGCAAGTTTACCAGCCAAGTCCCAAGGTAAATTTACATTTAATAACTGTAATATTATTCAAGTTTATATATAGTTAATAACAGATTTATAACAGATTATACTATTAAGGTTTCCAAAAGAACTACGTGCTATTTACCTAATAAGAACGATAATACGGTATGTGAAATTAATGTATGGATTAATTAAGGTAAACTTCTATTAGTTTTTAACCTCCCAGTGACACTTTAAGTCCCGGCTAACGATAAAGTCTTTTATATACGATCCGTATTTATTAATAACGTAAAAGAAGAATTTTGGAATAATAGGTAAATAAATTGACGATACCCTTTTCGTCGAAACGGCTAGCTTTATGATACTAAAATAGCAAACTATGGAAGATTGTAAGTTTTGGAATTATAAACAGATAATGATATTAACAGAAAATAACCAATTTAATTTTAATGGATTTTTAATCCGTATGTTTAGTATTAGTACCGGTTTAAGCTTTCTCTAAAAGGGTTAGGGCGCTATTCTTACCACAATCGATAAAGCAAATAAGGCTAAGGCTAAACGGTACTTAAAACAACGTACACGGAGTAGTTATATTACTACCCTATATTAACCGAAAGCCTTATACAATTTATCCATTACGGCATAAGTACAAATAATAACGGATAAAGACTGGAATCAGTTAAATAAAAGATTAATGTGGAAAATATAAAAACTGTACTGTAGAGTTAATATAGTACTAATCGACCTCTTAAAAACAAAGTTAATAATCGTTACAAATGGGTTTTTTGTAAACAACACCAACTTATCTTTATAAATCGAATTCTTAATAACCCTCGTTAACGAAGATAGGCGGAGAACCTAGTTTAGTATTATGCATAATCTAATTTACTAGACTTCCTTTAAGTATAAGAGGATTACACGAAATGTATTAACTTCGAAGGTTTACGATATAATAACGGACTTTAACGTAGGTGTAACGTTATAGGAAACACTTTACCTTATTACCAGGAAGTTAAAGATTCCCTTTATCCCGGTGGTAATTTGTACCGACTCGAAAAGTCTTTTTGGATGCTTATTAAAGCTCGGAACAAACAACGAAAAGCGCCTAATGATTGACGTAATAGCACTTCGTGAAACTTACGAAGGGAGGGAAATTGAGGAGTTCTGATGGATCGATGGCAAAGATAATCCTGTAAATGCCATGACGAAGGCTACGCTAAACAAAGCACTGAAAAGGTTTGTGGATAGTAATAAGCTAACTATACGTATCGAAGGCTACGTGGATAAGCTGCCCGGAAAGCCCAAATTACGTAACGGCGGATAAGGAAGTATTAATAAACTGGAAAATTGTTAGGGGATTGATAATGGTAATCTGTTTAAGTGGCATAGTTGAAGTTACGAAAGGCTATAGCAGAAGAACTTTTTGTAGGAGTTGATAACTTCAGACCTCGGAGCATCGAAGAAATTAAGGTTAAATGGGGTTAATTTACATGAAATTGGGTGCAATGAAGTATGAAAGTTCATTGAAATTAAAAGGGGGTACGAGGCCGCTATTTAATGCTAACCGGAAAAGATTGGTCAGTTATACTAGCGTACGAGTACAAATTAAAAAGCCGCTAGTATTGGAATAGTATTACATGCAGTATAGTTAGTCAACTTTACTTATAGTAAAGTTAACCGTATTACAACTGTATTGCTTTATACGGACTTACCGCATTGGGTGTAAGTCGAGTGCAATACGCTGCACTTTATTCTAAGGCACGAGCCAAGCACTTGATCATACAAATTACAGTATAGACCAGCTAGCGATCTGTAAAACCTAAAACAATGCATCCATCATCTGACCACGCAATACTACTGTTTCTTCGACAACCAATCGAATCGACAAGGTTAAAACGTCTAAGGCCTACCAACATATATCGTTAAAACGTTTCCGGCGTTCCCGCTAACCCAAAAGGGGTAACCAACAATTTAAATGACCTAAATCGTGTACGAAACGCCGTTAATTCTTTTTATTCGAAAACTATATTAATACAGTAAAACGCCGGTTAAATATCTAACTTCATAAGTTATATCGACTTCGACAATATACGTAAAGTTGCCTTAATGAAAGGTAACAAAAAACGATCCTAATTTATAATTTCATCTCATACTCGGTAATCGATATATAACCGTTCCACTCCGCTCCCCTTCCGGTTTACGAATAAATAATACCGACGTTATCGCCGATACCAAGTTTACCTAAACTGAACATTTATTTCTTAATTTCTTGACTTATTATTAAATTTAAAAAAGTCAATATCATAACATTAAGTATAATGGCTTTTCAACTCGTTTCAATAAGAAATTGATTGTATTCGGTTTAATGTAAATATGGTAATCAAATTTCTCAATATATAGGGGTAAGGTCATAAATTTATCTTTATCGAATAAGTTGTGGAATTAATTGAATTTTGGGGAAAAAACTTAATCAATTTCCTTTTTCTCTCATCATGGTTATCACTATCATTTACTAAATCCAAGTTATTTCGTAAAGGCTTATAATATAAGTTATTCGAAACGGGTCCCCCATATGTTATACCCTTTGGTATAAACGTTTTGTTGATTCCAAAAAGACCGAACCTATTACACCTTATATATATTCCATCATGAGCCGTATTGTGATTACGTTGATTATGAAACCTTTTCAACATTGAATTACCAAATGGCTATCACCTTCGTTCAAAAGTATCTATGAATAGCGTATTTTAATAATTCCAAAAATTATATCCCGTATTATTCTGGGAATAATACATATTGATATTGGGTTAAAATATTTATTAACATTTTTAAGAAATTTTTTTATTTAGATAATACGCCTATTTTACCGTAACCTTAATATCGTACCGAAATTTCGCGAATATAATAACTAAATTTACTTTATCCTTAACCGTTATACCAAAGTTTCATTTACAATAAAATAATGATTACAGTTAAAATCGATTTGAACAACTAAAAAATAGGCATTATTAAAACCATAAGCATAAAAAATAAACTTTTATTTATATCAATTTTAATTCAATTAAATTTCTTTTTATTTGATTTTATAATTACACTAATAAAGCTATATAACCCCAAAATGAAACTATATGTAAAAATTAAACTTTCCCCATCGCTGTTAATAGGAAACCTATTGGTAGGCTTTAGCCGTTGCAACGTTGTCGATTTGATTGGTCTTCGAAGTAATAGTAGTATTACGTGGTGAGATAGTAAATGTATTGTTTTAGGTTTGGCAAACCGCTAGCCGGTTTATATTGTAATTTGTATGGATAAGTTCTTGGCCCATGCCCTAAAGTCAAGTGCAACGTATTATATTCGACTTACACCTAATGCGGTAAGTCCATACAACGCAATGAACTTGTATTATGGTCAACTTTACTATAATTCAAGTTGACCTATTGTATTGAATATAATACTATTTCAACACTAACTGGTTTTTAGTTTGTGCGCGTACGTTAGTATAACTAACCAATCTTTTCCGGTTAACGCTAAATAGTAGCCTCGTACCTCCTGACAATTCCAATTGACTCCCATACTGTATTACACCCAATTACATACAAATTAACTCTATTTAACCTCAAGTACTCCGTCCCTTCGAGGTCCGAGTTTATCAACTACTACAAAAAGGTTTTCCGTCATAGCCTTTCGCAACTTTAACTATACCACTTAAACAGATTACCATTATTAATCCCTTGGCAAACTTTTAGTTTGCCAATATATTCCTGTCCGCCTTCACATGGTTTTCCTGGCGGCCTATTTACGTAGTCCTTAATGCGTATAGTTAACCTGTTATTATCCACAATCTTTTCCAAGGCTTCGTTTGGTGATGATTTCGTCGTAGTATTAATAGGGTTATATTTGCTATCGATCTATCGGAATTACTCGATCTCCATCCTTTCATAAGCTTCGCGTAGTGCTATTACGTTGATTATAATGCGTATTTTACTAGTGGTTCGAACTTTAAAAAGCATTCGAAAAGGCTTTTGAAGTTGGTATAAATTACCACTGGGATAAGGGGAATATATAGCTGTCTGGTAATGTAATAAAGGGTCTCTTACAATGCTATAAGTACATTAAAGTCTGCTATTATACCATAAACCTCCGAAGCCAACACGCTTCGTGTAATTCTCTTGCACTTGACGAAGGTTTAGTTGATTAGATTTCCGATAATGTTAAACTAATATTTTCGCCTATTTTTGTTGACGATGGTTATTAGGAAGCCGATTTGTAAAAACAAGTCGGTGTTATTGACGAAAGACCTGTCTGTAAAGATTATTAGCTTAGCTTTTAAAAGCTTAATTGGCACCATATTAATCCTGCGGTCCAGGTTTCGTATTTTCCACTCCAACCTTTTATTTAATCGATGAAAGTCTTCATCTGTTGGTATTTGTGTTTACACCATAATAGATAAATCGTCTAAGGCTTTCGGTTGGCATAGGTTAGCAATATTACTACCTTATACACGCTATTCAAAGTACCTTTAAGCCCTAACCCCATTAGGTTTATCAATTGTGGTAAGAATAATGCCTTAACCCTTTTGGCTAAAGTTTAGGCCGGTATTGATACCAAGAATACGAATTAACGATCCATTAAAATCAAATTAATTGTTTTCCGTTAACGATGTTACTGGTTTATAATTTTAAAACTTTAAGTCCTTAAATGATTGTTATTTCAATGCCATAAAGCTAGTCTTTCCGACGAAAAGGGTATCGTTAATTTACATACACACTATATCAAAGTCTTTCTCTTACGTCATCAATAAGTACGAATCGTATATTAAAGACTTTATCGCAGGCCGGGATTTAAAATATGACTGATAGGTTAGAAACTAATGGTCGTCTGCCTTAGCCAATCTATACAGTGGTTTAGTATACCGCATTACCGTTCCTAGTAGGTAAATGATATGTAGTTCTTATAGTAGCTCTAATAGTATAATCCGCTGTAAATCCATCATTAATTGTTTGTAGGTTTTCGTAATATTACAGTTATTAAGTATAAACTTACCTTTTAACCTGATTAGCAAGCTTATTACTAAGGTAACTACTAAGAGTTATTTAATTTTTTAGATTGTTAATAATTGCGAAAGGATTTAGTCCTTACTTTTATCCCTGTATCATTAAGCAATTAGTTTTAAATTTTCGTACGGCCGCCCCATAGTCTTACTCTTAACTTCTTAGATAATCTTCGACTTAAAATCGTAATATTTGGGGTTTAAAGGTTAAAGTTGGCCCTCGATACAAATTATACCATACTTCGAATTAATAAACCGTCGATTTCGACCCGGTAGCTTTCCTTAAAAGGTTTTCCGAAAGTCTTAATAACCTTTTATATCTTAAGTTTCATTACAAAGTTATCGTTATCTTTCTCCTTCCTATTTACCTAAGTAATATTATAGGTACTACCTGGTATATATTCCTCTTTTACAACGGTTTCATTTTTCGAAAAACGTTCGCGCCAGCGAAGTTTTATTGGATTGTCGATACCGGATGGAGTAGGTTCGTGTTAACTCAGTCTTTTAACTTTAGGGTCTTTATCGTTAGTAGCCTTCGTATAAGGCTTAACATGAGTAGTCCGAAAAGACATAGGACCGTTAGTATTTTTAACAATTACTTTAAAATTTGCGATACTTAATATCTTGCATAGCCCCTTTTATTTACCCGGCTTCCGCTATACGAGGATTTTAATGGTAAAACAAGTAAGTCGATTGTTATAAGCCTGTTTTTGGTATTCAAGACGTCATTAACTTCTCGGTGTGCCGATTCCTTTCGAAATTCCCTTAAAGCTTTGTTATAAGCCGCAGCACATTTCTAAGTACTTGCAGAGGACGGAAATTTACTCGTCAGGCGTAGGTACGCTATAAAGACTAATAACGTTGGAATTAGGCCGTCAGAGCCTACGGTGTCATGAAAGCCTTTTAATGCTATTTGTAGGCGTGCTTCCGAATTCGTAAGGCTTCTAATTTCTTTCATAAGGATACCATACTCTCGTCGAAGTAGGGCGTGTGCCCTATCAACCTTTTTAATTCTTTAGTAGGCTTTTATAGGTACCTGTTTGTACTAAATACCTATTATTTTAGCATTTTCCTAAAATTCTATTGCTGTAAAGTTAATCCCGGTATTGTGGACGATGACGTTAAGTAAACTCAAGTACGTGTCGATTTACAGTATTCTTAACGTTTTCCACGTATCCTTTGATAATAGGGACTTTAAAATCTTGGCTCCATGGAAAGAGGTTGCGAAGTTAACGACGTAAAGGATAGGTTTATTATTTAAGTAAAACACATTAATAAAGATTACATAATCAAAGTCCTTATTGTCTGTTAATTTAAACTTAAATTTCCGGGGGGCTAAGATATACGTTTGATAATAGTAGCAAAGCCTTTTAATAGCTTTTACGGCAAAGTATTCTTCATTATTATACCCTACAATTTTTTGTACTTTGTATCGTCTATTAACAGTTAGGTAGTTAAAACGCCGATAAAGTTAACGTATTTATGGCTTCGATAGATTTAATATCATTGTTTTCAGACCTTGAAGATACAATTATAGGTGTCCTTACTTAAATGTAAGTGAAAACCTTTAGCTGTTTTTAATTAGTTTGTTCACTTTAATATCAATGTTAACGCCGAAAGTCTTTATCTCCTTTAAGTAAAGTAGAAAAGAGATAGAGTAATTAAGGATATAAAACGTAATCGCTTTAATAATAGTTTAAAATACCGTTTTCTCTAGTAACGATAGTTATTCGCCTAGGTTAAAGCCACATTTAGCCTTGTTTATATCGTAACGATTAATCTCTGTTGCTATAATACTTTCCCCTTACAGTTCCATATAGCCTTTTGTTAAGTATCTTGTTGTTCCAGAATCTGGAATAATACCCTGAAACGTATGATCCGTATAACTATTACGAAGATTAAAGATATATAAGGAATTAGTGGTATAATTAGGGTAAAGGTAAGAGTTTTTACCACCTAAGAGGTATAAGAAGGCATGGTTGGCTAGTTACTGGGTTATCGTGTTAAAAGCAGTATTTTTGTACCACTTTATTTGTTTAGGAGTATTAACAGCATTAGTTGGCTTATCGCCTTTATTATTTATAACCTGGTTTAAGTAATATTGTTTCGAAGTAATAGGGTATTGGATGTAATACGCTACTTTATTGTTATTAAGTTCGGAGGGGGCTTTGGCGAGTTAAATAGCAACCGGCTTTACCACAAATCCAATATCTTTTACCATTATTGCGACGATAATATTTGCGGTTAACAAGTCCGCCTAAATATTAATAGCGCTAACGTGAGTTTTACCTTCAGTTTGGAGCCAAGGTTAAAAAACTTAACTTTAGATGTTATAGGCGTGAGTACTTACGGTCGACGTAATTAACTACTATAAGGTTTTCCTTATCCACGTTAAAAAAAGTTGTCGGTTTGGGGATATATACCGAGCGAGTTTGGTATACGTGTCATTACGGTGGTAAGAGAAAAACGTAACTGGCTAAAAAAACATTTAAAGGTGGTATCCGGGAGTTATGAAGCGTATTCGAACCTACTAAAGCCTGTAATAGCTGCTCATACCTGTTCACGAAATGTAGTTTCATTAGCATAGACTTTCCCTTTTGATTTCTAAAATATTATTTATTTGTTAAGTATTTAATTAAAACGATTCATTAGTAATTACCATTCTTTTTTCTTTACTATTGTTGTATTCTACCGCATAGTGACTTAGTTTGTGTTGTATTGCGTAAGGTGGATGTTGTATTCGAAATGGCCCTTTGTGTTATTGTAAATCTCGCGAAATGTAGTAATATTTGTTAGGAAAGTTAAATAGTAGTTTTTAGCGTAACCTGAAATGATTTCGGTAAATAGTAAGTAAAAACCAGAAAGTAAGACCTTTATCCACTTGTAAATATTTAGGAAAGGCATTTTCTTAGTGTTGAAAAGGTTGTAAGGTTTTCCGTTATACTTTTTTATGTCATCCTAGATTTTCGAGAAATCCGTTATTAGCTTGTAGTTCATATTGAATATTTTAATAGGTTTTAAATGAAGGTAGAAATAATTATCCCAAGTTTAATTGGTATTTTATGGCGGCTGAAATTTTGGAGATTTCGAGGCTTGGTATTAAGGGTAATTGCCAGTCGTTTGGCCCGATGGATAAAGTCTTGTGATGGGGCTTATAGTTGGCTTTCGTGCGTAGGCAAGTCCGAAAAGAAAGGAGTTTTAAGGTGTTTGGCGATTGTAGTACCAAGGGTTGATAGGGCGTTATAGGTTTTAAGAGGTCTGACAATCTTGCTTAATTGACTAGTGTAAAGCGTTGACGTCAATACTTTTCGCCGCGTTGTGAGCCCTCGCTTCGCGTGCTCTTTCGCCGCTAATGGTGTACTCCGCGCTGTCATGTGGTGGTGCTGGGGTGCCTAACAAATTAATAGGCTCTTCATCCTCGCGTAAAGAGACTTGGTTTGGCTGGGGTTAAAGGGGAGGTCCCCTGCATCGCGTATAGGGGCGGTGAGGTTTTTTAATAGCTTTCCATTTTAGCCATGGGTCTTAAAGGCATTCGTTAAGCTGGGCAAGGTCGAAAGGAGTTTGGGCTAACGTTGTGACGCCGTATACTTAAATGAAAATCCTCCGTTCCTTCACTTTAAATCTAAATCATAACTTGACCCTTTTTTAAATTACTTTTCACATATTAATCGTCTAGTCGTTAAAAAACTCGTGGTATTTGTTAAAAGTACAATTAAGGTCGTGGTTGATGTTATGCTTAACAATAAAGTATCCAACGAAGTTGGTGAAGTGTTTTTCAATAGATTTTTCTTTAATATCCAACGTCTAGAGGTCGTCGTCGTAAAACTTGGTGAAAGTGTATCCGAGGGCTTTAATTACTTCTTTCCGGGCGAGGTCAGTAATTGCGTTAAGGTGAACGTTAGATGCAGATATTTTGATAGGCGTTTTGGTTGTGGTAGGCTTGTAGGGCGAAGGACTTGGTGATGTTTAGGCGCAGGGACTTGGTGTTTTGGCGTAAAGTGGCGTGTGAACTTGGCGATTTAACTTTGAGTTACGTAACGTGGCTTTCTTGGCGAAACTTGGTATTTTCGCGGTGTTTTCGCTTAGGGCAGCGAACTTACCGATTAAATTGATGTAGAGGAAGTAAAAAGAGTGAAGTATGGGCAGAGATTTGGTGTAAAAGGTAAGGTCTAAGGTCTTTATTGGTGGTAAAGGTTGTTTATTATAGGCCGTAGAACTTAGTCGTTTTTCTGCAGTAGTAGTACCTTTAGTAATACTGACTTAGTCGTCTACTAACTTGTCGTTTAAGACTTTTAACGGTCAATTTTAACGCTTTTCTTTAAGAAGGATTACTGAAGATTTCTCAGTGTTTTTATGTAGCGATACCGTCGCTTACTTCCAGATTGCCTTTAAGGATTAACCCAGTACTTATAGAGACCCTTCGCAAAAATCTTTCCTTTACCCTAACAGCCGTAGCTATAAAGCGTAACAACTGGAAATGAGCTTCTTCTTTTACTTAGCTTATTTGTGCTTAACCTAGCAAGCAAGTATAATGGTCACACTAAATACCCGTGAGTATATAGAAGCTGTCAGAGGGTTTATGTTATCAAGAACGTAGTAGAGGTGCTGAGTGAACAATATCGCAACCGTGCAAGTAATGATCGAAAGCCGTGAAGCTATTCAGAATATACTGAGACTGAATACTTAGATTGACAACTGAAGAGTTATCTACTGAATCTATGAAATGCTTAGAAAGTGTGTTCCTTATATATCCAGCTCTTCAGTCTTGGATCACTTGCCTATATTTCAAGGTGGTATAGGCCTCCTGCATATGCTGACTATGTCATGATTCTTCTTAGGCGTAACCCTATCCCTGGGTTGCTGACATAAGAGATATGTGTTCCCCGCCTGATGTGTTGGACACCTGGCTCTGAGTGGCTCAGCTGCCTGCTGGCCTGTTTCCTGACCCAACTATTATCTGGGTTATAACAACAAGCACTAATCAGTATTGGTAGGCCTTAGAAGTTACAACGTTGTCGATTCGATTGGTCTTCGCAGTAATAGTAGTATTATGTGGTTAGATGGTAGATGTATTGTTCTAGGTTTGGCAGACCGCTAGCTGGTCTGCACTATAATTTGTATAGCCAACTGCTTGGCACGTACCCTAGAGTGAAGTGCAGTGTACTGCACTCGACTTACACCCAATGCGGTAAGTCCGCACAAAGCAATACACTTACAGTACGGTCAACTTTACTGTAAGTAAAGTTGACCTACTGCACTACATATAATACTATTCCAACAAAACCTTCCTTTACCTTTTCGATTTACACCGGATACACCAATATAAAAGGCAATACCGGGCGGAGATTTTAACCATGTTAATAATAATCCGATAAGTTATAACATATATAACGTTTTGAAATAAACTTAACTTAACGTTTCTTTATAATCGTTTACGTTGCCTTACGTTTTTGGTTTTAAATCTGTATTGAATAGGGTTATTAAAATAATTAACTGTAATATTGAAATAACTAGCCGCGATTACTACGGCCCTTTAACAAAGGTACTTAAAAACATAAACTCCCATTATAACTGTATTACTATTCGGCTGTTAAACTTAAACGGGTCTCGCTAACTAACGACCAAAACGCCATTTTAGATTCAAAGATTTTAACTCGTCGGCGAATTCACAATACTTTTCTAAAATTATAATATGATTTTCCCAACTAATACCTACCTTAATAAATTTATCGAGGATATATCAATATACGCGAAAACGTAAGTAATTATACTTTACGTCCAAAAGTGGATTGAGGCGGCCTATTTAAATTAAAAAAAATCGAACTTAATAACGAATAATATTGATAATGTTTTATCTTTTATAACTAAACTTTTAAATTCGACTAATACCTTATTCGCGCAAGAAAAATTATTAAAAACCGTTTTGAGATAATTCAAAAACTTTCCTATATTATATATACCTTCGTTTTCTCCAGGTTTATAATACATCGTAACCGTTTATTTTACCGCCGCCGTATATTATCACTGTATGTAGAAAAACATATACCGACCCCTTTCATTTTACATTTTGTCTGGTTTTAATATAAATTTGATCGTTCAGCGCGTCGTCGCCTACTTAAAAACGAATCCGTCGCATAACGGTTAATTATATAGTTTTCGCCCGCTTTAAACCAGTAAAAACATAACGTAAGTCGTAGCTAATTTGGCTGCGAATTACTAAATTTTCGCGACAATTGAAACGAAATCGGACGTAAGGTTAATAATTAAAGTCGATTAACCCAATTATCATAATTGTTTTATAACCGACGCGATATAACTTATAGTATCTTATAAACGCGGGATATTGGTTTAAGTTGGTTCACAGGAGTAAAAGGTTTATTTATAAAGGTTATAAATTAGATATTTGCCAACGACATATTTTTCCCAATAATATTAAAGTATAATACCGAATTATCTATATTTATCATCGATTTGTTCATCATAAGTAGTATTACATCGAAAAAATCAAACAAAATCCTGAATAATATATTATGGCTTTACTTATGATAGTAAGATAAGTAAATACCAATTGGGATTTACTAATAAGGTACAGAGAAAGACTAAAAAAGGCTACCGTAGCCCTACGTACAAAGCCCTTAAGTAAGACCAGTACCCAACCCGTCATGTACCCTTACACGTGCCGTACACGGACCCTACCCAGCCTTTACCCGAAACGTACCCGGTCCGCACCCAGGCCGAGCCCAAGCCGGGTACTGCTCATTCCGTTACATGCAGAGTCACGTAACTTATAGGCTCAATGGCCAATGTCCTGAGTTCATAACAGAAACATACGTATTGAGAAACATAAACCACATAACGAGACGAGTACGAGACGGAACGAGTACGAGACGGAACGAGTGCAAGACGGAATGAGTACGAGACAGAACGAGTATGAGACGAAACGAGCACAAGACGAGAACGAGTACCAGACAACACGAGGACGAAACGAATACAAGGTGGTGAAAAACAAATACGAGGCAATACAAGACGAAAATGGTAACGAAAATTACTACAAACCTTATAATTATCCTAAGCTAGCTATCAAAGAAACTAAAACGTAGAAAATTGGCAAAATAACTATAAGATAAATTGTTTCAATACGTAAACTTTATTCGTGAATCACGACTACCAAACGCTTACAATATATTAAGAGATTTCATTTTTTCAAAAATAAGGAGATATCAACGAAGTAGAATTATTATACACATTATACATATTAAGATCAGTTATATCAAGATTCGCTAAATAATCCAGTAGAAGTTCGAATAACTAAATCGAAGACGTAGAGATTACGGCAGAAATATAATGCTAGAATAATACTTTTGTCGAAAAGATCTGTAAGAGTTATTTTAAAACGGGGTTAAAAGAAGAGGCGGTTAAATGGTACCATAATATATCAAAAGAGGAGAAATAACAGTGTGAGGATTTTAAAGTGATTTTTAAAACTCGTTTTAAGTTTTGTTTGATAATAATTAACAACGGAGAGGTAGGTAAAGTAAACTCGTTTGGGAGGCGTACCTACGAAACCCTGGTCTAGTACTAAAAATGGTAATTTAATTCGTCGTTTAATTCCCTTATATATTATAAAAGTAATTCAAAATTAGATTTTTGGCTCACTTTACAAATAACGGCTGAAATAACGATATGATATTCTAAACAAAAGTAATCCATGGTGTGGTTTTTAAAAACTTTATTAAGTAAACCGAAATATATAAAAACAAGGTTACGTACGATATTGTAAGAAAGATATTAATCGCGATAACTATGGTTTTTAATCGTAATAGCAACCCTTTCCTCTCGTAAAACGCAAAAAAAAAAAAAAAAAAACACTTGAAAGTATTTAACGGAAAAGGTACTCGCCGAAACGATTATAAGGCTAATACGAAAACAGATGGATAGGTTAACGTTTTAGGGTAACGGAGGAAACACTTTTTATGACTTGAAAAACACTCGCGGATATTACATTTCACATTAACACTACTTTTGACATATTTTGTAAGTGACGATAGAAGATTCGCGAAACTTATACTAAACGAGAAATTGAGTAGGTAATAGTTAATAGTAACAGTAATGGAAATAGCAATAGCAAAATAACGTATAGATATACTTTAACTACGGGAACGTTCATAAATCATATTATAGATTTTACTACTTTTTTTACCTACGGCAGATATGGGTAAAAACGTATTAAATACGAGATTTAGTATTAGAGGGACGAGTAATCCCCGAGGAGTTGAAAATTGAAAGTAAGGTAAACGCAAAGATGTACGAGTTATTATTTATAGTATTAATAAATCGAACCGAGGATTAAGACTTTTACCCTATTTTTGATATTAATCTTTTTTATATAATAGACTTGAACGTAAAGAAATGTAATGTATAAGACTTATAAACCAAACCGAAAAACCGTTAATATACTTATAAAGATGAAGGGAAAGGTAAGAAAATCAAGGACATTACTCTTTCCATAAAACTATAGGTTACTGCCCATTGAGAAGCCGCCGAACGCCGTAACACTTGAATTACGAGGAATATAAACCTATACGTTCGAATTATAAACGAAGGGGAAGGTTTATCCAATACTTGTACAATATTAAACATCTCTTATCCTTAAATATTATAATTTTAAACCCTCGCGTTACTAACTTAGGACGAGAGAAAACGGTTTCACGAGGGGCTCTTCAAGTTTCGTACCTTTATATAAAAAGAGTACGGAACGAACACCGTGGGAAAAAGAAAAGATACCGTACCTATCCGAGTATTTTTAGGTCGTCATGAAAAACGATTTAACTTAATAGATACGTTACGAGGAGTTTACCTTAAAATTAATTTCGAATAGCTGTTGGACTAAAATACTGTATTACGTAAATAAATAATGAAGATATATGGTTTTGATACCGTTAGACGAGCGAGAATGTGGAGAGAAATCACGAGAAAAAAACGAAAACGTATAGAATTTATGTATTCGACGGTAATAAAAGCTGTAACAAAATATCATTAAACCATGTATTATAAAAACCTAACTCAGACACATATAAGGCAACACCTATATTATTTATATTAATAGGTGCCTGATAAATAACGGCTTTTAGATTAAACTCGATACGTGAGATACGGTAACTCGTATGGGAATTACTGTTTAGATAGCCGACCTATAATAATATTCACGATGGTTAATAGGAGTCGTACGAAATCAATAACCCATGTGTTATTATTCTTTGTCGTTAGTGGTATTATTTCATTAATTTTTGTATTTGGTATAGCGTATTATTCATTATATAACTTGTTACTAAATTATTAGTAGCTTATTTGTCACTTAGATGTTAATAATTAAGTTACAAATGTTTTTATACTTGTAGGCGAAGGTGGATACTTAGTCTTTGTGCCTGTAAAACAACATGTAAACCCGTTGCCTTTTAATGTTTAGTTAGTTTATATAGATTGTTTTTCAGACGATAATAAGTACTCGACATATAAGTTGAATACGAGTGGCGAGGGAAAAAAGTTAGACTTAGATTTAGGGAACGAAAATACTAGCGACGAAAACGAGGATTAAGACTTGGATAAAAACGATGTAAAATGCTTACGAAAACTAAAAGAACTTAACGATTTCATAAAATACGTATAATGATAAGGGAAACGTTTAAATTAAGGCTGGCCCTATACCTAGGAAAGACTATTAGGTAATATAAATACCTTGAAAAAACGGGTATTTATAAATAAGGAGGTTTTGGAATGTTGTCAATTATATTAAAAACGAACGAAAGCGAGTTGAAAAAGTTCGAAAGAAAAAAAACGAAAATATAAAAAAACGAAACGAGGACGTTAATAGTAATTTAGAGACAAAATGGACGATAGAGAAGATTGAGAAAATTTATTGCGTTTCACAAAGTAAAGGGGTTGCTTATTAGAAAACACCTTAATGTCGTTAAATGTTTGTTATGTTTACCTGTTTCTCGTATTTAAATTTAATGTTTTGAAAGAAAAACCAAACTTTTGAATTGTTTTGTGTTATTACCGTCGTTTGCCGTATCGTTAAATTTTAATTGTAACAGAAAACATAATTCGAGATTGGACGGATAAAACGACAATATTTTAACATTACGAGCGTTGAGCGGTAAAAAGGACAAAAATGCATTTTGAAACGTTTTGGTATATGAATATCAACTATGTTGGAAAGGAGTAAGGGAAAATAAAAGAGACTTAAAAGAATCTTACCTGACATACGGCAAGGTGAAACGAATACTAATAATATAAAATAACAAATTCGATAAAAATATCCAACGTCACCCTGAATAAAGGGAATTGGACGACGTACCACATAATGTTAATAAGAGACGGTTTGAGGCTTTCTGTATTAATATTAAAGATATAAGCAAAACTAATAAAGCGAACAAATTCGTTAACGGGAAATACCCATAACTTTACGTAAATAAAGGGAAAGGATTAGCATTAATCAAAAGATTGGTATATACCTAAAACAAAATACTTTTGGATTAAATGACGTACTAGTAACTTATTTCGTTACTTATTTAATCCAATTCGATTTCAATAGAAAATAGTTTCGACAAAAACAACCGAAAGACTTATAAGATAAGGTCGTATTCATACAAAGGTTTTATCCAGCTAAAGAAGAAATTGGATTTCTTATATTGATTCAATTTAACTAAAGTATATAATTACGATTACTACTTACGAAAAACGGCGAATACCGATTCTTTTTCAACTATAATTTAGTTAATAGTTATATAATTAAATCATAATAGCCATTATACTTACACGACAAAGTATTCGATACTTTTTTTAAGGTAAGTATAACGCCTTGTTTTCAAGCGACTTAAAGAACGGAAATTAGGGGATTCGTATTACTTTAGGTTATAAGTATAAAACGGCGTTTTCTATGCCGAATATAGAGTATTTAATATTTATGATACATTAGGGAATAATAGAAAGTGGATACTCCTATTACGTATTTGGCGATATTAACTTTGATTAAAAGCCACTATTGAATGACGAAAACAATAAGAGTATTATGGTGATTAACGAGAATATTACGAGTCGAAACCGAAAAAACGAGAGAATCAACGGACTTACACTATCCTTATCAATAGGATGCAATTATACCTGGAAAACGGTATTCGAAGTATATATTGATAAGTATAACGCCTTATTACATGGATTTGGAATAATATTTAACTTCCTTTGCTATTAATATTTTCCTCGTTTCTAATTCGGAAAAATTAGCTTTACAACTTATAAAACTGTTTCATTCTGAAACCATATTTACTTATTGCGATTCGAATTATTACGGGGTGGAGTTCGGCCATCTAAAAAACATCGGAAAAGATTCTAAATAGAGGTGAAACCTAAAAATCACCCTATTTCGTTAAAGATATTAAACGAGTTTTTTTAACTCCCACTATACGTCGCGACGTATATACCTGGAAGAACGTTGTAAAAGACATTTTTAAAGATATTTTGTATAAGAAAAGCACCGAAAACGACATCGACGTGGAAAGTCTTAAAACAAATGTAATGGGTCTTTAAAAAGTTCAAGTGGAAAAGGGAACACATTAACATTTTCGTTACCATGTGCTTATCTATTTAACAAAACGTTGTTACAACACTAGATCGCTCGTTCTAATATCATCTCGTAACGGATACGTTAGATAAGGGAATCAGTAATGTTGCTTTCCAATTAAAGAGATTACCGACGGGTACCGAGGTTATCGACAAATTGATGTCTTATATGAGAATCATAGACTTTTCTTCCTTAAAGTGAAACTATGTCGAAAACGAGGTATACTATTGGCGAAAGAGAAGTACTGGTCGTGGTGAGATGCTTGAAAAAAGCCTGACCATGAGTAATTGAGTCGCCTCTTCCGACAATAGTGTATACCGACCACGTGAACCTAATTTTATTATTAATAATTTTGACAATACCTGCAAGAAGAATTGTGTAATAAACAGATATCCTCGGAATGTTTAAGGTAAAGATCGTAAATTTTCCTAATATAAATAAGATTATTAGCATCATAGATGGAACTACGAGGTTATTAGAACTAATTGTAAAAAAATTAAATTTAGATATAAGAAAATTACCGTAAATAGTAGAAGAATGCTTACTCATAAGACTAGAAATACTAAAAGATCTAGGGACAGGAATTCTTTTGTTTATAGGAGTGCTAAGACTTAAACAAATATTGCGACCTGAAGTAGTAATAATGGCAACCGTATATATAGACTAAACCAACTGGTACAGAGATATTGTGAGATACTTTATAGGCGTCCCGGAAATGATCAAGAACTTAACGATACAGATAAGGAGGAAAGTAAAACGAGACTTATTATAATTTTGTATTCAGGACGATGTAATATTAAAAAGTGAACATGGTAAATGATACGTAGTCTTCGTAAGAAAAAGTAAGGTACCTCGAGTATTAAAGTAGGCCTACGACCTTTATGGATATTTCGTGATAGCCTCTACCATTTATAAATTGAAGGGAATACTATAGTAGCCGACTTGGCTTATTAATATTAAAGTATACGTTAGAACCTCTAAGTAGTACGTTTTATTTAGAATTGTCGGACTAGTTAACGTAGGACTTGTACCTGTTGTAGCTTTAAAATTCTAGGATATCATGGATATGGATTTTACCGCTAAAATTAATCTAAAAGGAGTCAGCGGCGAAACTTATTTTTACCTCGTAATCGATTATTTCTCGCGATTTTTGTTTTATCGAATAACAAGAAAACCGACAGGCGGGGAGGTATATCGAATAAAAAAACTTATTACTGATGTCTCAGGCTACCTTAAAGAATATTACTCGGATAATGTAAGGTACTTTAAAATCCCGACGGTTATAAAGTTCTTTTTTAAGGGCGGAACGAAGATAATAAATGCGCTTACGTATTTAGCTATATTAGTAGTACTAATTAAATGATTGGTAAAACTATTTAAAAATAGACTCAATAAATGAGCTTACGAACATAGGTATAAGTAACTCGAAAAGTGGCTTATAACTCTTACTAATATTGTAAAAGCCATTAATAATAGACTTGTAAAAAACTTGTTATATACGTTATCGTAAATTATATTGAGCTAGTTAGTGAAGCCCTCGAAGGCTATCGTTATAAAGATAGAGGTAGTATTACACCTGAATCTAGAATAGTTCACAGCAATATTTGATAAATAGAAAGTTAACGAGGAGGCAATTTGCGATAAGTTCGTCAGTTGGCATGGCAGTTTATATCAAAAAATAGCTAATAAATAGGTGAAACGATTGATTAAGTCTAAGACTATCCTTCAGGATAATGGGTTAAAAGTTAACGATTGAGTATGAGAGGTCGTATCAAAGACCCGCGATATTGAGTGAAACAGGTTCCTGGTTAATAAGAATAAATATCTAAAGAATATTTCGGGCGCCTACCTTTAAATCGCGATGTACGGGGCCGTGAGAAGTCGATAAAATTGCGTCGTCTATGTTGTTTTGGATCGTTAATACTATTACCAGATAAAAAAGAAGGAAAGTCCACGTTAATTTACCAAAGCCATACATCCAGAGGGAAAGGGGCGAATAAGGGGACGAAAGAGGAAGCGGTCAAGATGTGGAAGAAATGAGGGATCCTTACGTTAGCAACTTCTACGTAAACAACGGTGTTATTAATTAGAATGAACCTCGATAGAGTGAAGATATTGACCTTCGTCAAGGTTAAAGTTAAAAGATTGGAGATTAAAAGGGCGAAGGTTGAAAGGACGAGTGTTAAGGTTAAAAAATGGAGCGGAAATTGAATTTGAAGTTGGAAGTTTAAAGGATTATCGTGAAGTGTGGTGAAAGGTTTACTTTTACCTTTTTGTTTCTATAGTTCCTATTGTTTCTATTGTTTCATTACCCCACTTCACCACACATTCATATTTGATGCGAACCTTTACTTTTATTTACTTTACCATTGTTTTTTATGGCTTTGAGGACTTAGTCATACATTAAGTAAGTCATAGATGGTAGCATGGAGGATGAATGTTCATGTCAAGCATAACTTATATTAGGGAAATTGCTACCCACAGTCATAGGAGGGATGTCTAGAGGGTAAGAGGATACCTGTAGGTACTAGCTAAATTGAAACAACAATGAAAATACAACTCTCTACCCCTCCGAATTCCTCCCCTCAAATAATCCATTTCTATTGTAATCAGAGTCTTTAATCACTTATTATTCAGATAACATAAAGCCAACTATTCCAACAAAAAGGGTATTATTAGGTTATATACCTATTAGGCTGGAGGTTTTCTTCAACACTATTAAAAATACGGGTTATATACCAATAACTTTATACCTAATAGCAACTATAAGTACAATTAATAAGTTGAAATTAATGAACACCTGTTTCGCCCAATCCATATAATGGCTCAATATATCGTATTCCGTTCCGGGAAGGTAAATAACGCGTAGTTTCTATAGAGACTTCAGTAAAATGATCCGTTATAAGTCCGTTACTAGTTATATATATACTTACGTTTTATTTTGGTTATTGAGTATATATTTCCTTTAATATTAACTAATAAAGTTACTAATAAAGTTACTACTTAATGCTAATTAATTTTTTAAATCGTTAGCAACTATGTGGGGATTCAGACTTTGTTTCTATTACTGTATCTTTAAAGGATTAGGCATAATTTGTTTTACGGCCGCCCTGTAGTGTTAACTTCAACTTTGTTTATGATACTCAACTTAAAAATCGTATCATTTCTGTCTTAAACGTTAAAGTCGGGTTTAAATACCAATTATACAACTTTTTGTGTCAAAAGGCCGTCGATATTGACCTTTTCACTTTCTTTAAAAGGTTTTCCGGATGTTTTGATGATACCTTATACCCGAAGCTTTAGTACCAAGTTTTCATTGACTTTTTTTCTGGGTGCCCAAGTAGTAATATAATTCGATTTGGTATATACTCCTCTGTTTAAACATTCCTTTTTTCCGGGGGTTGTCGGCGCCGGCGAGGGGTTATTAACTTATCGATAACGTGTGAAAAAGGATCATATTAGCTCGGTTTCTTGGCTTCAAGATCGTTATCGTTAGTTACCCTAATGTAAAGTTTAACCTGGGTAATACGAAACGTTTTGGAGCCGTTGACAGTTTTAATAACTACTTTAAAGTTGGCGATAACTAGGGTTTTATATAGGCCCTTTTATTTACTTGGCTTTCGCCATACGAAAACTTCACTTTACACTAACAGAATAAGTACATCGACAATTATAAGACCGTTTCGGATATTAAGGGTGTCGTTAACTTGACACCGTACCGATTCCTTTTGAAATTCCTATAATATTTTACTGTAAGCCTCAACTCTCTTTTAAATTTTTACTTATAGCGGAGATTATCTCATTAGACGTAGATATGCTTTAAAGATCAATAAAATTGGTACTAAGCCATTAGGGCCTACAATTTCATTCAGGCCATTTACCGACATTTAAAGGCGTTCTTCGAATTCAGGAAAGCTTCTAATCTTCAGTGTAAGGATATTATACGATTTTCGAAGTAATACGTATACTTTTCAAACCTTTAAAATACTTTAGAAAGTCTTCATAGGCATTTGTTTATACTGAATTCCTATTATTTTGATATCTTCTCCAAACTCTACCATTACAAAGTTGGTGTCAATATCGTGGACAACGACGTCAAATAAGCCTAAATACGTATCAATCTACAATATTCTTAGCGGTTACCACGTATAAGTTACTAATAAGGACTTTAAAACTTAACTTTATAAAAAATGCTATGAAATTAACGATCTATAAAATAGGCTTGTTATTGAAAGAAAATACATCCGTAAAAAACTCGTAGTAAAATTCTTAATTATCTTTTATTACAAACCTCTATATTCAGGTGGCTTAGGCATGCTTTTATTGGTAGTAATTACGCTCTTTAGTCGCTTTTAAAACAAAGTATTCTATATTCCTATTCCCTACAAACTTTCAAACTTTATATAACCTGCTAAAAACTGGGTAATGAAAGCCTAGAAATGGTTAACATTGCTTGAAATCCGTTAGGTTTAATACTGTTACCTCTAAGCCCTGAACATAAAAATATAAGTACCCTTACTCAAAGGTGAAAGAAACTCTTTGTCCGTTTTTAACCTGCTTGTCGATGTTTATATTAACGTTAACGCCGAGGATCTTGATAATTTTTAAGTGAAGAGGGAATTTCGTACGGGATTTAAGAATATAGAATTTTTTTGATTTAATAATAGTTTAAATTACCGTCATTTTTAGTAATGATAGTTGCTTGCTTAGGCCGAAGTCAACTTTGGCTCTGTTAGCATCGTATCGATTTATCTGGATAGCTGTAGTACTTTCTATCTGAAGTATTACATATTGCTAATAGCATCTTATTAATTATCTTACTACCTCCATAGTTGACATAATACCTTGAAGCCTGTAGTCCGCATAATAATCGCGGAGGTTAAATGTGTATAAAGGGTTAGAGGCTTGGTTAAGGAAAAGTGAGGGGCTTTCGCCGCTTAAGCGGTACAAGAAGGCGTGGTCGACTAGTTACTAAACTTCGTTAAAAGTAATATTTTCATGTCGCCTAATTTGATTAAGGGCATCGTTACTGTTAACCGCCTTGTCACCTTATAAATCTACAAGATAATACAAATAACCTTTCTCAGAAGTAATCATATACTAAATGTAATATATCACCTTTTTATTGTTACTTTCATCATGGGGTGACGAGTAAACTAATATATAAACTTTCCATAAATCTAACATTCTTTGCGATTATTACGATGATAGTTTTGAACGTTGACAAATCCGCTTTAATCTTGATCCTATCAGTGTTAATGTTGTTATAACCTTTAATATAAAGCCGTTATACCAAATCTTGGGTATTAGGGGTTCTTATAACCTTACTTGCGGTCGACGTTATCGATTACTATACAGGTTTCTTTATTTATGTTACGAAAGTTGCCAACTTTGGGGTATATATCAAACTTGTTAAATATACGTGTTATCACGGATGCGAGAGAAAAGCGCAACTGGTTAAAAAGAAACCTTTCAAGTTGGCATTTGAGCGTTGTAAAGCGTATTAAAACTCGCTAATGCCCCTAATAGCTACATTTAATCACTTGCTAAGTATGATTTTTCAACCATGAGCTTTCCCCATTCCTTATTAACATAATATCAGTTTAGTAAATACCTAATCTAGTATATTTATTAGTATTGACTCATATTTTTCCTTCGTTATCATCGCGGGTCACCTCGCAATGGCCTAATTTATATGGTATTGGTCAAGGTAGACATTGAATTCGAAATAGTCCTTTTTAATATTATAAACTTCGCGAAAGGTGATTGCTCGAGTTAAGAAGGTTGGAAAGTAATACCTATCATGCCTTGTAAGGATTCCGGGAAATCGTAAGTAAAAACCAGCAGGTGAAACCTTTATTTACCTTTAAATGTCCAAAAAGAGTTTCATTTTCTTTTCGAAAAGGTTATAAAGCTTTCTGTAATACGTCTTTATATTGTTTCAGATATTTGATAGATCCGTAAAAGGCTTATAATTGATATTAACCATTTTAATAGGTTCTCAAAGAAGGTCGCAATAATTAGTCCCGTAAATATGAGTATTTACTAGAAATTTATGCTTTGGAACCTCCGAACCATAGCATTGATGGTAATTATCAGTTACCTGGACTCGGGGGTAAATTCCTGTAGTAAAACCTGTAGTGGATTTACGCGTGTAATCAAACCTGCCGTATAAACCTTTTTTTAGATGCTAAGCGATTTTAATTAAAAGGAGAAGAGGTAAAAGGGGCTTGGAGGTTTTACAGGACTTAAATATCTTATCTAATTAACCAGTGGAAAGCGCCAAAATCAATTCCTCTTACTGTGTTAGCGGCCGCGATTCTACGTGCTCTGCCGCCACTAAGAGCGTAATCCGCGCTATCTCGTGGAGGTTTTGGGTTATCGAGCAAATTAACAAGTTTTTTATCGTTAACAAGCGAAGGGGCTTGGTTTAATTAGGGACCGGGAAGCGTTGTAGAACGCGTATAAATACGTCAAGGTTCTTTAACACCCTTTTCCTTAGAGCGTAGGTTATAAGAGCATTCTTCAAGTTGAGATAATTAGAGAAGGGTTTCTGCTAGTCTAGTAAAGATCACTTTCTGCACGTAAATCCCACGCCTTCCTAGTTCTGCTTTTAGTTTCAACTTAACGGTATTTTACATTTCTTTTCACCCATTAATTATTCAGTTGTTAAAACACTTGCGGTACTCTCGACAGATACTATTAAGATTTTTACCGTCGTTATATTCAAAGATTTAACAGCCAACGAAATTACTCAAATGATCTTCGGTTGAATATTTGTTGATATCTTACCCCTAAAGGTCGTGGTTATAATTCCTAGCGAAAAGGTATCCAAGGGCCTTATTTGTTTCTTTTCTGTCACGGTCGGTGATGGCTTTAAAGTAAGCGTTAATGGTAGATATCTTGACGTTCTGGATTATATAGGACTTGGCATCGTGGCGTAAAGTAAACTTGGCGATTTGAAAGCTTAGGGATTTGGTGGTTTTGGCGTATAGTAGCGTGGAAACTTAGCGACTTGGCATTAAATTGTACGAAGTGTCTTTCTTAGCGCGACTTAATGTTTTTCGGTGTTTTCTCTAGAAGAAGAGATTTTAACGAATTTAATTAGCATAAAAAGGGAAGAAAAGACTGAAGTAAAGGAAAACGTTTAGTGTGAAGGGTAAAGTCTGAAGTTTTTTCTTATGGTTATTTGGCATAAGAGTTAGTTGTTTCTATAGTAGTAATACCCGCAATAATACTAATTTAACCGTTTTCCACCTTGTTGTTTACGACTTTTAGCGGTTGGTCTCAAAGCTCATCTTCAAAAAGAATCTTGGGTAAAGATTTCTTGGTGTTTTCGAATAGAAATACCATTACTACCTCTATGCTACTGTAAAACCCAATGTAGCCTAAAAGTCTTTTTTACTTACTGCCTTGAAAACTAATGCAGTTCGTAGCGGCCTTCCGCAAGAATCTTTTGTTCACTTTAGTCGCCGTTGTTAACGTCAAAGGTAACACGAAATTAGCTTTTTCTTTGACTTAGTTAATCTGTGTTTAATACAATAAGCATTAATCAGTATTGGTAGGACTTTAAACGATGCAAATTTGACGATTCGATTGATCGAATTAACAGTAATATTACTTGGTCAAGTGGTATAGTTATTGTTTTAGGTTTAGCAAACCGCTAGCCGGTTTGCACAGTAATTTGTATGAACTACTACTTAGCCCGTGCTCTAGTGTGAAGTGGGCGCATAATATACTTGACTTGCAGCCAATACAGTAGGCCAACAAACAATACACTCAACTAGAAGTTAGTAAAGTTGACCTACTGCAATGCTGATATTACTATTCCAAGAAGAATTAAAACAGGCCGTATATTTACGATTCCTGACGAAGAAAAATGGTGAATGTCTGTCCGTTAACAACTATACACCCGTGAACAGTTTTACCATCGAACAAAAATAACCTCCATACTTACGAAACAAAGTATTTAATACCCTTTCTCAGCAAAATTACGATGTTTTCTTTTAAGGAAACACAATAAAAGAATATCAGAGAATACCAGTTACACCTAGTTCTAAGATTGAAATGGCGTATATTACGCCGAATATTCAATATATAATTTTACGGATACCTTAAGTAATGACAGGAAACGGATGTATATACTGTAGGCTCCGTGACATTATATTTACTAAAAAATCGGTACAAAATAACTGAAATGATATGTAAATTATCGAACAACCGTTTTCTTTATTAATAGAAAGTGCCAAGCCTAGTGGATAGTCGTCAACATGCAAATCAATAATTATAGTAACTTGAAATATGGGTTTAGTGCGATATTTCAAGTTTAACACGTTAAATTTTCCCTCATTTTCCGTCCTGAAACAATATTGATACTTTTAATAAAATTATAATATTTGTAAATTGGATTCATTCTTTGAGTTTCGAATTATGATATAGAAAAATTATGTTATGGAAAAAGTATCGGGAAATTTTCGAAATGTTGAAAAAATCTAAAAATGACTCTACTTAGTCGATAATATTAAACGTATTCCTTTATTTTACACTATGTGTTGCGAGGAATATACTCGATAAAGTATGATAGATAATTCGATTATAATACGATACATAGAAAAGGAACTACAACAACATCTATGGGAAAATATTTAAAGCCAACGTAATAAGATCCTAAACATTTCGAATAAAAATTATAAGTTGAAGTTTTTGTTATCATATTCCTAGTGATTCAGTAAAACATATCAACGACTCTGGATCATTTATTATAATATCACCGCGTAAGAAACGTTTTGAGGAATAGAATCAGTAGCGTAATCTTTTAGCTTCATAATTGCCAATTGGTATTGAAATCATGGAAAATGCGATGCTTAATATAATGATCTTGGTTTTCTTTTTTTAAAAGATTCAAAATCTGTTCAAAGCAATGAATTATTAAAGAAAACAATGTTTACTGTGATAAAATGCATGAAAAAGCACCACGATAGTTAATTCAATCGCCTTTAACAATAATGGATTATACTAATGATACAAACTAAACTTCCTCGTGAACAAGCATAATTTTCCACATAACAATAAAAGTATAATAAATGAATATGTTTGGGATATTTTACACTAGGATTATACATCGTCCCAATTCAAATAATATAATCAACATCGTTAACAACACGTCGAGATTTTCAGGATAAACTATAAACTCATCGAAATCAAATATAAGTAAATTACTATAAATAAAGGGGAAATATTTAATCGCAATAATGATATTAAGAGACTTAGGCATAAAAACTCTTTTGCCTATTGGATTTTTTAATCCAAGGTTAATGTTGCAACCGAGGGTAATATTACCAATTTTGTATATTAACAAAACTAACTCTTACAAGGACTTTATAACATACATTATAAAAAGTGATAAGATGATCAAGAGCCTTCTAATACAGGTAAAATGGAAATTCAAACGTATTACAATATATTTCTACATTTCGAATGTGGTTCTGTTCAGACGTAAATTGAGTGACGAGTGCTTTATTTATCGAACGAGACATAAAGTATCTCGTACATTGAAATATGTCTGTAATCGTTATAAGGGTTTTACTCCTGATTCAACTGGTTATCAATCACAAAATGTTTTATAATAATTATTAAATTATTTCTATACCAAATAATATATGATGATATACCAGTTGAAAATATTAAATAACATTGTGAAACTAAATAACGATAACTCCATTCATATAATAGCTTCGAAACTATATGATATGATTGGTATAAAATTTGCAGGTAAAAAGAAACTAAAAGAACTTGGCAGACAAAACAATTGACAACTCAGGGTAAATAATTTTTTCAAGATTGGTATTTTATGAGGCTATGGGTAAACAAATTAATAACAAATTATATGAAATATAAAAGGCGATTACGGATATTTTGGGGCATTTGATGGAATATTATTGCGGGAATAAAACATTAGGTAATAGTTTCGTATTAACTGAATGTTTGATTAAAAGAGGAGAAAATATAATAAACATACGGGTTAAGTTAACTACGTTAATAATATGACGTAAAGAGTTGATTAAGTTGGTTATGACATATTGAGAAAATATTTTTACAAACGCATTTATGCAGCATTCGAAAAATAGCCTAAAGTACACTCCAACATCGGGAAAACCATGAATAACAGCCTCGTAAAAGTGTTGTCATCTCAACCATCGCAAATTATGCCAAGATAGTAAGTAAAAGCTTGAGGCGTCATTGAAAAGGCGGTATTAAACGTGAATTGAAGGTAACAACCGATAAATCAAACGGATTCGCTCGAAAGAAAGAGGGCTGTCTATAAGAAATTTATTGTTCGACGTGAATATGTGGAATGAAAAATAAAAGAAAAAAAAGTCAAAATATAGATTGAACTTAATATAAACGAAGAAAAAATAATAGAGATAATAGTAATAAATTTGAGGTAAGTCGTTATTTATCAAAGATTATACTCAAATCTTATTTTATTCAATTCAAAGAGGTACCTAAAAATAAAAGGAATGAAAACCCTCATGAAAACTTAACTTGATCCATTTTACCGTGATGAAATAGACTCAAGAATATTAATTAACTTGGATCACGAGTTCATTAATCACTTATGAATCCGATAATCACAATAAACCACTAAAAGGTTTTTGTGAATATTACGATATAACCCCACAGCTAGTATACATAGGTCAAGTAGCAGTGCACTGTATTGTAAGGTGCACTCCTGCAGATTACACGATAACGTGTTATGCTGTAGGCTGCACTCTTGTAAGACGCAAATTACATTATGTATGGAGCGTTCTGGAATGGGTATTTCATACCGCACGGCAATGTATAGAGCGGTCTGGAATGGGTATTTTAAAGCATACAGCAAAAGAGCTACTGCCTGAATAGCAGGTTTATAACCTCCTATCTGTGGGGTGCATTCTCTGAAATACTTCTTTTTAACCTATTTATATTTTGCTACAATTATACCAATCTTTTAATTCCTTTTTCATTCGTTGATTTTTATATAAATAAGTGAAAACCTTATATACACTAATTAGTAGCCTACTCAGTAAACTATAGATAGTTTAGGAAAAAAGAAATAATTATAAGTTTAATACTTATAACGAGATATCATAATGTTTCTAATTGCTTATACTTTAACACTACGTTTTTACAAGAATTATACGGGATGTATATAAAAACTGTAAAAGTGAAGTAACTTTGAAAAGAATAATTTCAGTACGATACCATTAACCCTTATTTGGTACTTTATCTATTAAAAGTCCTAATATACTATTATCAACCCTTATTTGTCGCTTTGAAGTACCCGGACACTTTTTGGAGAGCGTACTATCACGTAATAGGCTACGTAAGCCAAAACCACCAAGTTTTGGAACCCTTCGTTGGGACCCATCCGATTTGAAATCGATAATCCACACCGCTCGCAAAACACAGGAGCGGTTACTAATACAACATCCAAACCGCTCGTTTAATTTGAGAACAGTCACGAATACACCATCCAAATCGCTCGCTTAATTCAAGACCGGTTACGAATACACCGGCCTAACCGCTCGCCCCAGCAAGAGCAGCTACGATACGACAATCCGAACCGCTCGCCAAACACGAACCAAAACCTACAGACCGGACCACAAACTACATCTTCCCACACCCACATTTTCTTTACAGTGCTCGCCTTCCTACGTGCGTCCTGTGTATTTTAAGTTCAGTATTTGTAACGTCAAAGTTTTCATAACTGTTTGGCTAACGTAACGTAATCAAGCGTTAACACATCTAATTTAAAACGTATAACTACTTCACTCCGACTGCTTTGATTATCTAATTAACTTCGTATTTGCCGAATCACCATCAACTTTAAAATCCAAATGCACTCAAATCCAACCATGGTGCAAAAATACCAATTCACGCCGCTTCAACATATCAGGTACACGAATGAATATCTAACCCCAACCGCCTTAAGACATTTACAGCTATAGCCCTAACACTAACGACACCGGAGGAAGTTAACGCTTACTTGAACCTCCTAGAAAGATATGTGGGAATCAGGAACACTATAATATACGAAATCGATTTGGATCTTTGGGAAAATACCTTAGATATACCAGTTAAGGAACTAAACCTATATACGGAAAACATATATATTTTGGCCGTTATATTTCGCTATTGGGAGGAAAAGCCTTAAACCTTAATATGTTGGATGAATTCAATACAAGACTTTCGAGTTAGACATTAGGTATATGGCAAATAGTACACCCCTTTACTACTAAAGCCTTACGAATTCAACTGCGAAGTAAAGGTATTAATAACTTAGGAGGCAGGAATGACCTATGTACAAAAGCCTTATACGAAACAGTATAACTTATTCACTTACGAGATTAAAAGGACAAAGATTGTAGCAAACAGAATTTATGAAAAGATGTTACCTAACGGAATATAAGGCGTAGGCCGACCTAATACTGTACCTATACCCCAAATTATGAGCAGAGGCTTCGAGGAAGAAGAAGAACGGCTATAATCCTTATCCACCACACGAGTTTAATACAACATTATATAGACATAGACTATAAAGCAAAACCAAATACTAAACCATTCCTTACATACAGCTAATGGTCCGTTTGGTTATAGCGGGAGCGGCCGAAATACCGAAAACAACCCGCTCGGCTACAGCGGGAGCGGCCTAAATACCGAGGATAGCCTGTTCGGCTATAGCGGGAGTGGTTGAAACACCGAAAAAAACCCGCTTTAGGAAACGACGAGCGGTGCAAAACGCTAATACGTGCTTTACTGACCAATATCCACCAATCACAATCCTTACCATAACCTCTTACCGCACCGATTTCTAATTAATAATAGCTATATTATAAATTTTACCAACTTCATTAGGTTTTGGAATCAATAAAAAACCTAAAGCGGTAAACTATACAATATATTCGACAATGAAATACGTGCTATGTTTAATACATATACGAAACTAAATATCAAACCGTTTCAGTTTAATATTTCACCCAGTATATTACTTGAATAAGCAAAAAATGAATATATATACTATTTTACGTAAGTAAATTCATCTATGAAGTGTTAGAATCCCCTCAATTCCCACTTCGATATAAAGATTAACTACGAACTTTACGATAGGAATTCGATTGATATGACTTAGAAATCTGTAAAAGCCCAACAAAAAAACATCGAAGAAACCTATAGAAAGTTTTTACCGGCCTATTATCTAAGTTCCGAAAATACTAGGTATCTATTAAACTGAAATATAAGGGGAAAAACTATTCATTTAAGTAATAACAACAGTATACTGTGGAAATCCGGAATTCAACTTTAACTTTTTAACTTTGAAAAATATTCAAACCCCTTTTATATTAGCTTTAAAACATTTTTTTCAAACCTTTCTACGCAGATAAAAAAAACACCGAATTAATATTTGCAACCGATGAAACTAAAGGCGAAGGCTAAATTACCAAATTAAACCTCGCTAAAACTATTTACCACGTTTTAAATCGAGAATTAAAAATATAACTAAAGCAAAACAACTCCTTAAAGTATAAGTACTAAAGGGGAAACCTTAATAATAAGGGATAGAGATTATCGTTCAGAAATAGGCGAAAATCACCGCAACTACAATAATACTTACGAAAAGGAATACGAAGCCCAGCAGGTTTGTAAAAAGTATGTATAGTATACGGTAAAGTCAGTTATTAATTTACTAACCACCCCGTCCACAAGTACATTCGGATCAAACGATAGTTTAAACCGATTATACATTTAAGTACCGTATAAAGATCAACATTATAGTATACATAATTAAGTACGAAAGGTTAGATAATAGCCTTAAGGCCTACCCTTATAATTACACGTCTGGGGAAAAAATATTCAAAGGTAATAATACTTACTTAATAGCTTAGGATGAAGAAACCGCCTAACGTATTTTTACAAGTTTATAAAACGCCTCTTTTCTACATATTATAGTGTTATAACCTAAGGACCAACTGCAGGTCATGGAATAGGCTAGTGGTCCGCTGGACTATCAGAAGCCTGATGTCCAACACATCAAGCCAGAGATCCCTCTTATATAAGGACCCAAGGTTAGGGTTGGGACCGCAAGGACCGAAGAGCGGTCCAATCGATATTACATTGGACCGCAGGAAGCGACCAGCGACTTCAGCGGTCCAGTACTGAAGATGGTATGAAGGCTATAGGATATAAGGACACGCCCATCACCACATACATAGTATTTCCTTCATTGCTCTTCAGTTTTCAATCTAAGTATTTAGTTTCAATATATTCTGAATAGCTTCACAGCTTTTGATCATTACCTGCACAGTTGCGATATTGTTCACTCAGCACCCCAGCTACGTTCTTGATGACATAAACCCTCTGACAGCTTCTATATACTCATGGGTATTTAGTGTGATCATTACATATAGGCCTATACTATTTAAATGGAGAGTTTAACACCTATATAACTTCGTAATTCGCGCTTTACAATAAATACGGCAACCGGTTTCAAGACATTATGCCTAATATCGATATATCCGAAATAATAAAGGATAGAAAATGATAATTAGAAGAGCTTGTAACAAAGTTTCCAAAATTTTAGCTAAACTGAACCGGAAAATACTGAAAGGTTTTATTTGGTAAAAGTAAAAATTTATTACCTAGGACGGTTGTTATAAATACGCTATTCGGAACGGTTAAATTTTACGTGGTAAATTACAAAACACTTTTTTTTTTTTAATTGATATAAATAAGCTCTGATTTGAGGTCCTGAATACTATTTGTTAACTTGTTTGCGATTCGGATAGCGTTTTCGTACCGTTTCGGTTTTATTTCAGCTATTTATAGTTTTTTCCCGAACTACGTATAATCAAAGCTATTTACTTAAAGAAGCCATAATTGAGAATTTTATACCACTGATTCGGATGCCCGGTAAAAAAACACCATTTACGCCTACTCCACGCCACAAATTATACGAATATAGTGTAAAGGAACTGAGGCCAGAACTGTCGCTCAAGGTGGTTGGATTCTGTCTTTAAACCTCGATGAAGAAGTAGAAGAAGAAGAAGAAGGAGAAGTCTCTGCTAGGGAGCGGCTATGGAGCAAAGATGGTACAGCCCTTTCCCCAGTCATGTGACGTGTTCTTAAGCGGCTTTCTCCCTGCTTTAGAGCATCGTAGGAGCGAGTAGAATTACTAGGGTGGGATCCTTGGTAAATATTAGCCAGGTAATAGCCTATAACATTACCCCCAAAAACACCCCTGTCGTTCCTTTCCTCGCAATTTTTTATATTTTTTTATATCATGGTTCAAGGCGTCATAAGTATAAGGAAAGTACGCGCGCCTTCTAGAACAATACGGTATCGTATGAAAGGAACCAAGCCAACGTTACATAAAAGGGGGTTTAGCGTTTTTGCTTTCTTATAAATAATCCGTAAGATCCTAATTCTAAAAGATAAAACTTCTTTTTTTCCTCAAGCTTTAACTTTTCCGTATAAAGTCAGTACTTATAATTATTAGTATAACACTTGTTTGTTTTGCAACCTTAGTACTCCCTTGACTTATTAACATTACGATAAATCCTTAGCTTGCCGCCGAAGGAAATAAAGTTATTAGAGATATGAATTATATACTTAGAAGTTATTTGATTTTTATCAAGGAGTATAAAGTTCCCTACCCTAAGTGCTATCAATATGTATCCTAACGGAACTTGAAAATAAACATGTTTCGAATACGTTTATAAAATAACGTATAATTCCAGGAAATTCTGCTAAAATACTAAGGGTAACTGGTTTTAATAGCCGTAAAGGAGCTGGTAACTAGTAGTTAAATATTAGGGCTCGGTGTCGCCTCTATTTCTTTAAAGCCACGGGTCGTAATTTTAATTATACGTGTACATCGCTCGATTTAAACCCGGATATAAATAAAGCTATCGAGGAGTTATCGAAGGAATATTTGGCGTTCCACTATTAGAACCAAGATAAGTCTACATACCATAAGCCGCACCTTAGCTGTTAACAAGCGGTTAAAAAGCGCGTATAATTAGGTAATCGCTGCTAAAAATGCTATGAAAGTCCGTCACGCCACGTAACATAAGGTTAATGCCCGAGACGGGTTTTTTTTTATCCCCGTTACTCCTATATGGTTAGGGGGCCTATAGGTCGTGTAATTGATAAACGAGAAACGTAGTGTTTAGGTAAGTTTCTTATCACTAGGTAAAACCGTGGCGGAGACGGGGCTAACGGGAAGCTAGAAAGTACTATTAAAAGCAATATGAAAGCTTATAAAGGTTTCGAAGCGTATCAATCCTAAGCTGGGTCGCATAAATGCTAAACTAAGCTAACTTATCAAAATGAATAAAAAAAATGCTGGGTGAGGACTCGTACCAGAACCTAAAGGATATATTTAAGTAAATAGGATCCAGGTCATAGTCGTTGGCTCCTCGCCTTTATTTATATTAATACGTTTATTTGGTATTAGTTTACTAACAGTTTATACGCCGTTTCGTTTAATAAAGTCAAATGTAAAACTATATCCGTTTACGGGTTGGGAGTAAAGGTTTATAGTTATATTGAACTGATCTGTAACGCTATTTGAATATATCAAATATTATAATATTGTTAAAATTTAAGAACGGATTTTACGTTAGGTACATATAATTTACTCATTTAATTCAAACTTACCGTTTTGATTAATTATGAAGTCGGGTACGTTCTATTTAAGGTTTATAACGGGCTCTTAATATACTTCCATTTAGTATTTTGGTTTCGCCTTATTATTATCGTCTTTAATAATTGTAATTTGCGGTCAAAAATTTCGAGTTTGATGGCTTGGAAGCGGATTCGAAGCGTCTCGAACTAGTTGATTTACATGAAATCGAAATTTTTTTCCGTCCAGTACGTTAATTTTAACAACGTAGAATTCAATTACACGCGTTACCTGATATTTATCGTAAAGCCAGTTTGACTTTTTAAAGAATTCGTTTCGTTTAAGGTTTTTAAAAAGAGCTAATCGTTGCCGCCGATTTGAAAATGTTTCGAAGGGGAGCACAGTTTATTCGCGGCTTTATCTATACGTTGTTACATAACCGCTATTATAGATTATGTAAATTTTGTGACTTCGCGGATCCGTTAAATAAAGTTCCTAGCCTTTACACTTAATATCGTATTCCGAACGAAAAAACGTTATATCGTTTGGATAAGATTAATGTAATAATTATGGCTTATAGAAAATAGGCTATACTAATGATCGTCGTATCTTTATTATCTAGTATTAATCAATAACCATGTAATAAACTAGTTTAGTCGAATTGTATATAAACAACGAATGAACATAAATACATAAGGACCTTTTAATTTAAGCGTTCGGTTAGGCCGTTAATTTCAGGGTAAAATGCGGTATTTAGGTATTATTCTACATGAATTAGGTCACAAAATCGTTTTCAAAATTTATTAATCTTATTCACATTACGGTCGTTAATCAACGTACGTAAGAAACCATAAAATCGCTAATAATAATTGAAAAACTGTTCTATATAAGCCTCGGCGTTTCTAATAATTATAGCTCAAAGAGTAACGACTTTACTTAAATGGTTTGTAATAACTATGAGGTAATGTAGGTCGCTTTCGTATTTCTAAAGTAAATTAACTATGAAGTTGACAAAAAGTTCGTTTTAAAGCTTTTCGGAAATTGGAAGGGGTTTGAGGAGCCCTTTTTAACGATATCTTTAATAAGTTATACGGTTATAAACATTGCAGTTACGGTAAAAGCAGCGGATCGTACGATATAATCTTAGCTAAAAATATGTTTTTGAAAGGATAACAATAGTTACATCGTGGCCTAGGTAGCTGGTAAGGAGCGAATCGTAGGTAGCTTAGATTAACGCGGTAGTAAATGGCTCGTGAATAGGTACCCTAATACCATTTTAAAACCTTGAAACTTTATCGTCGTTTACCCGGTATTCCGAAATTAAAACCTTTAATATACGGTCGTTGTCGGTACAGATATCAGATAGTATGTGTCGGTCGTTTATATGTACCGCACGTACCAAACGGGGGTAAGTGCTGTTGCGTGTAATAACAGTATCCTAAACACTTTAAAGGTCAACGTTCGTAAAACGTTTACGGCTTTTTGGAATTAATTCGCTGGCAACGGTTAACCGAGTGACGGACGTTTACGAGAACAGTTTAAAAACAGACTATTCGTGGCGTAATAACTGGAGTTTTTGGCTCAAGTAACGTTGGTCCGAAAGGCCTTTAGGAATATCCTAATTTCGTCGTAATAATATATCGGGTAGAGCGTGGTTCGTTACTTTATTATATACGAATTGAAAACGAAATTGCGAAAGGCGTTTGGACTAGCGGACTTGTCGTTCGAAAAGCCACCGTATCATTAAAAAGTATTCAAAGTTTTTGTGGTCCGTTAAGATAGTAAACGGGCGCTTCGTACCTCAGAGCTTCGCGTTCTATGTTTCCAAACAATTTATGATCCAAAATGAATTTTTGTCGTAGATTTCGTAGTTATATTGAGCAGGAAATAAACTACGGGAGTCATACGTTACTAGGCGTAGGTTACCGTTGTTGTCGAATTAAAGGAGGTATCCTTTTAAGGCTTAGCCGGAAAAGTCGGCTTCGAGAAAGGTATCATAGTCGGGATGCCATGAGGCGAGTATGGGTTAGAAGAGAAAGTTAAATTTAAGCTGTTTCCAAGTGACTGTTTCTTTCAACCCTTAACGAAATAAAGTACCCTTATGGGTAAGCTATCACGAAAATCCGACAATCATCGAATAATCGCTAATAAAATAATGATAAAAATTTGCGAACTCTAAAAGGCCTCATATTTTTAAAACCGTCGTTAAAGCCGTTTATTTCCAAATCACGTGTAGCTTTTTTAGGTTTATACGGAAGCCGACGCCGGCTTCAATAAAGAATCCTAGGTATTTAGTTTTTTAATTATCGAATTCGAATTTGAAAATGTCCAAGTTTAATCCCGCGGCATTTAATACGTTAAGGATTTACTTAAACTTATTTATGTAATCGTTGAAAGTACCGTTAAAGTAAATAAAGACGCCATCAATAAATAAGAAATAGAGAGTATCGAAAAAAGGGCTAAATGAATTATTAATATACCGTTAAAAGGTAATTGGGGCATTAAAAAGGCTTAAGGAAATAACGAATAATTTAAGAAGTTGAACACGTATACAAAACATAGTTTTCCATTTATTTTACTCCTTAATACGAAGCTTATAGAAAACAACTTTAATATATAACTTAATAAACTACTTAGCTTACGAAATATTTGTAAACTTCTTTTTAATAAAAGGGAGCGGGTAACGATCTTCTTGCGTAATAGTATGAAGTTTGCGATAATCGATACGAAATCCCACCCCTTTTCCTCTTTTTTTAAGAAAAAGGAATAAAACGCTTATTATGGAGTTAGTTATTCGAATATAACCTTAATTAAGTAATTCGGTTAACATTTTACGTAGTATAAGAAACTCTTTACGTGATATGCCATATCAAAGGCCCTATGGTACTTTTAATGGTTGGTGTTAGTTGTCGGTATGAAGGGGAATCTCGTAATTCGATCCGAAACGGTAGGGGGGTAGCTTGTTGCCGAGGGTTTTCTCAAATAAGGGTACGAATTCTCTAAAATTGTTGGAAAGTTTATCGTAAACGGAGACAAGTGGTTTCAGAGCGAGTATTTTATTAATATCTTTGAGAGAGACCTCGGTAAGCTACGTAGTAACAGTTCGGTCCCTACGGGCCTATCGTAAAATAGTGTAAAATATAACGGCGTTAACTCTTTTCGGCACTTTTTAAACGGGCGCAAACCCTAACTTCCAAATACGGTAATTACCGACTGGCCCTAAAGTAACATATGTTTCGCAACATCATAGGTAACTTATTAATATTTTATTTAAGGCTTATCTAAAATAACATCATATTGTAAACAACGGATGACGTAAGCTTATTTCCTATAACGGTATTTATCGAGGTCGACATCCAAAAAGGTTATAAAGGAAATAAGTCGTCAAGGGAAACCGGGCATATAAAACGTGGCTTCGTCGAGTTGTCGTAAGGGAATAAAAAAACGCGGTAACTTTAAACGGTTAATAGGTTATTTATTCGTATTGTAATAGCATTTTTAACCAATATTTATAAACACGTAGATAAAATGAATAAAACTGTAAAGTAAATTTACTATAAACGAAGAGTTGTTTAAAAGCTGGGGCGAAGCCGTTAGTTTAAATTGAAGTCCTGTCAACTCTTGTATGCAACTGTATATAAAAGTTACGCTTTTCCATTTTCGAAATCGATAAGGTTCTTGGTCGAAATAAAATGAATTTTCGTAACGGCTTTGTCTTCAAAGCCTCTTGGGCGCTACGCCGGGTCCCATAGATAGATAAGGATCTGGTGGCCGTCTCTTCCGTAACGTAAGTATAACCCGATGTCCTTACAACGGGAGAGTTCCGCACAATTAACCTAGGCGGCGCGCTGTTTAAAAACGGCTCGAAAAGCGCTTACGCTAATTATAGGAATATCGCACTGGCTATTTTAAACGGGCATATTACCACCGTTATTCCCACCACGGAAGACGTCGTCAGTAGCAACAATACTAGTACCGCCGTAATGAGTGCAGAAATTATAAAGGCGCCCGTCGATAAGTTAATCGCAGGCGACCTATTTATTATAGTTAGCTAGTATATCGAAGGGTAATAACGTATTAATAAGTGTATTATTAGTAGCTCACTTTAAGATAGCGAGTTGGGCGGCGGATTTCCAGGCTATACCGTCGGTTTTCGTGAATAAGGCTTTCTAAACGTTAAATAAAACGTAAAATCTTTTACTAACTCCTTACTTTATATTTGTAAGCCAAGCGATAATTTTTTTAGCCGCGTTTGACTTGTAATAGTAGACGCGAAGCATAGCTATAATGGCGTTGGAGTCACTAGTATTGCCGTCACCTCTGCGGGCATCATAGCTTTTTATAGCGGTTTTCGCGGGGCTTTCAAGTTATTGGAAAATAGCGTAAAAGTGGTTTTCCTTTGTACCGATATACTTCCGATTCCGACGTAACTTACGTTTTATAGTAGCTTTTTATATCGGAAATCGTAACTTAATATCGAAAAACTTAATCGGCTGATTAAGTGGTTTACGTTTAAGACGGTAACGTCAGTTAAAAGGGGCTCTAACATCATAGTCGGAGTTCAAAGAGTCGTCGTTATTTAGGAAGCTAACGCGGTTTCTAATAGGGAGCGGTATAATGGCGGCATCGTTCGTAACCTACGTAAGAGGAACCTTTTAGGGGGGAATTTAACCCGAGGACTTAAACGTACCGGCAACTTCGAATTATCGGATTATATTCGTTAAAGCGTTTAGCGTATTAGTATTTCGTTATTTCAGTGTCAAACGTGTTCCCAAGCGGCTTAATCCCGCTCAATAAGTTTTATACGTAAGGCGTCGATAAAGCGTTCGTTTTAAATCGTAAGTTAACCGTATTACGCCGTTAAAGCGCTTTGGAGCAGTTTTCTCACGCGTACGTTAAGGAATTGCTTTAGTGCCTAATGGTGCAAAATTGATGGGTCAGAAGATAAAAATATGGCCCTAGGCTATAACCGCTAAGTAATAGCTAAGATACCGTCGGGCAAAAGATCGAGGTTTATATATAAAAGTACTAAATCTGAAGTTGTCGCTTAGAGTAGTTGGATTCAATTTATAAACCTCGATGAAAAAGAAGAAAAAAAGGAGAAGTCCCTGCTAGGGAGAAGATATAGAGCTAAGATGGTATAGCCCTTTCCTCAGTTATATGACGTGTCCTCAAGCGGCTCTCTCCCTGATTTAGAGAATTTCAGGAGCGAGTATAATTACTAGGGTAAGATCCCTGATAAATACTATCTAGATACTAGTCTGTAGCATATAGAAAAGGACATACTTAAAGCTGTTAGAAGGTTTTTCCATAAATACTAGTTATATTTATAAGATTTACGCCGGTTTAAGTTTTTCTTTTAAAACGATGTAAACTTCAAATACGAGGTAATTACTACTATTATATATTTAGACAGGTAACCAGTCCTCCACGTTGTCGATGCGACATTATTATTTCATATCGCCAGATATACACAAAACGCTTTCGCTACAAACTACTAATACTTTTTAGTTAACTATTAGTTTAAAGTTTACCTGAAGCTCCCAAATTAGATTATATACGACTCTAATATAGCCTTTAAATCCTTTCAATAGTATATTAAGTTTCGGATAGCTGGTAACGCGTGTATTCAAATTTTAGTAAAAGCCCTATAGGGTATTGGAAAATGTAAATAGTATTACAAACCGCTTTGAAAAAAAGTATACAATGTTATTAAAGGAACTAAAAAGCACCTGTTTCAAAGAATTCATCCTTTAAATAGCGGCTAACGCTATTAATAACACTTTGAGTCCAAGTGATCTTATTCTTACATTCCTTGTTTTTGGTGTTTACCTAAGGATTTATGCAGACTTTATATTATTAATAATCACGGTATAAATGGCGAATGATATGATGAAGGCCATGATAATATTACTTTTTACGGGTTCAAAACGATATGTCCAAAACGTTGATTATAAGGAATAGCTTATGCGAAACTGGCGTTTTGAATTTACCGTTACAATATAAGGTTTTGGTTTCGAAAATTAAGGACGGATAAACTAGCACTTAAATAATGAACAAGCTAAAAAACTATAAAGTATTTGTTAATTTACCAAAAGATATAAGTTCGTTTCGCTAAATAATAATACGAAAATAGAAAGAAAAATGGAAAGGAGCGGCTTGAAAACATAATCAGAATAAAACCACTAACGAAATACCATTTACAACGAAAAATCCAAACAGCTTCTAGTTCTAGCCTACCTCATAAATTACGTATCCGGTAGGCTTTTTCCTGATGAAAGTGACTCGCTTATACTAACTTTACCAATACCTTACAGCCGAGGCCGCCCCTTTAACTCGAAAACTTAAAAACGTCCCGGGACCTTTACTACAGGCTCCTGCATTTATTAGGAAAAAATAATGAACCGCGAGCTTAGCATTTAGCTTCGCTACAACGGTATTATAATTGCCTTAGGTACCTCATTCGAACAATTTACCTAAATAGAAATTTCTGCTTTAGTCGATTAGAGAGTATATCGTTTTAAACGAATCGACCCAACGATTTACGACGCCTACAGAATTTTTCCTACGAGTCTCGTTTACAAAATCAAGGATAAAACTAAAAAGCCTTGCGAAAAAACCTGCCTAATTATATAAGGTTATAACGACGATAACAAAAAGAATATTATAACCTAGTCGCCTACCATATAACGAGCTAATTAACGCCTAATTTTTATATCCGAAACCTCCCTTAATATACCGTATAACCTATATGTCGAACTTAGTAATATAATGTAAGCATACACTTAGTTTGATAATTGCCTTAAACAACTAATTTGCGCCGATATTTTTTTTTTCAAAAAATACCATTCATTTAAAACGATTTTACGTATTATTAAATTGTTTTACGCTTTGTCCAAAACTAGTGTTTACTCATATAACACTGATCACAGGTATCATAAAAAGCGGCTCGAAACCACTAATTTAACCTACGACCTGTACCTATTAGTATTAATAACCTGTTCGAAACGCTTTATACTAACAGGTATATAAATGAATTACATACTAAAGTTATTTAATAAATCTTTTTCCGTATTGACGAAAAGGAAACTTAGAAAATCCGGCTTAAAGATAAAGCCTAAAACGTATTTGCCGGAGGATTTTACAATTGACTTTAATAGTATCACTATTAATTTTCGAAACGGCGTTTTAGGCTTTACATAAAAATTGTAGCTGGTTAAATTTTCTTTATCGTTTTAAATAACGAAAAACGAGCCAACGAATCTAATGTTATAGCGTATGTAGCGTTTGGGTTACTTTTATAACAACCGAAAATAGTATTGAACCTTTTGGTCGCCGCGTAATACTAAACCGCTCCGTTAAATGATATATATAAAACGTTGAATAAGCGTCTTTCGTGGTAAATATAGAATTAAAAACTATGTTTATAATTTATGCCTTTTTATATACGTATTATAAAATCGTTTATTTTTATCAACGGTCTTTTCGTTACTAAATCCGACTCCAATTCGTAAATAGGTTTTGTCCTATTCCTTGGTAACGAATCCGTAATACTAAACGATTTTACTTTTCGTAAAAACATTATTCATAAATTCTTTAACAAGTGCACAAGAGTTACGAGAAACTTCTTAGCCTTCGAAATCTATAATATGGTGAAAAGTTTCGATTCGGGCATTACTATAGCAATAACAATCCAGATAATTATTTTTAACCTTAGCTTACGTATAATAATTATACTAAATACCCGTAGGCAAAAAGAAGGTGTCAGAGGGTTTATGTTATCATGTTGGTGGCAGAGGTATTGAGTGAACAATAACGAAGACGTGCGAGTGATGATCAAAAGCATTGAAGCTATTCAGAGGTAAATACTTAGATTGACAACTGATGAAATATCTAATAAATCTACCTAACGTGGTGATGACCATGTCCTTATATCTAGTTCCTTCAGTTGGCGTGGTGGCGTGGAATATGTTGGATATGTGCGCGATCCAACATACCTAGACTTGATCATTTGAATATGTAGCATATCTAACATATCCAGTCTCTGGTTCTCGGTGTGTCGAGTGGGTCCCTAACGACCGCAACCCTGGGGGGTCTGTGGGACCAGATGCCTGCCGTCAGGCTGTGTCCAACTGATTTCCTTCATTAGTGCTGTGGGCCGCTGCTGGTGTGACCTGCAGCTGTTGAGTTATAACATTACGTTTTATCCCTTTCATTGTATATACTTATTCCTTTTCGCTCTATGAATATCTGGTTAAATTAGGTACTAAGAACGAAAAATGTTTCATAATCGATATTACAGTTTTACGTAAGTTATATAAATACCGTAAAATCGAGATAATAAGGTAAATCGACGAAAATTCTAACCTAACGGACGTAGGAACTAAAATCACCCTAAAATAAATATTGAAAATACTAATATTAACAGGTACACTGTTTGTTAGAATTGCTGGAAAAGTTTTGCGACCCTAATAATCTATTACAATACTTTCGCCGATTTAAAGCGGTCCGAAATCCGTTATTTACACCGCTCCCTAATTTATACCCTTATTTAACCCTACTGTTTCACGTTTCTCTCGGTATTTTATTACTATTTGTTTTATATATCTCGATTCTGCTAAATTTATCATTTTTCTACTTTCACCATTTGGATTTACCATTTCGTGCCGTTTCTGAAATATCGTCATATTTCGATTTGTATCTTTCGACCTGATTGTTTCTTTTCTCATTCTAACCCTTCGATTTAATATACGACTTCGTACCGCTTTTAAAATAGTTTCACCTTTTGTTTTATGTACTTTGGATTCAGTGGGTATTTTAGTATTTGCCCTTTTCTTTTTTAATTTCAATATGGTACTGATTTTCACCTATTGCCTTTTTTTTTCATATATTTTAATTTATATTTGTCACTTATAAGTAATTGTGTTTAAGGCATAGTAATGATGTTATTATGTCCTGACGCGGTGGCCCAGTTCATGTGGTAGTTAATTATTGTTAAAAGGAAAGGGAAAGGGCGACGCCATCGCGTCTCTACCCTCCTCTCCATCGCCCTCCCCTTGTATATTAACGCTACTAATATCGCCATCATCGACATTACCGACGCTAACGAGGATATAGCTGTCCTCTTGGGGTCGCATGCATTTATGTGAAGGCATAAGGGAATTTTTTCCCTTTTTACAGTAATGTACAGAAACGTTGTAAAATTCGCCTATATAATATTTACGTGGGCCCCGTTTTCAGGTAATGATAATAGTTGCCGACTTTTTAATTCACCAGTCAACACCTATTGTTAATTAGTATTAACTTGTTTCAATTATTTGCAACTGCAGTTGTTTTTCGAAATACTCTGGGTGTTGTATTTTTAATACAGGAAGTTTTCAGAAATCGATTAAAACTTATTATAAAGCCGGTGGGTGCGTAACATAGTTTTGGATTACAGCTTTAAAATTAACAAAACGGGGGCGTATTCGTTATTAATTTGTTTGGAACGGTAATAACGGGCCGAACAACGCCCGTTTTCATAACAATTGCTAACGAATTTACCCACGGTAGCGGACGCGATACATGATACGCAAGGCGTATTTGTTAGCGGTCCGAGGTTATGGACCCGTATGCATTATCTCAACGCTTTACGTGTTAAAGAGGCTTCGCGGCGTACCCTAACGATATAAATCTTTAGGAGACGAAATAGGTTCACCTGCTATCTTTTATTCACGAAAATATTCAAAGTATATATACAAATTGATTGAGGTAATATAAATTGTAAAGAAGTTTTGTAAGGTTATGTTTACGGCGCTGGAGGGGTTTTATGGGTAAGGGTTTTTTTTTGGTAAGGAAAGGGTAAAGTTTATAACTTTAAAAACCCACTATTCCTCCTCTTAAAAACTCAATGGGAAGAGGGAGGGCGAAAGTGGAAAGGAAGGGGTGATTGCGGCGGGAGAGTCTAGCGAGGCTGGTAAAGGCGTGATAGTAATGAAGGTGGCTAACGAGGCTGATGAAAAGGTTATGGCGGCGGCGGTAAAGGCGAACGAGGCTATTAAGGGGGTGGTGGCGGCGGCGGAAGTTAATAAGGCCGATAAAGGGGTGGTGATGGCGGGCTGTTGTTAGTAATAGTGGTAGTGCTATGGGCGGTGGTAGTAACGGCAGCGGCGGCGGCAATACAGCGTACGCGAGCTAAATAACGCTTAGAAAACCTGGATTTACGCGATATCTATTAAAGAGTAAGGCTAATATATAATGATCAGTTAAGTACCTTATCTATTAAAGCGGTTTGAATTGGTTAATTGAAATAAAGGTTAAGTTAAATTAGGATATAGACATATATTAACTCAAGGTACACGCTTTTAAAAAGGTCAAGAGAAGAAGTTTTACCTAAACCAATAACAATATTTTTTATACTAACCTAAAATACGTAACGACGTCATTACTACTGCGTAATCACTTTTATAACGCTTACGTAATCTCACCCCAATAGGGACCAATAAAAGACGCTATTAATAACTATATCATTAATAATTAACTGTATTAAGTAGGCCATTGGTATAATTACCACCGCGGCTAAAATTTACTAATTCAATCCTTTTCAATTAGTATCGCAACCATATTGTTACTATAAAACCATCGAATTTAATCCTTTACAATTTGTAACAAAACCATACAATTATTATAGGGCTATGTATACGGACTTGTTATAACTATATTATCTTTATTGGACTATAAGTAAGTCATATAAAAAAAAGGAAATATTGCCTATATGGATATTATGATATACCTTTATAACTTGTATACATATGTTAAGTAACAGTGTACTATATTACAAGGTATACTCTTATAAAGTGCACGATAACGTGTTATTCTGTAGGCTGCACTCTTGTAAGACGTAAAGTGTATTATATGTGGAGCGGTTTGGAATAGGTATTTCAGATCGTACGGCAATGCATGGAGCGGTCTGGAATGGGTATTCCAGAGCGCACAGCAAAAGGGCTACTGCCTGGATAGGAGGTTTATAACCTTATATCCATAGCGTGCACTTTCTGAAATACTTCATTCTAACCTATCTATCTTTTACTACAACTATACCAATCTAATGATTACTCTAATACTCGTTTACTTTCACGTGAGTAGATAAAGACCTTGCTGACATTTTACGTTTAAATTGTTGAAATTAAATTTCGAGTATATATTAAGGGGGTATACGAGATATATAAATAAAAAGGCTGGAGTTTGAGATGTGTTATATATAAAATATCCCAATGACAATATCATTAACAATAAGATTATGACTAGATAAGGAAGCTAACTCGACCTTTATGTAAGCTATTGAAGTTATTGCTAAGCTGTTATTTGGAAAATAAAAGCATTCAAGTGTTATTGCACGGGATTTTAGCTGTTGTAGGCACGTAAAAGAGACAGGCTAATCATGACTCGCACTTCACTACTCTCTACTCATTTCTTGTTACTTGTTTCTTGTTACTCGTTACTCATGTTTTGTATCTCGCTACTCGCTTAAGCAACCAATCAACTTCAACTTGAACACTACCTTCTTTTCAACCTCACCTTCTTTTCAACCCCGATTTCTTTTCACTTTGTTTTCACTTTGACTTCATCCAACTTAACCTCTCCCTTAACGCTTCGATTTGATTATCGGCTACTTTATTCATTAATATTACCACTCTTTGCTTTTGTATTTTCATTCTGTTCCACTAATATATATAACCTCAAGAACTCAGCTACAAATTGATTGGTGGCAAGATAATATTCTGATAATAAGCATAATTGGTGGTGTATATATGGGATATCTTGCACAAGAGGAAGTGGCTATCCGGGGTTATAAGAAGTATGACTATTAGATTAGTAGGATCAACCGACCATAGTTTCCATATAGACTAAATAACGATCCAATCATCTCTAAATTATCTACTCTCTCAATGTAATTAGCTTCAATTTGACTGTATTGAGTGGAAGCCAATTATAGTTGAGTGCCCAATTAAATATGGGTCAGGAACTAAGCAATTGCACACATAAGTTAGTGTATAAACCGGCTAATTGTCTACTAAAATAAGAAATAACAAATAACCCTTTTTAATGCAATATAACAATTCCTTCGGTTAAAGATTCGGGTAAAAAACGTTAAAAAAAAAGGCTTACCAATATTAATTAGTGCTTATTGGGTTAAAAACATATAAACTAGATTGAAAAAATGCGACTTTCTAGTTCTTATAATTTATTTAGGCAAGTTAAAGGGGATGTTCTTTCGAAGCTTCCCTATAAGCGTGTGTCGGTTTTCGCGGTAAGAAGCAGGGAAAGCTCTGAACGTTCGTTAGTTTTTGCGGTAGTTTAGAAGTATCGAAAATATCAATAAACCATCGAAAACCTTTCTATATGACCATTTGAAATTTTGAGATTACACAATTACCCGATAAAGGCTTTTAGTAAAAAAGCAATCAAGACTCACCAAACCGTATTTGATCAATAGTTTGAAACCGATATTTAATTTATAGATTCCTACAATATTATAATATTAAAATAAGTTGCTCATTTATTCAGCCGTTTTATTTTTGATTGGAGTTCGAGAAACTTTCTTCAAAAACTTATTACCTTGAACGAGTTTCCCAAATAATTTAATAATTGAACCTGACATATGTGTAATGAGATGAATAAATATTTCAATATTCAACTAAAAGCTAAACTTTTTAAGGAAGGAATTAATTTCGTAAAAAGGATAAAAAGGAAGGAAAAAAGAAAAAAGAAGGTTATGGGGAGAGCTAATTCTACGAATATACCACAAATAAAGATCCTTGATAGATATAGAAATATAAATGCAGAGATATTTTTAAAAACATCATTCTTTCACGCTATTATACTGTAAGAACCTATCTAAAACCAAGCCTAGAAAAATTCCATTAACACTATTGTCTAAATAGCCCAACACTTCATTAGCACGAGCAATGAGAAAGATTTAAGTCATCAGGACGAAGTAAATTATTATGTTTGTTTATTTCTCAAGGAACCTTGATAACTTGATTAAAAGAACTTTTAGTACTATTAAGGCTCTCACTAAAAAGTACCTTAACATGTTTATTTCAAACTGGTGCGCTACTAATATCAAATCTAATCATAAGGGAAAAGCAACCTCATGCGCGAACACACAGTAGATATAATCATTAGATTCTCCCCNCCCAAATTTTGCTGAAGGTAATTACAATATATACTAACACTTCCGATTCAAAAACCCAGAAGAACCGTACAATAGTACAATAATTTCCCCTCTCGAAATAGGGCAACGTTTGAAATGGATTACGTTACGATTACAACTTTTGTGAACATTTGGTGTAGTAAGAAAACGTATAACAATAAACCATATACTTTCACTGAATCTTTACTAAAGGAATTCGGTAATTCGAATTGAACCGTTTTTAAATAAGTTATGCGGACAGAATAATATAATATCGAAGTATGGTTATTTTATATATATAATTAGGAAATTGTAATTCATTGTCAGTAGGACTATATCTTCGAAATAATTCCTAATTTAAAGACAAACTGCTTTCATGTTCTTTTCGGACAATATTCACGTATTGATTACCTAGTTGGTTTTGAAACACAGCATCAAATTACCTAACAACGACGATAATACCCCGAATTTTTAACTTAAATTACGAAGTTAACCGTCAACCCCGTAACGTTAACCGTTAACGAATGAAACGTTAATTTCTAAACTAATTGATTGAACTCTCTGGTATAAACTTACGTTTCTCAATATAAAAGGTTAAGATATTATATAAATTAAGTAAAACTCAAAATTTATTTATTTTAAGAAATTACAATCTTAATTTTCATTCAACAATTAGAAGGTTTTACGAAAACCGTTATGGAGAGCTATGACGTCTACAACGAAGACGACGGTAATAATAACTCCAACATTTTGTTCAAGATACATCAAACATAGTAATATAACCTCAATATAATAAAAATCATTATCTCTTGGTGGCCAAAATTAAAACAAAGAGTTTGTAAACAATTATACGGTTTTTTAATGCGAAGCAGGATTTTTTCGCTACGATTGTCGACATGACCTAAAGGTTTACTACCAAAGTCATCATTTTCGAGGAAAATATGAACTAAATCCTAATGAACGTATTAATACCCTTCGATAAACCCGAAAAATATAACGAATAGATCGCTTATATTTAACTTATTTTCAATGATTTTATGACCCTTATATTCGATATAATAGCGTTGATAATATTGGTAATATAATTACCATCGTTACTGTGAATATTATTATATATCTCTATAGTTAGTAAACGGCCATGTTGCAAGATACACTCTTGCAGAGTGTACGGTAATATTCCATACTGCAAGGTGCATTCTTACAAAGTTCATAATAGCGTGCCACTAGCCAAAAGAGATATTGGCAAAGTTCGTGGTAAAGAGTCACTACCCGGGTGAAAGCTTATAAGCTCTTACCTGAAGCGTACACTTTCCGAATTCTTTTTTTCACTTTGATGTATCTATCTCTATTATACACTATTTAATTTTTTACTTACATTTATGTTAACGTAGATAGTATAAATAGATATTACCTATACTTATTAGCAGCCGACTCGGTCGACTACAAATAGCCTAAAAAGAAAAGACAAACCTAAGGTGAATACCTATAACGGGATATTATAGCAGAACTAATTATCTGTATTATAATATTACGTTTTATAAGAAATATATGGGAGTGTAGAAAGATTATAAATCAGAGTGACCTTGAAAAGAATAAATTTGGTACGATATTATCAACTCGGTTAGTGCCTTGTATACTAAAAGCCCCATTAAGTTATTATCAACTAGGTTAGCGTTTCGGACTTATCTTGGATACTTTTTAAAAATCTTCCTATCATGTATTAAGCTACGTAATCTACAACCTAATAAGTTGAAAACCCCCTCGTTAGAAGCTATCCGATGTGAATGCAACATCCGAGCCGTGTAAATACATTTCGAAAGCGTCCAAATCCACTTCTAGAACGCCAACAGAATCACACTTTGAACTAAAATAAATATCCAAACCGCTTACCAAACATATACCACGCGCCCAAAATACATTCTGAAACGCTTCAATATATTTAGAGAGCATCAAAAATAGCATACGAAGCGCTTACTATATAAAGCTTCCTATACTATTATAAACTTTACAATTATACCTTTATAATTACATCTTAATAGGGATAAACAACCTTCTCGACCAATGCCGTCACCAATTACATAAACTAATTATGGCTTATACCACAACCACTGTCGTTACTAAAACTGATAATTAGAACCTTAAACGAATTACAACATAACTACTGTCGTTACCAGGACTACTGATTGAAATCTTGAAGAAATTACACCACAAACAATGTTACTCCTAAGCGATTCATAAAGACTCGAATAAACTAAACTATCACTACTAGACTACGGATACGGAACGTACCGAAAAAAGAAAAGATTACTTATGTGGATATTATCATATATCTTCATAGTTAGTAAGTGGCTACACTGTAAGATATGCTCTTGCAAATTATACGGTAATGTGCCATATTACAAGTATTCTTACAAAGGGCATAATAGCGTGCCACTAGCTAGAAGGGAGATTGACAAAGTGCATGTTAAAATGCCACTGCCCAGAAGGGAGATTGGCAGCGTGTATGGTAGAGTATCACTGTCTGGGTAAAAGCTTATAAGCTCTCACCTAAGGCGTACACTCCCCGGATTCCTCTTCTTCCTTCGATATATCTATTTTCAATATACACTTTTCAATCTTTTACTTACTTTTACGTTAACTTACAGGGTACAGACAGACTATACTGATAGTTGTCTTTTTGCGACGGATTTAGTAATGATAACTCCCTTGCGCGCAATAGTGTAGGGGATATAATTATAACTGATGTAAACGTTTTTCAAGCCGGTAATCAGTTTCAAATTACCCAAGTTAATGAAGTGAAATTTTTACATCGTAAGAAACGTAAGTTATATTTCAAATATAGCACGAACGGTTATCGTAAATATATTTAATTTTTAAATTTTTCTTATTGTCCGAACGGTTTGAGAAATTAGGTTAATACGGATATTTACATTACCGTTATGAACAACTTGATCGACTTTTAAAAGGCAGAAGCGTACTTTCTATATATCATTGCGTACAATGGTTAATAGGATTTGAATATAATGCAGTAACTCAGTTTTAATATTTAAAGAAAATTCTATTTATAGTAAATTTAATTAATGAATTCATTCATTTCTTAACGTTGTCATTAATATAGTTCATAAATATTATGACGTTTTTAGTCGGTATTTTACCTATCGATTATAATTACCGCGTATTTTAATTTAATTTTCCCTATTTGACAAGGTTACACGTTACGTTATTCATAACAACGCCTACCTATATCCTCCATAACATATTTTGATGTTAACTTCAATAACTTTTAACCCCGTATTTAAACCTATATTTTATTTATTTATAATCCGACGTTATTTTGAGTAAGCTTTCGATTAAAAACGTGTAGATAATTAAGGTTACTTTAGAATTCCTATTGCTTTTAGGACGAGAATGAAACTATTGCGAATGGAAACGGGAATTTTCCTCGATATAGAAGCCACTTCAAGGTGTTGATACCGCCGTTTTTCACCTTATCATCCGTTGAATTCGCAAGGATTAAACCGCCATCACGAGACTTTTTTTTTATCAAAAATATCAATAAGGCGATAACCACAAAGCTATCTGTTACCGTTAACGACAAACTCTTGGACATTTTTCAGTGGTTGACACGATTATTTAACAAAACCCTAAAAACCAAAAGATCTTCCTACTGTTCCAACGCTGATTATAAAATGATTTTCGAAATAATAACACAAACTAATATTTCGATGATTTTAGGAACATACTATACGGTATATTGGGGAGTTTTCTATATCATCAAAAGTACCAATTAAATTATGGAAATAATGTTTTATTTACGAAATCAATCTATAAACAGGTGCCATGGTATTTTTTATTCAACAAACTCAATATCGACTTACCTTTATATATCGATTATAAGCGGTTGAATGTTATTGGCCAAACATACCTATACCTTAATCCTTTCATTGTGGAAAAGATCGTGAACATTTTACAAGTTATATATTTAAATTAACTTGAATTCAAAATCGTTTTTACAAAATGCGTATTAAAAATAGTAACAAGTGAAAAACGGCATTCTGTATCCGTTTCGGACTTTTAAAATGAATGGTTACCTCTTTCAGACTGTTGGACCTATTGTCTACCTTGTCATCAATATATTAACAGGTCGATACTCGGAGTTTTAAACATTTCGTTCATTATTTACCTTGACCACGCATTAATATTTTTAAATAATATATTGAACGATTATAATATTATAGTTAAATATCTGTAAAACAATTTGAATATCGTTAATATAAACCTTAATATATTTAAGCATAAGTTCAACGTTTGAAAATATTTATAGTCAATTGTCGAGTTCAAAACTGAAGTATGTATAAACCCGGAGAAACCATATGAAATTTGGAAGTCAACGACTTTTACGTCCTTTTTATAGATACAAAGGATTATGGATATTCGTTAACTTTGATTATTACTTTATTTCATATTACTTTGTAATAAACGGCTCTTGAAATCAACTCATTAGGAATAGTGTCATCTTGCGTTCGATGCACGAAACCGAATTTCCGTTTGAACGGTTTAACATTTTCTTCATTTTAGAACCGGTTTTCACCCAATAAGACTTGAAACTGGAAACAATTTTGAAGGCGATTTTTTCGGTTGGGGTTTGGAGAACTATTGAATTTAACGTAATGATTACAGTACGCTTTACCCAATGATGTATTAAATTTATTCTTCAACACACGTGGAACATCATTAAGACATTATAAACTGCTTAAAAACGTAAAATGCGGAGTTTCTGGTCGTGGAACGCTTGTTTCTCAATTTTACTAGTTATAAAAACCTGGATTACTATGGAAACACTCAACGTCTTTTCAAAAAACGAGTTCGTTAATTTAAACGACCTTTTACATTCTATTTGAATTTGGTTGATATTAAGGAATCGGATTTTGAGCTACCTAATATACCATTACTTCGTAAATAATATATCTAAAAAGATTTTTCCTGTCGTAGTCTTTTCACTCCAAATATATCGGTTATAAGTAGTTTTCGAACGTACGTATTTTGTAGATAAATGTTGTTATCAAGTTTCTTCCAAAGGATTACTAACATTTGACCAATACTAATCTTTAAAACAACCATAATGCTGTGATTTCCCGAAATATTATTTATCCAGGCCTAATACACGAGGTACGTATAGGCGACCACGGGTTTTCCATTGATGTTGATATTAAAGAAGACAAAATATTTGAAATATCCATTTGGGCATATTAGTTAAAAGATAATGATATTTTGTGAGTTTATCACTGAATTATAATCATGATTAATAAACCACTTATTATTGCGTTAATTTAAAACATATATAATTATTTTTCTACCATTCGGGTCATAAAGTTACCCCCGTTATATTATCCTGGTCTTATTCTTAGCCTCAGATATATCTTACGTTTTGATGTTTTTATTGTAATCATAATATTTATAAGCGAACAACGTATTCGAGGTATTGTTAATATGGACTATTTAAACCTTCTGCGGTTTCACAAAGGTTTCAAAACGAGTTTTTATTTCACGTTACAAGCTATTTCCTTTGAAAAAAAGTCTGCTACTTACGTTTCTTTATTGCTATAATATATCGGTCAAATAATAGATTTACTCTCAAAATAATGGTATTTATAAACTTCTAAACTTACGCGAATCGACTTTTAAGTTTTAATTAAAGCCTTTATTAATTTTACCGCAGTATCGGTAACGATCAAGGTTTAAATTAGACGGATAGGTTTCAATAACACCTTCATAACTTGATGAGTGTAGAGCAGAATGCAAACACCGGATTACATCATAAAATAAATACCCTTAACGAATAAACAATCAGAAAATTTCAATATATTCACATTCTTTCTTGATTTATATCAATCTACATTAAAATAACCTGTTAGATAAGTCATAATCAACGTTAAATAATAAAAATCCATCCAATATTGATATGCATTTCCTGATAGGCCTTTAAACGTTGCAAAGTTGTCAATTTGAATTGTGGTTGAAGTAACAGTGGTACTGCATAGTCAAGTAGTGTATGTATTGTTCTGGGTTTGGTTGACCGCTAGCTAGTCTACACACTAATTTGTATATCAGATTGATTGACTTGTGACCGAGTCTGAAGTGGGTACATACTGTACTTGACTTGATAGTTAATACAGTGAAACAAAAAAAATTAACTTGCAGCCAGTATAGTCAACATACTTTGACTGACTGCACTGAAATTATTACTATTTCAACAACTACTATTAATATTAGCTCGTTTTTCATGAAGTATAGCTTTTACGTTGATCCTATATAATCCGTTCAATATTTACTTATTCCGGTTATGAAATCCCATACAAAAACTATAAAAATCGTTTAACGTATTTGATATGTTACAAAATTCTCTTCCTAAATCGCGATGATGACTACATAATAACAAATAAAAGAAGATGCTAATAAGTAACTCTTTCTCTTAAAACAATTTCGGGTTATCAATGACGTCGAAATTTCTTTAACACATTATCAACCGAATGTAATTTTTAGAACTTTGAATTAACACGGAAAAAAAATACTATATTACATATATAGTCGATTTTTACATCGTTGAATTTAATATCTTGGATAAAGTCATTCTCCATTTTACGTTAACTAATTCGTCCTAAATTCTTTTAGATCTGATTATAAGCCCAAAATCCGTAATGATTAATTACTCATGATCTATAACGTTGATAACGATAACGAAATTAAGTTTAAGTCATATATGAAAAATATCTTTTAAAACCCAATAAAACCTTGAATAAAATACCCACCTATCGAAAACTTCTAAAAACAACAAGTTTTGATTAATTTAATGGTTTATTTCCTCTAAACTTACAAGCTACTCTCTAACTTTTCAAATTCCTCGTCCCTTAAAATTTTGAAGTTTCGTTACAGCTCGGCAGAAATTAATTACGAATTATTTCGCCCGACCTATAAACAAACTTAATTCGATATTCACTGATAATTCAAGTGACTATAAAAACCAAATTAAGAAATATCGAATAAAACATATAAACTTACATTATTCTTACAACTGAAACTACTCTATGATATTCTCGTTCTCGCTGATACTATTATCCCAATTCATATCATAACCTTTTTCGTTGAATAACTTTTCCCTTATACTTATCAATTGACCTAGCTTTCCGTTAATACTTTCAATAAGTTTAATCAAGTTCTTAATCTTGTTCAACTAAGTTTCCTACCTGTTCATTAAACATAACATACTTGTTTAATATATAAGTACCCTTTTTTTACCTGAGTTCCACTCTCTTGGTTAACAGTTTATACGACGCCAACACTGCTTGAACAAATGGGAGTAAAGTATACAAAACTATTATTACCCTGTATATTTATCTTTCGTTTAATAAATCGTTCAAATATTATAGGTTTTTCTTTATAACCATCACCTCAACTTACACGTTATCTAAATTCTTATTAATAATCTCGAAACGTGTTGGAATAGCAATTAAATTCAGTAAATTCCATTAAACTAAACTATCTGTTTAGTTCATTATACCGACTGCAAATTGGTTGCAGTTTATGGAACTGCACTACAAGGGCAGTGCAGTTGGTGTCCACTTCAAAGTGGTGCATAGGCTAAAGCCTTTAGCTATAAAAATTGGTGTACAAACCGGCTAGCGGTCTGCTAAACTAAGAACTTACAACACACCATAATCAATAATAATTTAACACTAGTTACTTTAATTACAGTGACTCTAATCGACTACGTTGTAATAATAAAGGCCTCTCAATACTGATCAATTCTTATTAGGTAAAGTAGAGATTAGCTAAGTTGAAGAAAAAATTGCTTTTTTGTTATTATATTTTGTTTCGGCAAAGTAGAGGAAAGATACATACGTAAGGCCCTTATAAGTCATGTAGTTGTTCGCAGTAGTAAGTAGGGATAATTTATATTTTTTGTAATTGTTTACGGGGGTTTATAAGTAAGTAACAGTATTGTTATCGAAAATATTCAGAAATATTTTTTAATTCTTGATAGGGTTTAAAATCAACCGCCTAAAATCTTTCAAATTAACCAAGTCGGTAAATTTTTCAACAGCTTAGTTCATATCATTGCGTTTATTACTATTCCAACTATTATTACTATAAATTTCAAATCTAAAAATAACTAAGTTTCTTCACTTTTGATTTTAAATACCAACTTTAACGATGAATTTATGACCTCATACATTACAGTACTATTTTTACTTATGTACCTTTTAATTTTCGTTGTAATTGTTTTAAAACGTATTAAAAATGACACCGATAGCAACCATTACAGAAAAAAGGTAATTAAAGACCTTGGTGTTATATCCACTAGTAATTAAGACGAAAACCTCTGATTTATGAACATGAACAAAAACTTTACCACCGAATACCTAAAGAATTATATTTGTTACTTTATCATCGATTACGACTTTACAAGATGTAATAAGGTAATTATCGCCTTTAACAATTTTTACAAATAGTTTAAGGAGTTGACCTTAGATATGTGAAAAGTAATAGATGAGTTTGTAAACATTAGGTTAAAAAGTGAATTAATTAGCAAATGAGTCGAGTTCCTTGTGAAGAAAATGAAAAACGGTAATCTAGCTAACCTATTATACCATTAAGTAATAGATGAAACCGTTAATATAATTAAGGGAAAGATAAAGATATTATTGGTAATAATGTTCCTTAATGCCTTTATATGCCTTTGTGAAACCTTGTCTTAATCTAGATAAGTATTGAAATATTTTCGTACAGGGTTTTATTGTATTAGTACTATTAGCTATAGAAAATTGATAAATCTGCAAGCCGAAAGCCTTTAAGTTTACTAGTTAATTAAACAGGAATTTCGACGTATCATTTCATACTACGAAAAGGGTTATTATTAAGCCTTTGAGAGAGTAAAACCTGAAGTTCCATTTCCTCAAATTCATTGATAGGTTTACGTTGAGAAATTAAATTTAGGAAAAAGCAGCTTTACGGTTGAGCCGATTATGGATGCGACTATTGACGTTGTTCTTTTAAATTCGGTTAAAGATAATTAACTTACCCACTAATACTAATACCTGTCATATCTCTTTTAATATCAATCTCAAGATTGAAAGGGTGTTTACGACCAGTATATATATATATATTTTAATACATATTTATATTAGGTACAAATTATACAGTAATTATTATATTCGTTAAAATTTGATAGATAAATGAAAAATATAACAGTAAGTCATGATGTTTTCGACGTTAAATTAAGCTTATTCTTCAATATTTACCATTGAATCAGAGTTATATTGCTAAGTTTTTACTCTTTATTTTCTGGTTTTTTTTTTACTGGTTAAGCCGAATATTATTACCTTCTTTACGTAACGAATTACTTCATTCCTGCGAGATATACGATGTATTTGAAAGCTATGTCGATTATAATATTCATTTTACTTAGTATGATACCCATTGAAATATTATCAAGTATTGTTATATATTTGATTACGAGAAAGAAACGAAAATTAATATGGATTTCCTCAATTAGATATTTGCTAGGTTTATACTTTACCAATAAGCAATGTGGAATAAGGAAGTTAGCAAATATACACTTTTCTAGCATGTCTACAGAGATGTTACGGTTTACGAAAAGTTTGAATACGCTGTTTAGTACCTTGTAGTTACCCGTAAAATGTTTTTTTAACTACTTACATTTATCTTGAGAGATCTCAACACCACAAATTTCAAGGTTGATCAATATATATTTGTTATAGGTTAATGCCTGGTTAGTGTTTACCTGGAAATCTACTATGGTATTTGTTACGCTTTTATAAAGTTTCAAAGCCATTTGGAAGCTAAATAGGAGTATGCTTTTACATTATATAACCAGATTATACTATTTTCCTCAGCTTCTTAATCGTTTCCTAATAGGTGTTTCTGATTTTTTATCGAAGTTTATAAACAAAATCCAACTAATTGATCCATAACTCCAGCTATAATCCCTTTACAGTACCTTTGAGCTTTAATGCTTAGTGGCGATGGAAAAAGAAAACCCTACGCGAATTATAATGACCGAAAATATGGAAAAACTGGCTATTATAGTTAAAGAAAGGCTCGGATGTAGGTACGTAACGAAGATACGTACGAAGAAGGGTATTCCTCTTTTTTAAAGACTTTCAATTAGCCGGGTAAATTTACGGTAAACGTTAAAAAATATTGTATTTACAGTAAATGAGGTTGTTAGTTAACATATTATACCGTTCTTAAATATGAATATAAGAAATCAAGTTATTATAAATGATTTCCTTTTACCTCTATTAATAATTGCATCAATATCATCGAAAACCGTTCAGGTATTGAAATTCAAGAGGAGAAAAAAGATCTGAAATTATCGGCTAAGAAGATATTAATACCAGTCAGTAAATAATATAATAACACCTCTACTATACCTTTTTATACCACCTGATAGTTAAGCACCCTTATTGCCAATATAATAATATAAACCTTAGCTTCATATACTTTTAGGGTATTATATAGGATACGGTGGTAATACAGTATTTAATTAGAGGTTATTTGTAATACGTTATCTCATGCACGGATACGAATAAGTTTACAAAACTTAACTAAATAAATATTAGTAAGATTAAGATCGGATTTACCTTTGTAAAAAAGCTATTTTTACTGAAATTGAAGACGGTTAAAATTATTATTAGCTTTTTTTGGTAGGACTTCGAAGTTTCAAAGTTGTCAATTTGATTGGTCGAAGTAACAGTAGTATTTCGTGGTTAGATGGTAGATGTATTATTCCAGGTTTGGCAGACTGCTAGCCGGTTTGCACTGTAATTTGTATGGCCAATTGCTTGGCCCATGCCCTAGAGTAAAGTGCAGCGTACTGTACTCGACTTACACCTAATATAGTAAGTCCGCACAAAGCAATACACTTGCAGTATAGTCAACTTCACTGTATATAAAGTTAACCTATTGCACTGCATGTAATATTATTCCAACAGCTTTATTATTTTCCACATGTCAAAATCCTCTACCTTTTTTCCTTTTTTGTCCTCAACATATAAAAAAATTTCGACGTTAATGTTAAAGTTTAAACTGATAAATTGATTTAGGTTCAAATTAGTAAAAGATTTTTATTTCGCTTTAAATAAGGGCATTTTGTGTTTTATCCTTAAATTTCAGAGGTACTCATACTGAATTTGAGAAAGTAGGAACTTCATTCAATATATCGTAGGTTTAGTTCCATAGCGATTAATGGGTTATAAAAGGATATTAAAAAATGTTTACGAAAATATAGATTTATCAGTACGCAAGGCAATTAAATGTCTTTACTCCTATTATTAAATATACTTTTCAACCCTTTTAAGGTTCATGTATACGTTAAAAAACAGTTAAAACTTGAGCTTTCAAATTTTCTTAAACGTGTTCTACCTAGACGGTAAACTATTACTCAACGTTTTAAATTTCATTACGGTTTTTAATTACGTTTCGTTCCTCAGAATTATCATGGCGAAGAAAATGTAAAAGGAATTACATATTTTGTAGATTAACTTGTACCATGGATTATTAGAAGTATGTGGTTATAATGTTGGTATCAATTGTATTACAATCAATTTATAAATTTTGAATTAAATTAGTAAGGATTCAATATGAACAACTTTATCTCCCGGTTTATTGTGGTATAAATAAAGTCCAAAAGAGTTTCGCTTTTTTGCGAAATGTGTACAATATCAGGAATTTATAAATCGAAAGCTTTATAGGTTAAAAATATAATTTCTAATGGCGGTAAAGGAGTTTAATAATATTATTAGTGTTGGAATAATACTATATGCAGTGCAGTAGGTCAGCTTTACCTACAGTAAAGTTGCCTGAACCGTAAGTTGCGCGTATTGCTTTGTATGGACTTACCGCATGGGGTGTAAGTCGAGTGAAGTACGCTGCATTTCACACTAGGGTACCTGCGAAGCAATTGGCTATACAAATTACTATGAAGACAAGCGAGCGGTCTGCCAAACCAAGAACAATATATCCACCACATGACAAATACAATATTAATGTTACTTCAACCAATCGAATCGATAATATTGCAACAATTTAAGGCCCTACCAACACTAATTAGTACCTTTTGGGCTAAGCACAGATTATCTAAGTAGAAGAAGAAGCTACTTTTCGGTTATGCTCTATGGTTACAGCAGCTAGGGTAGAGGAAAGATTCTTTTGAAAAGCCTTTATTGTAATGTGTCAGTCTTATAACGGTAGTAAAACAGAGAAGACATTTAGATTGTGTCAGTCTCGTAGCGGTAATTTGGAAGTTAGCGACGGTATCGCTATTAAAAACACAAAGAAATTTTCACTAGATTCTTCTCAAAGAACGTTGAAATTGAATGTTAACAGTCTTAAAGTTCGGCAAGTTAGAAAACGGCTAAGTCAGTACTACTGCGGGTGCTTCTACTGTGAAAATGACTAAGTCCCACATCCAAACAGGAATAACAAACAACCTTCGTCCTCTACCACCAATAATGACCTTCAACCTTACCCTTTACACCAAACTTTTGCCTCTAATTTACTATTTTTACTTCCCTAACGCCAATTCAAACGCCAAGATGTCAACCACAAACGTTTACTTTAAAACCATTACCAACCCCGCTACGACGAAATCAATAAAGGCGTTCGGAGCTACTTTCACCAAACACTATAACTACAACCTTTAAGTGGAAGATATTAACCAAATCTCGGCCGAAAAGCAGCTATTCAACTTCCTCGGCTACTATATCGTTAAACACAGTAATACTAACGACCTTAACCACGCCTTCAATAACTTACGTAACCTTTTTGACGACTGGATCATTAACATATGGATTTTTATCCAAAAAGGAATCGAGTTGACCATCAAAGCAGAATTCAAATGACAAGGAGCTTATATGCCACTACAGGTCATAAAAAGTTGGCGCGAAAGCTTTTTGACCTAACCTAACTTTAAAAACGCCCTTAAAAACAACAATCTAAGAAAAAGAAATTAAAAAAAACAATACCGCCCTTATATGCGATTTAAGGGACCTCCCCTTTACTGTTAGGTAAGTTAAGCCATATCAAATCCTGGAGATAAAGAAACTGTTAACCTGTTCGATAGTCTAACACTCCCACATAACAGCGCGGAGTACGCTATCTGCAGTGGAAAAGTGTGTAAAGCAAGGGCTGTCAACGTGGCTAGAGGTATTGACATTGGTGCTTCACACTAGGCAATTAAACAATATTATTAAGTTTTACAAAACCTTTAAGTACCTATCGGGTCGCAATAATTTAATCCTAAACCCCCTTAAAAACCTTTTCCCTTTAGGTTTACCTACATACGAAATCCTACCACAGGTCCTACTATAGCACTTTATTCCACGAGTCAAGCGACTAGCAATTACCGTTAATACCGCGCCTCGAAAGCTCGAAGGCTTAAACTATCAGGAAATAACATTTAAAACTGGGATAAATATCGCGATCTTCCCCCAAAACCAATCGAAATAATACATTTTTTACATATTTACAAGTAAATAAAGGTTCTCCCTTTAGGGTTTCACTTACTATTTCCTAGAATCCTCATAAGGAACGCTAGAGACTATTAACTAACCTTCCTTACTAGAGTTACCACGTTCCGAAAAATATACGATGGCAAAAAAAAGCCACTTCGAACACGATATTAACCTCGTTTAATACTATATAAATCAGGTTACCACGCGGTAAACTACAATAGAAGAAAAGAAAAAAAAGAAGTAAATACTAATAAATGTTCTTAATCAAGTACTTAACAAGTTAATGTTATGACAAAAAAGTAATATAGAAAGCCTACTTTAACGAAACCACACTTAGTGAATAGGTACGGGTATTAATCACAGGTATTGACGAGTTCGAATACGCTTTACAACGCCCAAATGCCACTTACAAAAGCTTCTTTAGCCAGTTACGTTGCTTAATTGCTACTTTAATGGCGCGTATACCAAACTCGTTTAATATATAACCCTAAGCCGGCAATTTCCCTTACGTGAATAAAGAAAACCTTACGGTAATTAATTACGTCGACTGCAAGTATGGCTATTAACGTATACAATGCATAAGGCCTAGCCCACCGACTATAAACTAGAGATAACAGTCATTCTAACGCTAATAAATCCAAAAACTAAGGGAACCTGTTAAGCGTAAACACTATCGTCGTAATAATAGCAAGAGATGTTAAATCTGTAACAAGTTTGGCTATTATTCAACTCGACCCCCCCCCCCCCCCTCTTTCCTTCGAACGTAACAAGAAAAAGGCAATATATTACGCCCAATAACCAATTTCTTTTAAACAGGATTACTTAGATTCAACTATAGACTTCGAAGGCAACTAGCTAATTAACGGCGCTAATACTCCGAAGTCAACTAAATAACACAAAGGAACTACTCCTAGTACGGCCAAGTAATTAACCGATTACGCCTTTTTATATTATTTAAGTGGCAAAAACCCTTACCTTTACCCTAACCGAACCCCCAACCCCTTTTACACCTATAATATTCCCAACAGCGTCGCATAATACACTTTTTAAGGTATTATGTCAGAAATAGGGGTAATAAGGTATTTAATAAAAGGTTATTCATAATACGATGTACTGTAAAGAGAAAGAACTACAGTTACTAATATGAATTTTCAAGATAGTAGTAAAGCTAAATATTGAATTAAATTAAGTAAAAAACTATTATTACTAAAGATAACGGTAGTTTAAACTGTTATAAGAGCAATTACGTTTTATATCTTTAAGTTTCTTATCTCTTTTCTTAATTATTTAGAGGATATAAAGATCCTCAATGTTAATGTCGATGTTAATGTGAGCGAACGAGGTAAAAGAGGCCATGGGTTTCCCCTTACCTTCAAGTAGGGGCACTTATAGTTTTATTTATAAAGACTGAGAATAATGATATTAAACCTAGGGGAACCGGAAATACGTTAACTACATCATCGTTTTAAACACCGAACCGTTAACAGGCTTTACAAAGTCCTAAAGTTTTTAGGACTTAAAAATGTAGAATACTTTACTCCAAAAACAATTAAAATAATCTATCACTATTGCACAACTTACGCTTAAACTTCCTAGATATTCAAGTTTATATTGAAAGACGACGAAGATTTCAGCTACGGTATATTAATCAACATATTTTACTCGAATAACAAGCCTATCATTTACGTCGTTAATTCCACAACTTCCTTTTACGGGGCTGATTTTCTAAAGTTCCTTTCGACAAAGAATACGTGGAAACGTTAAGCATGTTGTAAATTAACACGTATTGAAACTTAACTAACGTTGTCCTCCCCGATACCAATACAAAATTTACGGCGGCTAAATTTCAAAAAAAAAAAAAAAAGTCATAATAACGGGTATTTAGTATAAACAGGTTCCTATAAAAGCCTGTTAGAGTATTGGATAGGTTAAGAAAACATATGCTTTACTTCGCCGAGCATATAATATTCTTACGCTAGAAATTGAAAGCTTTACAGATTCGGAGGCATACCTATAAATGGCGGTAAAAGGCCTAAACGACATTATAGACCCTGACGGCTTAATGCCAAAGTTACTGGTCTTTAAAGCGTACACACGCCTGAAGAGTAAATCTCCGCCCTTAACAAGTATTTAAAAATGTGCTACGGCTTACGATAAATCTCTAAAGGAGTTGCGAAGAAATTTGGTATGCCGCCAGGTTAATAACGCCCTTGACACTAAAAAACAGCCTTTTAATAATTGACGTATTAACTTTACCGTTGTTCAATAAAGTCCTTGTATAAAGGGAGCTGGGCAAATGAAAAAGCTCGCACAAAATACTAATTATCGCGAACTGAGAAGTAGTTATTAAAACTACCAACAGTTATATATCATTCCAAATAACTTAGGTTCAGCCTAAAATTAAGGTTACTAATAATAAAGACTATTAAGTCAAACGACCGAACCAATATAAACAACCTTTACCTATCGTCGATAAGTCGATGAAACGCTGCCGGCGCGGATAATCTCTGAAAAAAAGGAACGTTAAAGAAAACGAATATACCCCGGGACGTATTGAGAATACTATTTAGGTAAACAGGAAAAAAAATGATAACAAAAACTGAACACTAAAGCTTTAAGAGTAAGGAATTATCAAATTTTTTAGCAAACCTTTCGAAGAAGGCAACAAATTCGATATTAACGGCTTATTAATTCAAGGGGTTATATAATTCATGCCGAAAACCGAATTTAACCTTCAAAACCAAAACTTTACGATCTTACTAGAAAATTATTTACGAGGACAAAAGCAAAACTACAACGTGACCGTATAAAAAGTTACGTATGATCGTTTAAAGATACGGCAATAAAGGTTAAAACTGAATCTTAATGTAATCGATAACGATTTAAAAGATTACCTAACATTTGGTAATCGTTTCAATAATAAGTTTATTAACCAAAACTAAAAGAAAATTTACGCTTAACAACCGTCATATAACGTAAGCATATACGGAACAAGTAACGGATTTACAATGAATCGTATTACTAAAATACCACAAAAACTACGTACTATTTACGCTTTAAAAACGGTAATACAGTATGTTAAACCATTATACGGATTAAGAAAAGCAAACATCTATTAATTCTTGACCTATTAGTCGCACTTTGAATCACGGCTAATGATAAAGTCTTAAATGTACGACCCGTATTTGCTAGTGACGTAAGAAAAGGATTTTGACGTGGTAATTATTTAAATTAACGATACCCTTTTCGTCGGAATAGCTAGCTTGAAAACACTAAAATAATAGGCTAGTAAAAACTCTAGGTATTGAAATTATAAACTATTAGCGACGTTCATGAAAGGTAACTAACTTAACTTTAAAAATAGTCAATCGGTATATTTAGTACCAATATAAACCTTAGCTTTCGCTAAAAGAGCCAGGGCACTATTTGAGCAACAATTAACAAAACTAATATAACTGAAAAGGGACTAAGGCCGGAGCTGTCGCTCAAGATGATCGGATTATGTCTATATACCTCGATGAAGAAGGCAAAGAGAAGTCCTTGCTATAGAGCGGCTATGGAGCGACTATGGAGCTAATATAGTGCAACCCCCTCCCCAGTCACGTGACGTATGGAAGCGTGTCCCCAAGCGGCTTCCTCCCTACTTTAGAGCATCGCAGGAGCGTATAGAACTACTAGGGTTGGATCCCTGGTAATACTAGAAAGTTATTAGCCTGTAATATTACCCTCAAAGACACCCCCCCCCCCTTTTTTTTTTTTGTGTGTTGTATATGACGCCGTAAGTATAAGTAAGGTCATTGCGCCTTTTAGAACTTTATAGCTTCGTATGGAAGGTATTAAGCCGAATATTACGTAGAGGGTATCCTAGCGCCCCCTATAAATAGTCACTGTATTTCCAGTTTCAAAAAAAAAAAAAGAAAAAAAAAACCTTCTGTCGCTTTTTAACATTTAACATTTTAGTGTAGTGTTAGTAATTTTAGCTTTTAGTGCAATAGTTATCGTATAGTATTAGTACTTTTAGTTTTATAGTCCTTGCAGTCGTCCTACTTCTGGCACTATAGCTACATGTATCGTTACAACGAGACGTGTTCACGGCGAATTTTTTAAAGTTTTAGCTAAAACGCATAAGAAAATACCAAAAAACCTTGTTTAGTAAAGGTAAAGAGTTTTCGTTCGAGACAGTTATTGTACATACACGTTTCGGACCGGTTAAGTTTTATGTAATAGATTTTAAAACATTATTTTAAAATTTATTAACCAATTTACATAAGCTCGAATTCGAAATTCGGAATATTATTAACTAGCTTATTCGCGCCTTGGATAATATATCCGTACCACTCCGGCTTAAATTCGGCAATTTGTAGTTTTTTTTTGAAAGCACGTATAATCGAAGCCGTTTACTTAACATAACCGGAATTACGTATGTTACACCCAAGATTCAGATACCCGGTTGTAAAACGCCTTTAACGCCTACTTCATGCCGCATGTTATTTGGATGTAGAAAAAAAGTATTTAAAGTTATCGAAAAGTTTTGCCATAAGCACTAGTTATATTTATAAGTATTACAAAGGTTTAAGCTTCGACTTTAAAACGATATAGACTTTAATTATGAGGTAATTGTTTATATTATGTATTGAAATAGCTAACTAATCCTTTACGTTGTCAACGTAACAATATTTTTTTAAGCTGTTAAGCTCATACGAAGAGTTTTTGTTACAGATTATTAAAACGCTTTGGATAATTGTTAGTTTAACTTTTACCTTAAGCCTCCTAACTAGATTACATACAACGTTAATACGGCCTTCGACTTTAACGAATAGAGTACTAAGGCTTGGATAACCGGTAATAAGTGTAAACAAATCTTAATAAAAGCCTTATGAGGTATTGAAAAATGCGAATAGTATTACAGACCTTGAAAAAAAAGCTTGTATAATGTTATCGAAAAAGTTAAAGGGTAATAGCTTTAAGAAATCTATCCTTTAAATTGCGATTAACACTGTTAATAACACTTGTGGACCAAGTAGGCTTTTCTTTACACTTTTCGTTTTCGGTGTTTACACGAAGATTTATATAGACTTTATACCATTATCATTAACGGAATAAAGGTCTAATGCTGTGGTAAAAGTTATGGTAGTTTTACGATTATTACAATCAAAAACCAATGTGTTCAAAGCCTTGGTTATAAGAAATAGCCAACGTAAGTCTGGCGTTTTGAATTTTTTCTTATAAGTTAAAGTTTTAGTTTAAAAAAATAAAGGATAGATAGATTAGACCCTAGAATATTAACGGGTTGTAAGGCTATAATGTGTTGGTCAATTTGCTATACGGTATAAGGTCGTTTCGATGGATAATGGTATGTAGATACAAAGAAGAGGTGGAAGGAATCGGTTAGGATCTTTAAGATGATTAAAACCGCTTATACACCACCCCCTAAAACTATGAAAACGACTAAAATTGCCTATACGCCACCCCCCAAAACGACGAATTTTACCAGACTCTGCATTTAAATTTAACTTTAAAATACGAGTTTAACCCGATTATACCAAATAAAAACGGCTTATTTACGCTAATTTTACCAAAACCTCGCCGAAGAAGACGATCTTTCAACTCGAAAACGAAAAAAAACCGCCTTGGGAAATTTACCACAAATTCTTTTATTATATAAAAGGAATTAGTAGACCAGAAGTTTAGTTTACAACCTCATTATAAAAGCATTATTATTACTTTAAGTGCCTTATTCGAATGATTTACCTAAATTGACATTTTAGCCTTAATCGACTAAGGAGTTTTTCATTTTAAATAGTTCGAATTTATCCTTTACGGTATTTATAGGATTTTTTAACCCGTCTCGTTTACAAGGTAAAAGATAAGATTAGGAAACTTTACGAAAAAACTCCCTTAGTTGTTAAAGGTTATGAAGACGAAAGTAAAAAGGATATTATAGCATAGTTATCAACGTTATAACGATTTAGCTACCGCCTGATTTTTGTATTTATAGCCTTTTTTTAGCCAACCATATAACCTGAATTTCGAACTCCGGGATATAATACAAGCCTATATACAATATGAGGAACGGCTAAAATGGCGCATCTACGTAAATATGTTAAAAAACCTTAAATACTACCACTCGCTCAAAATAATTTTACGTATCTTAAAGCCGTTTTACGGCTTGGTTGAAGTCGGTATATATTGGTACGAAATTTATGAAAAGTATTATAAAAAGCGATTTGAAATAATGAATATAACCTTTAAACCGTATTTATCAGTATTCATTTCCCTTTCGGAGGGCTTAATACTTATAGGAATACAAATAGACGATACTTTAACTCTATGTGACGTTTTGTTTTTCGATTTAAAGGAGAGGCAATTTTTGAAGGCCGGTTTAAGGGAGAAGCTTAAGCTTATTTATTAAAGGATAATATAATAGATTTTAATAGTGTTACTATTACATTTCGCAGCGATATCTTGAAACTTGCGTAAAAAGAATAGTTGGATGAAGTGACTTTTGTTATCCTTAATAGCGTAAAACGGGCCGACAAATATAGATTCTAGCGCGTATGCGGAGTTTGGGTTACGTTGATGGTATAAACAAAAGCGATATTCGACTTTTTGGTCGCCGCATAATGTTAAACAAACCTAACATACGATATATATAAGGTGTTTATCAAGTATTTTCTATGGAAAATATATAGTTTAAAGCGATTATTACAATTTATACAGTTAAATATATGTATTATAAAGCTATTTGTTTCTCCGAACGGCTTTTCTTATTAACAATAACAATTATATCTTATAAATCGACTTCATCTTCGTCCTCGGTAACGAATTACTGGTTTGGAACGGCTTTACGCTTTGTGGAAATATTATTCATTAGAGATTTATCAATTGTAAAAGGGTTACGAGGAGCGTTTTCACTTTCGAAATTTACGGTATGGTTGGAGTCTTTGATTCGGGTACTATTATGGAGATTATAACCTAGATAATTATTTTCATTTTTGGTTCACGTTTTATCCCTTTAGTTATTTATATTGATTTTTTTCTTTTTATAAATGCCTTATAAAGTTGGTATTACGAACGAGAAACGACTAATAATCGATACTATAACTTTACGCGAGTTATATAAAAGCCGGGAAATTGAGGAAACCAGATGGATTAATAGTAAGTTAAATCTAGCGAACGCGATAATAAAGGCAATACCGAACGGTGCTTTCAAAATACTTATATCAATAAGTACGTCGTTTATTATGGTTGTTGGAAAGGTTTTGCGACCCTAATATGCTGTTATAACGATTATCGATAACTTAAATCGACTCATCGATATTATTCACGCCGATTTACATTTCACATTTACTTTATACGACTGTTTGTACCTATTTTTGGCATATTACATCTTTTATCTTACATTTTATATTACGATTATCACTTTGAACATTGAATTTGTGAAAAGCTATAACATTACTATATAGTATACTGCATTATGGTCGGATACGCCAACCCAGACGAAAGGGTAATTATCCACTATTAGATGAAGAGGGCGATGCCGCCGCGTTTTTACTGTCCTCGCCGTCGCTTTCCCTCTTTGTTTTGGCGCTACCGCTATTACCGTTAATGATATTATTAGTGCTAACGAGGATTTGACATTATATCTTATTGGTTATGTCCTTAGATAATGGTGTAAGGGGGGGATTACCCTTTTTATAACGACGTACGATAATGTAGTCGAATTCGCCTACATAGTATATATGTAGGACCCGTTTTTAGGTGGCAACCACGGCTACCGTTTCCCTAATCCACCGGTTAGCATCTATTATTAATTAACATCGGCTTATTTTCCATACTTACGGCGATTTTTTTATTTTTTTCTTTGTAATTTATTTTGGATATATGTTTTTTCCAAATAATGTTTTTAGGATTCGGTTAAAACTTACGACAAATCCGGCGAACGCATAATACTGCTTCAGCTTACAACCCCAAAATTACCGGATCGAGGCTATACGAGCTACTAGTCCTTTAATAACGGTGGTAACGCGCCGAACGACCCCTGATTTCTTAATAATCGCTAGTAAACATATCCGCGAACACAGACACGATATACAATACGTAAAGCGTGTCTGTTAACGAGCTAAGGCTACTAACTCGAGTACGTCGCTTTAATGTTTAATGCGTTAAAAAGGTCTTACGGCATACCTCATCGATAAAAAGCTCGAGGCGGCGAAAGAGATTCGCCTCGTATTCTTTATTTACTAAAAAGGGGGTTTAAAACATATAAACAGATAGATTAGGAAATATATACCTTAGCGTAATTATACCAAGCTGCATTTAAGGTGTAAAAGGGCCTTTGCGGGTAATAGAGTCTTTACCCGTGAGGAAAAGGTAAGGTTTATAACCTTAGGGACCTCCTAATCCTCTTTTTACGAGCTAGGGAAGGGGGGGGAGGGGAAGGAGGTATAGCGGCGGCAGGAGAGGCGGCGGCGGCCAGGTTTAGTGGTGTGGCGGCGTGCGGAGTAGCTGCGGCTGGCGGCGTGGCAGTAATTAAGGATATTTCGCACGAAAAGGGCGGGTTATTGTTGTTAGTGGTGGTGGTGGTGGTGAAAGCAGTAGCTGTAATAGTGACGGCGGCGGCGGTAGCGGTAGGCTACCGCTCGCGCGCCAGACGGCGCTTTATAGTACAGTTTTTACGCGGCATTTATTCGCGTAAATATGTTAGTATATATGTAGGCTAAGTAACCTATACGTTAAATCGACTTGGTTTATTTGCATGGATTAGAAGTTAATTTGTAATAGAGACTTATATTAGCTGGAATTATGCGCCTTTGGCAAAAAAAAAAGGAAGTTTTGCCTGGAACAATAGCGATACATCTTTTTATATTGACCTACCACGTGATTACGTAATTAACTCTACGAAATTACCACTGCGCAACCACCCTTGTTAGAAACAATGAAGGGCGTTATTACCAACCATGTCGCCTCTATTAGACTATACTAACCAGGGCCGACTTACATTTACCACCGCGGCCAGACTTTGCTAATTTCAGCCGAACTTTCTGATTTAAACCTTTTGCTACTGATACGTCAATAACACCATCACTACTATTAATTTGACTATTTTGCGCCTAATGGGTTAATAATACTGTCACTACTACTAATTTGCACCTTTGGCGATTAATACGACAACAATACTATCACTATTGGGCTATAGATACGAAGTATATAATGAAAAAAGAAAAGATTGCATATGTGAATATTACTATATACCCTTACAAATAGTATACATAAGCCAAAGGGTAGTGTACTGTATTGAAGGGTATACTCCTACAGTGTGTACGATAATGTGTCACGCTGCAGGCTACACTCTTACAAGACGCAAAAATGTACCATGCATAAATTGGTCTGGAATGCTATTCCAGGCCGACGGCAATGCGTGGAGCGGACTAGAAGAAATATTCTAGAGTCATACGCTCTGGAAGAGGGCTTATAAGCCCTCATCTATTACGTACACCTTTGGATACTCTTTCTTAATCTTCATCTTGACTTTCATACTACAACTACCAATATAACGATTACTCTTTTTTCTTAACTTGTTTCACGTGAACAGGTCTTTGGACCCTACCGACAAGAGTCGTATTAGTAGGCATAAAGTATAGCTATAAAGACATCGGGGTCGCTAATGTTACCATCGTTTCCGCGAGCATAATAGCTTTTTATAAAAAATTTCGCGGTTCCTTTTGATTATTAAAAAATAACAGAGAAGTAGTCTTTTTCATATAGATAAATTTCCGGTTTCGACGTAATTTACATATCATTGTAACCTTTTATATAAGAGATTATAACTTAATACCAGTAAACTTATCCGGCTAATTAAAAAGGTTACGTTTAGACCGTTATCGTTCGTTAAAAGGAGCGTTAGTAACGTAGTCGGAGTTCAAAAAAGTTTCAGTCGTTTTTATTTAAGGAATTAACGCGGGTTTCGATAAAAAGCGGTATAACAGTAATGTCGTTCGTGGTATACGTAGTGGAAACCTTTTAAAGGGGAAGTTAACTAGAAGACGTAGGCTTATCGGTAGTTTCGAGTTATCGATTTATTTTCGTTGAAGATTTTAACGCGTCGTTACTTTGCTATTTTCAGTATAAAGCGTTTTTTAGAAAGGCTTAATCCTATTCAATAGGTTTTATACATAAGGCATCGGTAAAGCATTTGTATTAAACCATAAGGTAATCTTATTAAGTCGTTAAAGCGCTTCAAAACTTCTTTTTACCGCGCGCGTTAAGGAAATGCTCTAAGGCCTGTGGGTGCAGATTCGGTGAGTTGGAGGATAAAGATATGGCTTTAGGTTATAATCGCTCAAAAGTAGCTAAAACATCGTTAGGAAAAGATTGGGGTTTATATATAAAGGGACTAAAGCCGGAGCTATCGGTGAAGGTAGTAGGATTCTATTTATAAACCTTAATAAAAAAGGAAAAGAAAGTCCCTACTAGGGAGCAGCTATAGAGCTAATATATTGCAACCCCCTCCCCAATTACGTGACGTGTAGAAACGTGTCCCAAAGCAGCTTCCTCCCTGCTCTATAACATCACAGGAGCGTATAGAACTACCAGGATTGGATCCCTGGTAATACTAGCTAGGCACTAGCCAGCAACAAGAACTAAGGCTTAACGGTAGCTAAAATAACTTACTCAAAACAATTATATTATTACCTTATATTAACTGAAGGCCTCTTACCACCTTTCGATCGTAACAAAAGCCCAACCCCCAACAGAAAAAGACTTTAACCGACTAAACAAAAGTCTTGGGAGACACATACGATACTTAAACCTCGGAATCAATATGGTCCTGGTTGACCTATCGAAGGCTAAGTTAATGATTTTTACGGACGGATCCTTTACAAATAACACCGATTTATATTTACAAATTGGCTTCCCAATAACCCTCGTTAACGAAGATAATCGGGAAAGCCAACTTAGTATTATCGGCAATCTAATTTACCAAACCTCTGTTAAGTATAAGATAATTATACGAAGCGTACTAGATTTTAAGGTTTACGGTATAATAGCGGGTTTCAATGTAAACATGGAACTGTAGAGAATCCTTAATATTATCAATAGGTTTTTAAAGACTCCTCTTATCGCGGTGGTAATTTCTACCGACTCGAAAAACTTTTTCGAATGCCTTTTGAAACTCGTAAGAACTAGCGAAAAACGCTTGATAATCGAAGTAATAACACTCTGTAAAGCCTACAAAAGGAGAGAGATTAAGGAATTCTAGTAGATTAACGGCAAAGATAATCCCGCAAATTTCATAACGAAGGTAATACCAAACAAAGCCCTAGAAAGGTTTTTGGACAGTAACAAGTTAACTATACGTATCGAGAGCTACGTTGAAAAGCCGCCCGGAAAGTTTGGTTTACATAACAGCGGTCAGAGATATAGTAGCCAACTAGAAGACTACCAAAGAGTTAACAATAGAGATCCGTTCGATTGGCACATTTAAAGTAAAGGCTTATAAAGGCCTATAGCGAAAGAACTTTTTGTAGAAGTTAATGAACTCGGACCTCAAAACAACAATGTAATTAAGGTTAAATAGGGCTAATTTGCATGCAATTAGGTACAATTTACTATGGAATTCAACTGGAATTAACAGGGGTCTAGCTAGTTAATGAGGAGGAAATTTAGTAGCAACCGGAAAAAATTAGTTAACTACACTAGCGTACACGCACAAACTAAAAAGCCGCAGGTATTAGAATAGTACTACATTCAATGTAGTAGGTCAAATTTACTTGCAGTAAAGTTGACTGAACCGTAAATTGAGTGTATTACTTTATGTGGACTTACCGCATTCAGTGTAAGTCGAATTCAATACACTACACTTCACACTAGGCATTGGCTAAGCAATTGGCCATAAAAATTACTGTGCACACCGGCTAGCGGTCTGCCAAACCTAAAACAATACATCTACCACTTGACCAATGCAATACTACTCTTATTTCGACCACTCGAATCGATAATGTTGCAAATATATAAGGCCCTACCAACAATTAGCCCTACTAATTTTATATCAAATTTAGTAGTATTGAAGGCTTACCTATTTAAAACGACTAAATTTCTATTTTTCAAAATACTTAAAATCGCGTTACGGTATAAAGTAAAACCCCTCCAAAAAACTAAAGAAGAAATCGGCACGTTGTTAGGTTAACAAAGCCTTTAATATGAGGAACATTTCGTTGAAAATAGACGTATTATCATCATCTTTTTAAAGTAATGTCATTACGTAACAAAAACTAGGTAAATGTTATGGTCCGTACAAAGTCTTAAGTGTTATTAATCTAAATTGAATAGTTCAATCGTTAATGACTTTATCACTTTTCGAATTATATAGGTTAATCTGTATAAAAATTCACTTAATTTTAATAAAATTCCTAATATCTATAACTTTAAAGTCGAACGAATTAGCTAATTTTATCTTCCCAAACTAATTATTAATAAGTGTGGATATTACCATATATCTCATTTTGGCCCTTACATCATCTTCATTTGCATGATAGTATGGATCACCTGGTTAAGGAAGGTAGAGGGCCAACACTATAAACCCTGATAGTGCCTACTTCCGGGAAAAGATTTCAGATCCAGCCGCTCTTAACACCATCACTTAATATGCATCCTATTTTACCACAATATCTTTAATCGGCTTTATCACCACTCGAATATTTCCTGGCAACCCCTTTTTAGCTATAGAGATTGTCGTCAGCCCGGCGCACCACCTGCGGAGCGGTGTATTCAGAGATCAGTCCTTACAACCAACGATTCCATCCCTCGTTACTTAAGCTAACGTGGCCTTTCAAACTTAAATTTGCACACTGTAAGTTTGATTCCTTTTTTACTTTAAAGTCTATAAAAGACATTTATTATAATCGATCGTATTTAACGGCTTCATTTATTTCATTATATTTTTATTTATTTATGAGCCGTTACTACTCATACAGCCCCCCCGCCCGTTCGTTTGGCGGGGCCTTTAACCATACTCTAGATTCCTCTCTTTAGCTGAAGACTTTTTACCACATACCACCCGATTAGTAGTAAACCTTATTTTACGATTCTTTACACTTTTTGGATTTGCGGCCCGTAGCAAAAACGTAGCACCGGTTGTTATTTTTCTATCAAGCTATAAAGTACATTTTTTACTGAGTTGCGAAGTATATTTTCCCCACCGCGACGGGGTTTTAACCAAGATATATGTGTTTTATATGCCCTTTACTTTTTGAAGGCTTCCAGATCCTCGATACGAGTAGGCGTCGAGCGGAGACTGAAATAGCCGTATAATATGACCCGGCTAAGGCTATAATTTTCAGGTTTGTATCATGTTACTGTTATCTAAGCTATGTGGTTCCTTAAAGCCTTGATTAGAAGTATGGCTTAAGGTTTCATTTCTAGTGAAGGTTTTTATTTGTATTTCAGTTTTATAAATAAAAGTTATATAGGGCGGTGGAATTTTCTTTATAAGTATCTTCGTTCAAAATCCTCTTTCGAAACCCCTATTGGTACCTGCTATTTGTTACGTGGCTCGAGGATAAACTCATATAAATATAGTCCATATTTATAATCGTGATAAGTTTATAACACGTAGTAAAGACCAATACAGTTAATTATGAGTTATAAGGCCCCAACAGTATTTAACACATACTCATAACACAAAAACCGAAAATTGGTTATAGGTATTGAGAACTGGGGTTTTAAACTTATATAATTGTTTAGTTAGAGACAGGGCTTTCGCAGTAGTCTATTCAACGGATCACACAGTATGGCTTATAAACAGGAATGTTCGAATAGGGTGGTTGTAATGAGGTAGGAACATTCAAGTTACGAGCCTTCCTGCCAGCATATATACCTGATAAATTAGCGAGGGTCACATTACACTAGCCATCTAGTGGGCACTGCCCGGTGATAGTAAAAAAAAAGACATATATATCTATAATTAGTAAGCGGCCACGCTGAAGAGTGCACATTTTTAGAGTGCACGGTAACGTACCACTCTGGAAGGTATATTCCTGCAAAGTGTATGATAGCGGACCAGTGCCTAGAAGTGGCATTTGCAGAGTCTACGGTAGAGTGCCACTGCCCAGAAGGGAGATTAGCAGAGTGCATGGTAAAGGGCCACCACCTGGGTAAGAGGCTATAACCGTTCACCTGTGGCGTGTACTCTCCAAAGACCTTTTTTACCTTTATCTTATATTACTACTTCAATATAGACCAATATTTTTGATTACTCTTTTACTCTTTACGTTCACGTGAATAGTCAGAGACCTTACCGACACTGATCAACCAACAACAAACGCAATCAACAACCATGCCGCCACCAATTGTCTAAACCAACCAGGCCCTTACTACAATCACTACCGCAGCAAGGAACTACTGATCCAGACCTCTACAGTCTATACCATAACCACGGTAATTACTGAACCACGGATACGGACTGCGCTACAAACTACACTGTCATTACTGAATAACGAGTACGGACCACAATGTGCCAAGAAAAGATTGCCTTTGTAGATATTACCATATATCCTTATAGTAAGTAAGCGGCCACGCTGCAGAGCGCACCTTTGCAGAGTGCATGGTAGCGTACCACTCTACAAGGTGCATTCCTACAAAGTGTATAGTATCGTGCCACTGCCTAGAAGTGGCATTTGCAAAGTGCACGGTAAAGTGCCACTACCCAGAAGGGAGATTGGCAAAGTGCATAGTAGAATACCACTGCCTGCGTAAGAGGTTATAACCTTTTACCTGTAGCATGCACTCTCCGGACACCTCTTCACCCTTCATCTTATCTTACTACTTTAATTTATACCAATCTTTACGATTACCTTTTACTCTTTACGTTCACGTGAATAGGCAGATACCTTACCGACGATAAGTTAAGAAACTGTTGGCGACGTGGAAAATTACATAAAAAGGGATATATGCTAAAGAAACTTGCGGCAATAAGAACTAACAGTTTTAAAGGGTATATACAACGGCGTGAATATCTTGAAAGGAATCGTTTAACGGAGAATTTGCCTTAAAGTAACATTCTAAAGGTATTATTAATATATCGTGTAAAACCTTTAAAATAATCAGGTAAAGATTAACGAGTTTTTTATACGAGAAGTTATTTAACTTATACTATTAACGTAATTTAAAATCTGAGACGCTGTTTTGAAATAAAAGACAATTTACATGGCTAAAGGTAAATTTACGGACCAGCTATACAAAAGATCAAGGTTATTTGCTAAAATACACGGTGATAAAGGTTAGAGTTAAATATTCACCTAATTATTCATGATGAAAAAAAGTTGTATAAAGTTTAATCGTTGTAAAAAAAATTGAAAATTTACTATTACTGGGCACTGCATGCCGCGGAGCGGCGCACTAGCTGCTACGAAATATCCCTGCATATACCGGCGGAAGGGGTCGTAACATGAGCCGGTATAGTTGTATGGGGCCATTGGCTTCCTTCGCTATCCCTCCAATTAATACCTTAGGGTACCCCATAGTTTAGAGACCTTTAGGCATGTAAACTGTAACCCTGGTTAGGCTACGTAACGTAGCCAGCTTACTCCCCATACAGAGCCTAATCGCGTTAGGGATACGACTAGTTTTGGTCCCCTGAAAAAAGGACCCCGTAAAGACAAAAAATAAGCATTGTAAAAGCCTTTAGAAGGGACGATTATAAGAAACGCGTATAGGAACACATACGCTTTAAGGAAAGTTCCAAATTAATAAGAGAACCCTTTACGTATACGTGGTGATCTATATGCCGTTATCTTATATAAAATACACTTTTTACTAGCACAGCCCCTAAATTTAAAATTTTCTTAAATTGGTCGTTAAAGTAACTAATAATAACAAACAACCTCTTTTCCACTTAACTCCCTACCCTTCTTTCCCCCTATATCTCGTCTTCTTTTTTTACTAGTGTATCTTAGCATACCTTATTGTTTACTAGCACTTATCTGTAAAGGCTATGTTGCTCGCATTCGTGCTCGCCATGCTAAGGCTAGGTAGCCCTTTCGTCCTAAGCACGTTAAGCGCACCTTCGATGCAACCCCCTTTCTCACCCCTTTATCCTTCCCCTCCCTTT
>JASMMZ010000017.1:1163235-1347812 GCA_038502455.1 Anisogramma anomala | reverse complement strand
TAAAGCGAAACCCTATATAGGTTAAGTATCGTCCCTTTTAGCTAAAGCTAATAACGGAGCTTATATTGGAGGAGAAAAGGGCGTAAAATACACTCGCTACGCGCGTATAACTCCTCTAATATTTATATTTCAAGGAACGGGAGTAAACGTTTGACTATAATAACTAAATGTAAAGGCGGGTATATTCTCGTCACCTCTAACGCCGTCGAGCCATTAACGGCTTGTCGTGTCGCCAATGTATTGAAGGCATCTTTTAGGCTTTTTACTGCTTTACAACGACCCTTATGCGTTGTTGTAAAATTGGTGAAGGGTAACGAGGCGTAAGCCTTTATAACGGCTTTATTAAAGTAGTGGGGTTATATTACTAAAGGTGCTAAGGTAGGTTCCAGTAACGACAACGAGTTTAGTAACGGGAAGGAAACAGATTTCATTTCCAATTAGCTTGTTATCCCTTTTCCGGTTACCGTCTTTACTTTCTTACATACTCGTGCCCCTATTGTTACTTCGAGTCCCTTCTTAAAACTTATAACTTCCTTTCGAGATGGATGGGTTTACTGGGCGACCGCTGTAAAAGCTTTAGTAACGGCCGTAGTAAAGCCGATAAAAGGTTAAGTTCCCTCGTATAAATAATCATGGTAATAATGATAGTAATATAGACGGTAATATAAGCCTATGGGTTTCTCACATCATCGCCAGCGGATGTAAAATGTCGTCGTTATCGTCTGGTAGTAAACGCGGCCTTATAAAGCTATAGTTTAATTACATTTATTTTCCGCAAAGTATTCGGTAACGCGTGCGAAATCCCGAGAAAAAATCAAGATTAGTAAAAACCCTTTTCAAATTGAAATTACGTATCCTCCCGCTTAAAAGTTTCCTAAATGCTTGTAATTGAAATTTACAAACTTTTAATGAAGTAAGCTAGTAAATTAGGTAAGCCACGTTACATTCGCCTTTATAACAATAATACTTTTCTTTCGTTTCGAAAAGCTAAAACCTTTGAAAGTACAGGGCAAAATGACCTTACCCGTACCTTATCGTAGGGAAATAATGTAAAAAAGGCCGTAATAATATTGTTATAAGAGAAAAAGTATCGGATTCACAAATTATATCGAACTCGGATCTAAGTTCAGTAGTAAACGTAAAATCTTAACGCTTATATTATAAAAACAGTTTAACATTTTTTAAGTGCATTACTCTTTTTTTATGACCCTAAAGCTAAAACTTAATAACAATTTTATCCCGTTTATAAAGGGTAGGTCATCATTTTTGTGAAAGGTAGGGGATTTAACCCTTAAATCAATAAGCTTATCTGTGACCTCGTTTCTGACTATCACCACATACCCAAGACTTTATTTAACCCTAATAAAATCTAGATAAGTTTAGATCACAGTATAAAAAACCTGAAAAGTCTATTAGGAAAAGATAACGGGATTTACCATTAAGTCTTCAATTACGAAAGTATTATTTACGTAAATTATTATTTTTTCTAAAGTGTTACCCGAAGTTGTTTCAAAGCCGTGAAATGTACCAATAGCCTTTAAGGTAAAAACATGTATATCGGGGTATTGGTTACCGGATCCCTTTATAACCATTCGACTCTTTTGGTATACCATGAACCCATACCCGACGTACCGCCTACTTTCGAAGAATTAATCGAACCTATTGATAAAGCTTGTAATATAATAATAGTTTGGGTAAATATATTAAATTTCAAAAGATAAAGTTACGCACTATTTCAATATTCCGCCCGTAAGGTTAATAAGGTAAGAAGAGGTAAACAGTAAGGCGAGTAAACCAGATCGTAGGAATTTGGGAAATTTAACGTCGGTTATAAGTAAAGGTAAACGTATTTTAGTCGATTTCAGTCATTGTAATCTTGGAATAAAGTCGCTGAGGTTGTTTTGAATAATATAGGCTAGTTGTTCCTGAAGTCAAAATGATTTCCTAAAAGTTGTAACACTATATTTAATCCCTTATTTATCGGTTATCGTAATTATACAGGCGGTATTACTACCTCCTAAAACCTTCGTTACAGGTGATATTTCGATTTATTTTACCCACGAGTGCCTAAAGTTGATGGAATTTGGGCGATAAGCGAAACTAAGTCATTATTACTACAAAACGACCTTATTAATAGGGAATTCGAAGTTTTGAAAAGCGACAACATTTCACATAATTTTATATAAAAGGGTAATCGACCCTATCATAACTATAATAAAAATTATAATCTGTTTTTAGAAACCCCTTTACTCGCGTTTAAAATATAAACTTTAAAAGTAACAAATAAGTATAGGTATTCCCATTGTAATAGCTGCCATATGTGGTAAATATGGCGGGGGCCTGTATTTCATACGTTAAAGTCCCTTATAATACCGGAAAACCTTCAAAACTTTTACTATTCGGTCCTCGAAATATATCATTTCTAACAAAGGACGGTTAAATCAAAAACTTAATCATCGTATACCGTAGAATTTCGTATTGGATAAAAGTTTTGTAACTAAGTAAATCGTTTTTAAGTTAGTCTAAACGAAAGGATTCCCTTGCTTAAAAAAGTTTATAGAACCTTAACGTCCAGCAATATATAATAGTTTTGACTTCTCCATGGTGAAGACTAGTCGGTTACTATTTGCTGACGCATCCGCCTCCTATATTTCAGCTTCGAAGCCCGCGAAGTAGAATTTTAAAGAATCCGAGGGTCGTAGAAAAAGGAAGTTATCGGCGTAGATTAAAATCCGGTCCATATAGTACTTAATATGGTTTCATATGTAAACTATGTAAAGTACCGTAGAAAAGGATAAACCTTAGAAGGCATTGTAATTAAGGTTTAAAAACTCCATAATCGTCGTTAATATGGTATCATTATTATTGTTCATGTTAAAAAGTCTTTAACGAAAGTAAACAAACTTCGGTAAATTTTTTAACGTTGTATTTTATAAATGTTCTGGCAATAAAATAGGGCGTCGAAGGTCTTTTAAACGTCTTTAATAAGTATTAACCTAACATCAATTTTAGTAAATACGGATTTAATTTTGTGGGTTAAGGTTACAACTAAATCGGAAACGAATTATTCGGGTATTACTTTTCCGTAATAGGCGCTAATAATACCCTACATAATAAGGACTTACAAGATAGGCTGGGTTACGAATCGTTTTAACTCTATAAAATACCCTGAGATAAGTACGATTAATCGTTAATAACGTGATAACATTACGTACTGGTCTCCTAACTTAGGTATTATAAAAACCTTCTACTGTTGTTATACTTAATAAAAAACCCTTAAATGAAGATATTTATTGTAAAAGATATAAAAGAGTCCTACGATTTAATAATAATAATCTTTGAAAAAACGTACCGTTTTTTCATCAGACCCAGCAGACGTATTTCGAACCTTTATAGTATTTCGTTAAACTTTTTGTCCAAAATATTGGACTTTTACGGTACCGTATATTCGGACTCATTCGAATCATTGAAGGGGTTGTTAACAAGTTCATTAATAGCTAAAAACCTAGTAAAATATCATCTCAGAGTACCTATACTCATTAGTCTTTATTGAAAATAAAATGGCTCTTTACCTTAAATGGGGGTGCCCAAAATGGTAAGAGGGACTTGTGCTAATTAATAATATTATACTACTTTACGAGGTCGGTAGCCCGATTAAGTTTATTTTTTATTATAAACCGGCGTGTGCTTTACGTTCCTTAGTTAGTAGATTCCTACGTTTGAAGAATCCCGCCCCTTGATGCCGGGCCTTCATCACTCGCCTTCTATAATACCGTAACCGGTTAATTTGAAGGGTTTATAATTTATTAAATTTAATTTTTATTGTTAAAAGTGTTCAGAGCACATAAAAATTATCTAAGAATAATAGTATAAAGGTAATTTGTCAGCCTTATATTACGACTTCGTACGTTATATTAGATACGTTGGGTATAACAGTTATATCAATACTAACAACGACTCTAAATCTAAATAAACTGGACTTTAAGACTCTAATTTATGACATCGTGATGTAACGAGACCCACGGGTTAAAAAATTTCGTAAGAAAAACTTTGTAATCAAACTTTGTATTTAAACTAAGAAAGAAGACCGTAATATCCCCGGCGATATTGGTAAAATTAAAATCGAAGATATATTTTAATCGATATGTAAGGACTCTTACCTCATCTTTAAAGTATATGCGGATAATAATTACCTATACGTTAAAGGCGAGCCCTTAACGGGCATTGTTTTAAGTCGGTTTCCCGCTACTATATACAAGGATAGAATAATTTCCTACCATATTTTATAACCCGGGTGCCGAAATGCATACCTTCAAAAAAACTGCATCAGAGAATTGAACTTTATAAATATTCAAAAATATGAATTCCGTTAACGCATAGTTATAACGAATATCCATCTAGTCTTACTTTCAAAAGCATCAAGATAAGGAATACCCTTTTTCAAACGTGTATTATGACCCGGGGTCGTGTGTTTAACAGTAGCTTACGCCATTTCTCCTAGATAAAGGTGGGACCCTTTAAATAGCGAATAGGTAAAAAGAGGTCGTACGTTAGGTAGCGTTATGTAAATCTATATCTGGTATCTTTTTGACTGTATTCTGGATCCTATATTTAAATAATAATAATGTATTCATTTGTATAAACTACTAAAAAAACTTGGTGTATAGTAGTTATTTTACCTGCGTTTACTTAGGTAATCCTAAATCCTCTATTTATTTTCGGCGTTTAATAACGTTTAGACGCATTTTATTTCCGTAAAAGGTATGCCTAAAATTTAGGACTATTAAGGTTCATTAAGCATTCCCGAGTGATAAAGTAGGTATTCACCGTTTAGCTCAATTACGTAAGGTTTCAAGGGCTGGCATACGTAAAATTAGTATTAAGGAGCGACGGGAAATCGAATATGAATATAAACGTAACCGAGTTTAACGTGAAGTGTTTAATATCCATTAAAGCTTTTATAACGATTGATAACAGTATTTGGACCCTCAAAACCAAGGGGTTAAAAATATTAAACCCTATTTTTCTAATTTTAAACAAAAGAAGTTGTGTAACACGCAACCTAAGTTCTGTAACTTATTAAACCTAACTACATACGGGTCGGGTATTATGTTTAGTAAACAAAAACCTTTGAGGGATTAAAAGCATAATAAGGGGGGGACGAAGGCCCCTACTCGCGGTGTCCTAAAATATAGCATCATTTCAGGCGACTTTTATCCCATTATCCTCCTATATTGAGGGTATCGAAGAAGGCTTATTACGTAATAGTTCGGCATTAGGAAGTGAAGTAATATAAATACTAACTCCAAGGCCAAATATGGAAGCGTAAGTCGCGTTACCTTGTTATCGGCAAAATACTACCGAATATTGGTATAGTAAGGTTTTAACTTTTTATCTCTTTTGATCGGGCGTAAGTTATGTTCGGCTGGTTGAGGTGCGGTAATGGTGGTTTTAAATAAGCCTTTCTCTTTACTTTATTAGGATAACGAGTCGTGCCAAGGTATTTGATTTTTTTTAAAAAACAGTGTTTCGAAACGAGCATATATTTGTCTCCTTGTTTTCAAAAGCCGTCGAATAAAATTCGTATGCCGAGAGCATAATACCATAGCAATTATAATATTACAAAGTTGTTATATACGCCTTAGAAAAGTAATCCTTAGCTTAAACCGTGTAATTAAGGTAGCGTACCAACCGGATGTATCATATATTAATATACTATTTTAAGTACTTATCGTTATAACATTGTAACCGGTATCGTTCATTTATCGCCCGGGTTTGTTCGCTAATATCAAAAAGGCGGAAATACTTGATGGGAATGAGAAAGGAGTTAATTCAGGTCGTTAGGCTTATTTATACGTTTCAAATGAGGATTGAAAGGTGGGCATCGATTAGTGTAACCATAACCGACATAGTGATTTCTTCTTCGACTATGTCCAGGACTTCGATTACTTTATTTCAAAATGGAGTATGAATAACGAGAGTGACTGCCTTAATTTTATAGGTATACTACGCCTAATATCATGTAATAGAGGTGTCTCAAGAAAGAAAAATAATTATTGATATAATTTTATTAAAAAAGAATTTTAGTATTAGTTTTTATATCCGCGTAACATATAATAAACCACGTAACAGTTGTTTCTACCGATTAAATTATAAACGGGTTGAATTACATACATTGGATAAAAGTATATCAAAAGAAAAGAAAATCGTCGTTTCGTTTAGAATACTTAAATATTTTGATAAGGACCTATAGGTTTACCTTGTCCGCCGCCCGTTAAAAAAACGATGAGTTATATCGGGTGAAATTAGTAACCTACGATCTTTTCGACTATAGATCAAGCTAAAGAGGTGAAAATTTTTAAAAAAAAATTAATATAAAGGGCTCGTACGGGTAATATTTTTATGTTATATCAATTTAAAATATTGTATAACCTATTTATCGCGATAGAAAAAGGATATTTACAAAAAAAAATATAAATTCAATAAAGCGGTTTCGTAATAATTGAATTATTGAAAAAGAGGTATTAATAGAGTTTCTGTAAATTTAACGAAGACGAAGTTAATAATCTTTGTAACAATTTCATTCACCAATAGTATTAACTTTCGATCGTAAATCAATTTCCTTATAGTATTTGAAAACTAAAAGAAGTAAAAAGGTAAATTTATAATTATCTGCAACGTTATATATTAACTATTTGATAAATGTAAACGCATTTTACGAAGTGTATTAGATTTAAAAATCTAAAATATAATAGTAAGCATTGATATCGATAAAGAAACTAACAGGAAGTTAAGGATTATCATGTATTATTAAAATTGTCTCCAAGAATTATGGTGATATATATCAATTACCGAAACCTTTACAAGTATTTTTCAAGTTAGGTATAACTAATACAAAAGCTTCATTATGAACGTAATATTTTTAAGAGGGTATAAAAAGACCTAGACATCGATAGGTTTCGGTAAATTAACGGTAGAAATAATTTCGTAGATGTTTTTACTAAATTTACGTTTAATGAAGCCTTTAGAAGGTTTGTAAATAGTAATACGTTAACCATACGAATCGAAAGCTATGAGGACCGCCCGGCACATAAAGCAAAGAAATATGGTTGCCTTCGTGAACTTAAATATTGCCAGAGTAATAATATTCATATCAATAGTAACAAAGGGAACGATAGTAGTAGGTTAAAATACTGTTAAAAGGTATGTAAATAGTGGTATTCATATTATATGGAGGTTTATAGCAAAAAACCTATATATGAGAGTTGATAATTAACAGGAGGTGAACTTATTATTAGCTTGAAAATTAAAAAGGGATTTCAATAGTTATTACTCTTTAATGGAAGGCTTCGATAACGTATAGGTACAAACCAGAAAGACGTGAATATTAAGATAATAATAAAATATAGTACAGTTGAGTTCATTAACCTATTAATCTGTTTAATTGTACTGATTATAAATTGGATGGAGTTTGTAGGATTGTACTTTAACTGCAGTGTAATAGGTGCTCACTTCAAAGTAGGGCAGAGGCTAAAGTATTTGGCTATACAAATTATTGTATATATCGGCAAGATGTTTTCTAAACTTAGAACTTACAACTTATTATAATAAATTTTAATGTAGCACTAGTTACTTTGATTGTAATGATTTTAATTTTTTTCGTTGTAACGATGAAAACCTAATAATATTGATTAGTGTTTATTAGATTGAGAACAGATTGATCAATTAGAAGAAAAGATTTTTTTTTTGTTATAATTTTTAGTTTCGGTATGGTAGCGGAAAAAGTTTTACCGAAAGCCCTCATAAGTTATGTAGTGATTTTCGGCATTGAATAATGAGTATTTATGGATAATGTAAGGATTTACAGTATTATATAAGTAGGTAATGGTATCATTATCAAAAATACAAATATATTTTGAGAGATTCTTCTGAGGATCTTAAAATAAACCGTTTAAAAGTTTTAAGAATTACCAAGTCGGTAAATTGGTAAACACCTGAGTCAATATTATTAAGGTTGCTATTATTACTAGTATTATTAAAAAAAATTGTAAATGGTGATAATAACTGATTTTTAAGGTTTTTGATCTTAAATATTAACTTTAACGACGTACCTACGACCTATCCCTTTATATTTTGTTTTCTATACACTTTTTGATTTTTATTATAATATCTTTAAAATGTATTAAAATCAATACCATTAACGACCCAAACCGAGAGAGAATAATTGAGGACTTTGTTGTTATATTAGTTAGAAATCACAACTACAGTCTTTAGTTCAAGAATGCCGATAAAAACTTAATCTTAAAATATTGAACGAATTATATAAAATATTGAATTTTCTATTAATATTTTACCAGAAGTAATATATAGCCTGTCGTTTTGAACAACTTTTTATAAATTATTTAACGAATCGACCTTACACGTGTGAAATATAACAAATAAGTAAGTTTAAACCAATTTCAAATGTAAATGAATTATTAAAGGTGTTAAACTCTTTAAAAAAAAGGTGAAAACGGTAATTTGGTTTACCTGGGAAACGAATACGTAGAAAATAGGAAAATTCAGTATGTTTCAGAGATAATTCAAGTTATTATTGGTAATTGTATCGTTTAACGCCCTTTTATACTTTTGTAAAAGTTTATCTAAGCTTCAATAAGTTTTGAAACTCCTTCGTATAAGGCTTTTAACGTATGAATATTATCAGCTATGAAAAATAAATTAAGTTATATACCGAAAGCCTTTAAGTTTACCAGTTAATTCAATAGAAATTTTGACGTACATCTCAATATTATCAAGATGATTAATATCAAGTCTTTTATAAAGAAAAACCTTGATTCCTTTTTCCTCAAACTCTCTAATACGTTTAAATTTAGTAAATAAATTAAGGGAAAAACGTCTTTATTCTCTAGCCGACTATAAGTTTACTTATTGAATTTTTCCCTCTCAATTCAGTTAAAGGTAATGACCCTACTTATTAAAACCTATACTGTTGGTAGGTCTTCAGAAGTTACAACGTTGTCGATTCGATTAGTCGAAGTAACCGTAGTATTTCGTGGTCAATTGGTGGATGTATTGTTTTAGGTTTAGTAGACCTCTAGCCGGTTTGCGTAGTAATTTTTATAGCTAATTGTTTGGCATGTTCCCTAGTATAAAGTAAGCGTATACAGTACTTGTTTTGCAGCCAATAAAGTAGGCCCGCACAAAACAATACACTAAACGTGAAGTTAGTATAGTTAACTTTACTGTAAGTAAAGTTGACTTATTAAATTGCAACAACTACTGTTTTAACATTGGCAACTTTTTAGTTTATACGCATATGTTAGTGTAGTTAACTAATTTTATTCGGTAAGCGTTGAATTGCAACCTCATCTACTAACTAGACCCTGATAATTTAAATTGACTTTCATATCGAATTACAATCAATTGTATGCAAATTGACCCTAATTGCCGTTAGTTGCTATATGGCTTCAAGGTCTAACTTTATCGACTTTTATGAAACCTTTTCCTGCTACAAATCCATGTAATCTTCTACTTTAGCTGTGCCAATTAAATAAGTCAGCATCGTGAATCACCTGTCAGTTTTATAGTTTTCCATCATATCACTGACCGCCACCGTGTAATTTGGGCTTGTTAGGTGGTCTGTTAACGTAGCCCTAGATACGTATAGTCAGTTCATTACTGTATATTAAACTTGTAAAGGAATTATTCGACCATGACTTTGTTATAGTATTAGCATGATTATCGTTACCGTTAATCCATCGGAACTACTTAATCTTTCTTTTTTCATAGGCTTTGTGAAGTGCTATTATGACGATTATTAGGTGTTTTTCACTAGTAATGCCGAGTTACGAGAGGTATTCGAATAGTTTCTTTGAGTCAATATGAATTACCAACGGGATTTAGGTAATCTTGAGCTTTCTGGTGATAACGTCGAGGGTTTCCTATAATGTCATAGCTATATTGAAGCCTGATTTTATGCCGTAAACCTTTTAAGCTAATATATTTCGTGTGATCGTTTTACATTTGATTTAAATTTAGTAAATCATCTCGTCGATAATGCTCAACTGGTCTTTCCGCGTATGTTCATTAACGAGGGTTATTAGACACAAAATTTGTAAAAATGAGTCGGTGTTATTTGCGAAAGACCTATTCGTGAAAATCATTAATTTTGCCCTCAATAGGTGAACTGAGACTATATTAATCCTTCGGTTTAAATTTTGTTCCCATTACTTTATCCTTCCATTTAACCAATTAAAGTCGTTAGTTGTCAGACGTTATGCTTGCGTCACGATGGAGTGGTGGTACGAAGCCTTCAGTTGGCGTAGTGTGGTAACATAATTGCCACGAGCACTTTATGCCAGGTACTTTTGAGTTTTGGCTACGTTAGTCTAGTCGATTGTAGCCAAATCAATTCCCTGGCCTTTTTAAGGAAACTTTAGGCTAGTATTAATATTAATTATACGGATTGATGATTCATTAAAGTCAAGTTCAATGCTTGTCGTTAACATTTTCATCAACTTACAATTCCAAAACTTGAAGTTTTTAATTGCTTATTGTTCCAATCCCATAAAGCTAGGCGTTACGAAAAAAGATATGTCGTTAATTTGTATGCCTACTGGGCAGAAATTATTCTCTTACGTTAATAATACGAACGGGTCATATATTAAACACTTTGCATTTAGATGTAATTTGAAACGAGATTAGTAAGTTAAGAACTAGTTGACGCCTGCTTTATCCAATCTGTGTAGAGGCTTAATAGATCCTATTAAAGGTCCTGGAGGGTAGATAGGCCGTAGTTCCTGTGGAAATTCCAATGGCATGATCCACTATAGGTCTGTTGCTAATTATCTATAGGTTTACGTTATATTTCAGCTATTAAACGTAAACTTTCCTTTAATTTTAATTAATAAACCGATTATGAATTTAACTACTAAACACTGGTTGAACTTTGAAATCATTTTTCATTACTTAAGGATTAGATTTTGCCCTTATTTTTGTATCTTTAAGCCATTGGACGTGATTTTTCGAAAGGCAGTCGAGTAGTATTGCCTTTGACCTTGTAAGTTATTCTTGACTTCAAGATCGTAACGTTTGGGTGTTAAAGGTAGAAATCGGCCTTCAGAACAAATTTTACATCTTTTCGAGTTAATAAACCGTTAATCTCGACCTTGTCACTTCTTTTAAAAAAAATGTTTACCTAAAATTTCAATAATGCTTTGCTTTCGAAGCTTTAATGCTAAGTTTTCGTTATAATTTTCTTTCCTAGTTACCTACGTAGTATTATAGATATGAACTGGTGTATATTCCTCTTCTTTAAAATTCATATTCTTCGGGGGTTGTCCGCGTTGATGACGTTTTATCGGCATTTTGGTGACAGATATAAGATGTTTGTATTAACTCGATTGTTTGGTTGAAAGGTCGTTATAGTTAATAGCCCTAATATGAGTATTAATATAGGTAATTAGGAAATATATAGGACCATTAATAGTTTTAATAACTATTTTAGAGTTGGTGATACTTAAGTTTTTGTATAAGATTTTCTATTTTCTTGGTTCCTGCTATATAACGACTTTACTTTGTAATAGCAAAGTAAATACGTTGATTGTTATAACGTCGTTTCTGGTATTAAGGGTATTGTTAAGCTGGAGGCGTATCGATTCCTTTCGCAATTCTCTTAGTGCCTTCTCATAAGCCGTAGCTCGCTTTTAAGTACTTGTCAATGGCGGATATTTACATATTAGGGGTGTATACACTTGAAATACCGGAAGCGTTGGCACTAGGCCGTTAGGGCCTACAATATCGTTTAAGCCCTTTATTATTATTTAAAGTCATGCTTCCGGGTTCGTAAAACTTTTGATTTTTCACGTAAGGATATTATACGTTTGGCAAAGTAAGGCGTATATACTTTTAATCTTTTCAATACTTCAGTGAAGATTTATAGGAATTTGTTTACACTGGATACCAATTCTCTTGGCAATTTTTCAAACCTCCACTATCGTAAATTTGGTGCCGGTATTGTGGACGATAACGTTTGGTGGACTTAAGTACGTATTAATTCACCGTATTCTTAACATTTTCCACGGGTCCTTTGCCAAAAGAGTTTTAAAAATTTGGCTTCGTAAAACGATATTGCGAAGTTAACAACATAAAAACCAGGTTTGTCATTTTAGTAAAATATATCGATAAAGATATCTTAATTAAAGTTTTATAGTTTTTTAGTTAAATTTTGAATTTTTGTTGGGCTTGAGTATTCGTTTAGCAGTAGTGAAAGAGCTTTTTAATGGCTTTCAGGGTAACGTATTCCATATCTTTATACCTTTCGGGTGTTAGGACTTTATTAAGCCTGTTAACAGTTAGTTAATTCAAGAGTTGATACAATTGGAGTATCTCTGGCTTCAATAGGTTTAATGCCACTGCTGTAGGGCCTTAAAAATTCAACCATAAGTGTGTCTATTTAAAGTTAAAGGGATACCTTTGGCCTGTTTTAACCAGCTCGCCGGTGTTAATGGGAATGTTGACGTCAATGGGCTTTATGTCCTTTAAGAAAAGAAATAAAAGGGTACGTATCTTGGAAATATGGAATATAATCGACCTTATAATATTTTATATTACCGTTATCCCTAGTAAAAATAGTTGTTCGCCTGGTGCGAAGTCAACTTTAGCTTTGTTAGTATCATTACGATTGATTTTAGTAGCTATAGTATTTTCCTTCCGTAATGTTACGTATTGCGAATGACCTTTTATGAAGTACCTTATTGTTTTTATATTCTATATAATACATTAAAACGTATAGTTCGCTTAACTATTATAATTGTTAAAAGTATATAATAAGTTAGGGGCTTAAATAGAGCCATGGTAAGGGTTTTTACTACCTAAAAGATATTGGAAGGCGTGGTCAGCTAATTATCAAGCCACGTAGGGAATAGTATTTTTATACCACTTAGTTTAATTAAGGGCATCATCATCGTTAATAAGCCTGTCACATGCGAATTTTGCGATGTAATACAAGTAATTATGTTAGAAAGTAGAGAGGTTCTTGATGTTATATATCACCTTTCTGTTGTTTTGTTCGGCTGGAGAGTGGTGAGTTATGCAATAGCCAAACTTACTTTAGATTTATCATCTTTCATTACTATTACGATGATAGTTTATATGATTAGTAGATCCGGTTGGAATTTGGCTTTATTAGCGTTAGTATGGCTACTCTCTTTAGTCTACAGTCGATAGGCTTAACCTTAGTCGTTCAATGCGCCAGTAGCCATACTTACGCTCGAGGTAATTAATTATCGGAAGGTTTTATTTATTCATATTAAGAGAGTTGCCGGCTTAGGGGTATATACCGAACGAGTTTTATATACGCGTTATTACAGTTGTGAGCGAAGACAGTAACTGGCTAAAAAAGTTTTCGTAAGTCACATCTGGGTGTTACAGTGCGTATTAGAATCGTTAATGTCCGTAACTGTTACTCGTACCTGTTCACGAAGTGTAGTTGCGCTAGCATAGGCTATCTTCATTACTTGTTGGTATAATATTAAGTTATTAAGTATTTGGTCAAGCATATCCATTGGTGTTTCCTTTCTTTTTTTCCCGCTATTATTGTAGTTTATCTTATGGTGGCTCAGTTCGTATAGCATTGAGAAAGGTGGACGTTGTGTTCGAAGTGGCTTTTTATGTTATCGTAAATATCGCAAAAGGTGGTTACTCGGCTGAAAAAGGCTAGGTAATAGTCTTTAGCGTGCCCTGTAAAGATTCCGGGAAATAATAAGTAAAACCCAGAAATAGGAACCTCTATTTACTTGCAAATAATTAAAAATGGCATTGTTTTCGTGTCGAATAGGATATATAACTTTCTTTTATACTTTTTTATATTGTTTCAGATCTTGGTATAGTCCGTAAGAAGTTCATAATTAATGTGAACCATTTTAATAGGTTTTGGGGGTGGATCATAATAGTTATCCCAGTTTTCATTAATAGTATTTCCTGGAAGTCTAAGATTTGAAGCCTCTAAGGTAAAGTGTTAGGAGTAATTGCCTGTTGCTTAACCCGATGGATAAAATCCTATAGTGGGACCTATATTAGGCTTTTACATGTAGGCAAAATTGTGGTGGAAAGGTTTTTAGAAAACTTATCGATTAAAGGGTTGGGGGGTAATAGGAGCTTAAACGTTTTAAATAACTTCAATATCTTACTTTATTAACTAGTGTAGAGAGCCAACTTTAATTCCTTTAGCTGTGTGGATGACCGTTACATTGAGTGCCCTACCGCCGTTAAGAGCGTACTCTACACTGTCATATGAAGGCGTTGAATTGCTAAGAAGGTTAATATGTAAAGGGACTGAGGCCGGAGCTGTCGCTTAAGGTGGTCGGATTCTATCCATAAACCTTGATAAAGAGGGAAAGGAAAAGTCCCTGCTAGGAAGCTGTTATGGAGCTAAGATAGTGTAATCCGGTCACGTGACGTGTGTAAAAGTGTCCTTATACGGCATTCTCCCTGCTTTAATGCATCGAAAAAGCGTTTAAAACTACTAGAGTTATATCTCTGGTAATGCTAGCCAATCACTAGCCTTTAATATCACCCCTAAAGACATCCCTTCCCTCTTTTTTTCTTTTTATTTGTAGTGCGCGGTGTGGAAATAAAAAAGGAAGTTGAACGCGCCGTTCCAAACGTCGTAGTGTTATATGGAAAGTGTTAGGCCTGAATGTTACGTAAAAGGTGCACTTGCATCCCTCTTATAAATAGTATTTAAACTTCAGTTCCAAAAAAAAAAGTTTCTCCCCAGCTTTTAACTTTTAACCTCTAACCTTTAGTATAGTATTAGGTATTATAGCTTTTTTCATCATTAGTATTGTAATATCGGTCTAATATAATAAGTTTTATTTTATATGTGCCTTATAGTTTTATAAGTGAAATCCATTACTTACCCCTAAGATCGACAAGTTTATTAAAGATATAGGTTCGTTTGGTGAAAAGTTTTTGAATCTGGATAATAAGTATAAAGTTCCCTGCCCTAAGAGATGTTAACATATATCATAACGGGACGCGTAATGAAATATATTTCGAATACGTGTATAGGACAATATATAACCTGAGGAAACTTTATTAGAAAACCGAAGTTAAATGATTCAAATAGCAGCGAAAAAGCTGTTAACGAACGGTGAAATACTGGTGTTCGATGTCGTTTTTGTTTCGTCATGATTATAGGCCGTAGCTTTTGATATTCATGAACGCCCCTAAATCTGAATCGTAATATAAACGAGGTTGTAGGGGAGCTATCCGAGGCGTATTTGGTGTTTAATTTGTAGGACTGGAGTAAGTCTCCGTTATTATAAACCGCTTTATTCGTGTTAACGAGCGGTTAGAAAGCGTATAAACTTAAGTAGTTATTTCGAAAAAATCCATAAGAGTATATAGTATTACGTAATAGAAAGTTAACACTCGAGGCGGGGCGGGCTTTATTCCCACAGCTCTTATGTGCTCCGTTAGCCTATGGGTTGTATAACTAATAAATAAGAAACGTAATGCTGAAGTAAGTTCCTCGTAATAAGGTAAAAACGTGGAAAACGTGGCTAACGAGCGGTTAGGAAGCCTTTTTAAACGCGATATAAAAGTTCGTTGAGGTGTTGAAGCGTATTAACGAAAAGTTAGGTCGTATAGATTCCAAGTTATGTAAGTTGATAGAAATAGGCAAAAAGCTTGTGGGTAAAGATTTAAACTAGAATCTCCAAGACATATTCACGTAGTCTTCGTCGTCATTTGGTTTCCCGTCCTTATTAATACTAATAAGCTTATTTATTACCCGTTTATTAGCGGCCTATACACCGTTTTACTTCGTAAAGGCAAGTGTAAATATTAAACCCGTCCACGGATTAGGCGTAAGGGCTTGTCGGTATAATCGGCTAATCCGTACTAAAATTCGATGGTATTATATATTAAGATATTATAAAAGCTTGAATACGACATATTAATTGGGTAAATATAATTTACACACTTAATCAAAACCTGCCATTCCAGTAATTAATCAAATTGAATACATCAGACTGTTTGTTTCTTATAAGCTTTTAATATACCTTCCACGAGGTATTCGGTTTCTTTTTGCTGTCGTCGTCGATAGTATTTCAGGATTACGAATAAAAGATTCGAGTTTGCTAGTTTTAAAGAGGATTTAACGCGGTTTATACGAGTTAATTCACATAAAATCCGGAATGTTTTACGCTCAGTACGTCGAATTCAATAATATAAAGGTCGATTACATATATTACATGGTATTTATCGTATAGTTAACTTTATATTTTGTAAAATTAGTTTGTTTTATGATTTTTTAGTAAAAGTTCAACGTCGTCGTCAACTCCAAAACGTTTTAAGGGGGAATGCCTTTTATTAACAGCCTTCTCTATACGTTGTTACGTAGCCGCTATTACGATTTGTACGAATTTCGTAGTTTCGCAGATACGTTAAATAAAGTTTTTAGCCTTCGCATATAGTATTATAATTACAACGAAAGAGCATTATACCGGTTATATAATATCAACGTAATAACCGTAATTTATAAAAAACGGGTTTATGGTAATAATATTTCTATCCTTATAATTTAACGGAAATCATGAACTAGGTAATAAACGGCTTTAGTCAAGCTAGACGTAAATGATAAAGAAACGTAAATTCTTTAAGATTTTTTAATTTACACATTTAGTTACGTTGTCGGTTTCGGGGTAAAAGGTAATACTTCAACGTTGTTTTATCTTAATTAGGTCGTAAAATCGTGTTTGAATCCTACAGATATAATTTAAACTATGGTCGCTACTAAATTTACGAGAAAACGCATAAAATTGCTTATAATAAATTAAAAACCGCCTGGAGTAAGCTTCGACGTTTATAATAGTTATAACCTCGAAGGTAGTAACTTTACTTAAACGATCCTAAATAACTATAAGGTAACGTGTTTTACTAGTACATTTCCAAGGTGAATTAATTATAAAGTCGATAACAATCTCGCTTTGAAGCCGTTGAGGAATCGGAAGGGGTTTAAAAAAGTTCTTTTCGACGGTATCTTTATTAGGTTATACGCCTGTAAATATCTCAGTTACGGAAAAGACAGAGGAGCGCATGATATAAACCGAGATAAGAAAACTTTTGTGAAAAAAAAGGGATAGGAATGTTATGGCCCGAGTAACTTGTAAAAAGTAAATTATAAGTAGCTTGAATTAACGCGATAGTAAACGGCTCATAAACAGGTACCTAAATACGGTCGCGAAACTGTAAAACCCTGTTGTCGTTTACCAAATATTGAGAAATTGAAACCTTTAACGTCCGATCGTTGTCAGTACAGATATCCGCTGGAAAAAATCGGTCGCCTAGACGTATCGCTCAAACTGATTTGGGATAGACAGTATCAAATATAATAGCGGCGTCGTAGTAACTTTAACATTGAACGTTGGTAAAATATTTTCGGCCTTTTGAAATTTATTCGCCGGCAACGGTTAACAGGAAGACATATATACGTAGGAACGGCTCGAAAGCGGACTATTTGGGGTATAACAATTGGAATTTTCGAGTGAAAAAATGTACATCGAAAAGGATTGTAAAAATATCGTAGTCTTGTTATAACAACATATCGTGTCGCATATAATTTGCCGCTTTATTATAAACTAATGTAAAACAGAATTGCGAAAGGCGTTTAAAGAAGCGGACTTCAAGTTTAAAAAGACGTTATATAGTTATAAAGTATTTCAGGTTTTTATAATTTGTTAAAATGGTAAACGGGCGTACTGCACCTCAAATCTTTGCGTTCCATATTTTCGAATAGCTTATAATCCCGAATTACTTTTTGTCGTAGATTTTGTAATTTTAATCGGAGAAAAATAAGAAACGAAAGTAATATGTTATGAGGAATTGGTTACCATAGTCGTCGCTTTGAAAATGACAGCCTTTGTAGGCTAAGCCTTAACAATCCACTTTTAAAAAGGTATCGCGGTTAGTGTTTTATTAAGCGAGTGTAGTTTCGGAAAAAACGTTAAACTTAAGCCGTTCGAAAACAACTTTTTCCTCATGCCTTTAACAAAACGAGGTTCTTTTACAGTTAAACCAAAGTAATAGTCTAATTTTCATCGAATACTTACAGATGAAATACCGGTAAAAGTTCGCGAATTTTAAAATTTTTCGTACTTCTAAAACTGATGTAACAGCCGTTTATTCTCAGATAGCGCGTAGTTTTTATGGATTTATACGTATGCCGATGTTAGCCTCGATAACGAATCTCAGGTATTTGGTTTTTAAACGCCGAATTCGTATTTGGAAATATCGAAGTTAAGTCCTGCGGAGTTTAAAACGTTAAGGATTTATTCAACCATAGTTATATAAGAATCGAAGGTACCGCTTGAAAAAATAAGGACATCGTTGAGGTGAACAAAGTAAAAAATATCGAGGAAAGGGTGTACCTAATTATTAATATACCGTTAAAAGGTAACGAAGACGTTTAAAGTGCCAAGGAGAATAATAGGTTATTCGAAAAGTCCGAAATGTATACGAAATATAGTTTTTTATTTGGTTTTCTCCTTAATATAAATCTTGCAAAGAACAAACTTAACATTCGGTTTAATAACACATTAAACCTATAAAATATTTGTAACCATTTTTTTGATCAGGAAAAGCAAGTAACGATCCGTTTTCGTAATCGCATAAAGCCGAAATTAAGCGACGTAAAAACGTAACTTACCTCCGGGTTTTTTAACACCAAATATTGGATCACCTACTAAAAAGCGTGTCGTTCGAATATAACCCTGGTTAAGTAGGTGGGTCAACGTCTTACATAACATAAGGAGCTTCTTACACGACGAACAATATAAAGAGCTCCATAGGACTTTTAAGGTTTAGCCTCAATTATCCGTAAAATAGACGATTTCGTAATTTTTCCGAAGCGGAAATTGGATAATTTATCGTTAAGGGTTTTATTAAATAAATGTGGGAATTCGTTTAAGTCTTCGAAAAGTTCATTTTAAATTAAAATGATTGGTTTTAGGGTAAGCGATTTTGTAATATTTTCGAAAAAGACGGCGGCGAACCGCGTAGTAATGGCTCAATCCCTGCGTGCCATTCGCAAAATGACGTGAAATGTAACGACTCCTACCCCTTTCTACGTTTTTTAAATGTGTGCGAATCCCCTCTTGTAAACGCCATAGTTACCGACTCGTTCCAAAAGTAATATAAATTTCTAAACGTCGTAAATAACTTACTTATAATGTTTCTATAATTGACTTAAAATGAAGTAACATTATAAGAAGGGGAAAATATAAAATTATATCCGGAAACGGTATTTATCGAGGTCAATATTTAAAAAGGTTATAAAAGAAATAATTCGTGGAGAAAAACCGGGCGCGTAAAACGTAACTTTGACCAGTCGTTGTAATAAAATAGCAAAACGTAGTAACTTTAAATAATTGGTAATTGACTTATTCGCAGCGTTTTAACACTTACAATCCATATCTACTAAATCTTAGACAAAACTAATGTAATTTTAAAGTTAATATATTTTAAACAGGTAGTAATGAAAAGGATGGGACGAAGTTACCGATTTAAATTAAAGTCCTGCTAACTCCTATATACGACTACGCATAAAAATTACATCTATCCCTCCTAAAAGTTGATGAGATCTTGGGTTAAAATAAAATAAATTCATATAATAATTTTAACGTTAAAGCCGTTCGGGAATTACACCAGATTCTATGGGTAGGTGTGGATATAGTAACTATTCGCGCTGCAACGCAAGTATAACTTAAGGTCCTTACAACGGGAAAGTTCCTAGTAGTTAACCTAGGCGGCGAACCGCTTAAGAGCGGCTTAAAAGGCGCTTACGTTAGTTATAATAACGTCGCCCTGGCTATCTTGAACAAGTACGTCGCTTCTATTGTTTACACTATGTAAAACGCCCCTAATAACTATAGTACCAATTTCGCTTTAACTAATACGGGGGTTACAAAGGCGTTGGTCAATAAGTTACGCGCGGGCTTTCCATTCGTTATAGTTCACTGGAATATCGAGGGGGACTAGCGTATTCACGAGTATATCGTTAAAAGCTCCCTTTAAGATAGCGAGCTTAACGGCGGATTTCTAAGCCATATCTCCAACTTTTACGAACAAGGCTTTCCAAACGTTAAAGAAAACGTAAAATCGTTTATGAATTCCTTATTTTATACTTATAAATCGAACGATAGCTATTTTAACCATATTAAGGTCCCAGTAGTGGGCGTGGAATATGGCTATCAAAGTGTTAAGGCCGTTAATATCGCCGTCACCTCTGCGGGTGTATTAGTTTTTCATCATCATGTTTACGAGGCCTTTCAACTATTAAAAGATGGTGTAAAAGTAATTTTTGAAGTGCCGATGAAATTTCGGTTCCAACGTAATTTACGTACTTTCATAGCTTTCTATCCCTAAAATCGCAGCTTAATATTGTAAAACTTAACTGGTTAATTAACAGGTTTATATTTAGGTTGTTAACTCCCATTGAAATGGGCGCTGGCATCGAAATCGAAGTTAAAAAAAAAATCCGATTTTGCGTCATTCGGAATGTTAACGCAATACCCTGTAATAGATGGTATAATAACTACGTCGTTCGTAATGCACGTGCGGGAAACCTTTTAAAAAATAATTTGTCCCGAAAACGAAGGCGTACCGGTAACTACTAACTATCAAATTATATTCGTTAACGCGTTTAGTACGTCGTTTTTCCGTTGTTTTTAATGTCAAACGTATTTCCGAATAGCTTAGTCTCGCTCAATTAGTTTCGCATGTAAGGTAATGGTAAAATCTTCGTGTTAGGCTGTAGATTGATCATATTAAGCCGCCAAAGCGCTTTGAAGCTGTTCTCAAACACACGCGTCGAGGAATTACTTTGGGATCTGGAAGTTCAGATTCGCTGGGTTGAAAGAAAATAATATAGCCCTAAGTTGTAACTGTTAATAAATAGCTAATATACCATCGGAAAGGAATCGAGGTTTATATATAAAAGGACTTAAGCCGGAGCTATCGCTTAAAGTATTCGGATTCGATCTATAAACCTCTATGAAAATAGAAAAGAAAAGTCTTGTTAAGGAGTTGCTATAAAGCTAAGATGGTATAATCCGGTCACGTAACGTATGGAAGTGTGTCTCTATACGGTTTTCTCTCTGCTTCAGAGCATCGCAAAATCGTATAGAACTACTAGGGTTGTATCCCTGGTAATACTAGCCAGGTACTAGCCTGTAACAAATAGGTTCCTTATCGTTAACACATAAAAAGTCTTAACTTAGTTAGAGATAAAGACGAAGTTCCTTCGATCGTATATAGGGGCTTTAAAGTTTCTTAACACCTTTTCCATTAAAGTGTGGGTTTTAAAGATATTCCTTAAATTAGGCCAGACTATAAAGTGTTTTTGTCAGCTTAGTAAGGTTTTATATAAATCCTTTTTATTTAAAGTTCTTTCAATTTTAACTCTACTCCCTATTAAATCCTTTTCTAAATTTTAATGGTTCAGTTGTTGAAAAATTCACAGTACTTGCAAAAAGCACGGCTGCCGCGGTTAAGGTCTTCGCCTCCATTGTGGTCAATGATGTAGGAGCTAATAAAGTTAACCAAGTGCCTTTCTGTTGTGTCCTTGTTGACATCGCAGCCCTAAAGATTTTTATCGGAATGTTTCGTAAATTGGGGTCTCAGAGCTTCAATTACCTTCATTTTCTTTTGGTTGAATGTCATCTCAAGCTTTTTGCTTATATAGAACTTGGTGGGCGTGTAAGGCGTGTAAGGAGAAAGACTTGGCGATATTGGGTGTAGTGACTAGGTGTTTTAGCGTAAAGTCGCGTGGAAATTAGGGAATCTGGCTTTCAATCGTGCAACGTGGCTTTCTCGGCGCGACTTGACAATTTTTAATGATTTTGCTTAAAGTAGCGATCTTGACGATTAGATGGGTGTAGGAAAAGGGAAACGAGCAGAGTAGGGTAAAGGTTTAGTTTTAATATTAAGCTTGAAGATCGTTTGTTGTTATAGGTAGAGGTCGAAGATTGTTTGTTATTTCGCTGTGAAACTTAGTTGTTTTTGCACTAGTAGCACCAGTAGTACTACTGACTTATACGTTTGCCAACTTGCCGAGCTTTGAGACTTCTGATGGTCAATCTTACCGTCTTTAAAAAAGATCTGATAAAGATTTCTTGGTGTTTTCAAGTAACGATACCGTCCTTTACTTTTAGATTGCCGTTTTGTATTAGCTAAACCTAAAAGTCTTCTTTATTTTCTTGCCATTTTGGACTAGCGTAGTACTAATAAAGGCCCTTTGTAAGAATCTTTCTTTTACCTTAGCAGAAGTTATTAACGTAGAGCGTAATCAGAAAATAGTTTTTTCTTTTACTTGGCTTATTTGTTCTTAACCTAATAAGTAATATTTAGTGTTATTAGGGCTTTAGACGTTATCACATTTTCAATTAGATTGGTCGAAGTAATAGTAGTATTTCGTGATCTAGTGGTAGATGTATTGTTCTAGGTTTGGCAGGCTGCTAGCCTGTCTACGCAGTAATTTGTATGGCCAATTGCTTAGCTCGTACCCTAGTGTGAAGTGGGCACATACTGTACTTCCTTTGCAGCCAATATGGTAGGCCCCTACAAAACAATTCACTTAACTTGCAGTCAGTATAATCAGCTTTACTGTGAGTAAAATTGACTTACTGCAATGCACATAATACTGTGCTAGCAAATAACTTTAATATTTTTTTTCAGTATTAGTCAAAAGATTTAAAGAGTTTTTAATATCAATATATTCTTCTTTTTTTCATATATATTTAAGCTAAATATAGATTATAAGTTAACTTTTGCGTTTATTGAAATCTGACAAGAGATGGAAATATATAATGGTAAGCTGTATAACATCCTCAATATTAAGAAGCGCTTATTTTTAATATTGACCGTTCAATAAGAATTCAATTGCCAGTTTTATACTTGTTATTGTTTAGTGTTTTTACTGGTTTAGCCGAAGATTACTACCTTCGGCACTTAATAAAATAATTTTCTTTTCGAGAAATTTACAATGGCTTTCAAGTATATTTCGAATGCTATATTAATTTTACTTTGTACTATACCGATTAATATATCATCATGAAATTTGATATATTTAATTATAAAAAATAAACGAAAAGTAAAATAAAAATTTTCAATTAGATAATCCATAAAGTAATCATTTCCTACTTTGTAATGGGGAAGGTAGGAATTGACCAAAGTATGCTTAGTAAATAAGTTTGTTCAGCTGTTAAGTGTTATAAAAAGTTTGAATATGATTTTAAATAAATTTACGTCACCTTTAATTGGTTTTTTTAGCTAGTTACGTTTTTCTTTAGCGACTGTAATTGCTTGAATTCTAGGTTCGACTAGTATATGTCTATTATAGACTAGTATTTAGCTAGTGTTTATTGTGTATTTAGAATTGGGAGTCATTACGTTTTTAAAGCGGTTTAAAGCCGCTCGGAAGTTATACGGGAGTATACTTTCACGTTACGTGACTGGGTCGTACTATTTTCTTCAGATCTGTAACAGCTTTTTATTTGGGGTTTCTCCTCTTTTTTTTTTGTTGAGGTTTATAGATAAAATCCGACTATTTTGAATGAAAGCTTCGGTTTTAGTCCCTTTACAGTGCCCTAAAGTTTTGAAGTTTAGTAACGATGAAACAAACCTTTTTACGCGCATTATAACGATTGTAAATATGGAAAACCCGGTTGGTATCGTTAACAGAAGGCCCGGACATAGGGACTTAACTAAGTTACGTAGAAAGGAGGACATAAAACTTTTTTTGGAATATTTTGAATTATTCGGGTAAATTTGTGTTGAACATTCAAAAATATTTCATCCACACTAAATAATGCTCTTAATATATAGGTTATACAGTTCTTAGGCATGAATTTTCTTAATCAAGATATTATATATAATTTCTCTTTGCCTTTATTAATAATGACGTTAATATTGTCGAAAACCGTAAAGGTGTTATAATTGAAAGAAAGAAAAATAGATCAAAAATTATGGATTGGTCCGAAAATATTTATATTAATTCACAAATAATGTAATATCTCGTTAATCATACCTTTTTATTCCGCCTAATAGGTAAATAACCCTATTACAGATATAAAGATAAAAACTTTAGCTTTATATACTTTTTAACCATTTACAACCGTTACGTAGAGTAAGTTTATTAGGATATTTTATCGGATACGGAGGTAATACGGTATTCAAAAGAATGCTATTTATTACGAGTCACGTTACAACGAGATACAAATATGGTTACGGAATTTAACAAAATAAATGTTGGGAAACATAAGTCGGATTTAAACCTGAAGAAGCTGTTTTCATTGGTATCGACGACGGTTAAAATTATTACTAGTTTTACCATTTTTTATATTTTGAAATTATTGACTTTTTTTCTTTTTTTCCTTAAACATATAAAGAACTTCGATGTTAACATTAACTTGTGAACCGATGAATTGATTCAGGTTTAGCGTCGTACAATAGTTTTATTTACTTTCAAATGTTTGTATTTTTGGTTCAATTTTCAAGATTCAAAGGTGGTAATGTTTTATTTAACGGAGTCGGAACTTTATTCATCATAGTATAAGTTTAATTACGTAGTAATTAATAGGCTTTATAAGGCTTAAAATTAATTGGTTATAAAAATATAAATCTTCTGGTATTAAAGGTAATTAAACAGCTTTATTATTATTGTTAAATATACTTTAAAATCTTTTTAATGTTTCAATTCAGGTTTAGAAAAGTTAAAACTTTGAATTAAAAGTTTTCGTACATATGGTCACATTTGCTGTAAAATAGTATTTTATGTTATAAATTTCGCCACCGGTTGTTATAACGTGAAGTTCTTTAAAACTGTTATTGGTAAGGAAACATAAAAGGTATTACGTTTTTTGTGAAATAATAAGTACCCTAGGCTATTAAAAGTTAATAGTTTGCGATACCGGTATTAAATGTATTTTATTAAAGTTTTAAGCTAATATTAAATCGATAATGATTTATTTCAAATTAGCTTTCGTTAAGGTTGACGATATTTTCAATTTGAAAATATAAAGTTTTATAAGTCAACAACATAACTTTCAATATCGGTAAAAGGTTTTCATAATACTATTGATCCTAATTACTTCAAAATAACTTTAGTGGTATTTAGATTTCATGTTGATAGGGCTTTAGATGTTGAAAAGTTGTCGATTTGATTGGTCGAAGTAACAGTAATATTGCATTAGTCAAGTGGTAGATGTATTGTTCTAGGTTTGGCAGACTGTTAGCCGGTTCGCATAGTAATTTGTATGGCCAATTGCTCGGTACAGACCCTAGTGTGAAATGGGTATATACTGTACTCTACTTGCAGCTAATACAGTAAACTCATACAAAACAATATACTCAACTTACTGTTAATATAATCAACTTTACTGTAAGTTAAATTGACTTATTACATTACAAATACTATTATTTCAACATTGGCGGCTTTTTATTTTGTATGCGTACGTCAGTATGATTGATCAATCTTTTCCAGTAAACACTGAACTGCAACCTCATTAACTGGCCAAACCCCTGTTAATTCCAATTGACTTCCACACCGAGTTTTACTCATTTAATTTTAAATTGACCCTAATTACCATCAATTGCCCCACTACTCTAAGGTTCGACTTTATCGATTTTTACAAAACATTTTTTTCATTATAGGCTTATGTAAGCCATTCTTTTATGCTTGTCAATTTAATTAGTCGTTATTATTGGTCTATTACCAGTTTTCAAATTTGTTAACGTTTCCTTGACCGCCGCAACATAATTTGGTCTTACCTGGCGGCCTATTTACGTAGTCTTTAATACGTATAGTTAGCCTTTTACTATTCACAAACCTCTTAAGAGCCTTGTTTAACGATGCCTTTGTTATCAAATTAACACGATTATCTTCCCGGGTAATTCACCAGAACTCATGAATTTCCCCTCCTTCCTAGACTTCCCAAAGTGTCATTACGACGATTTTGAGGAAATTTAACCTAGTGGTTCCAAACTTGGAAAGGTAGTTAAATAAGCTCATTAAATCGGTATAAATTACCACTAAAATAAAAGTAATCTTCAAATACTTGGTGATAACATTAAAGGGTTTCCGCATCATTATACTTATATTAAAGATTCTTATTATGTCGTAAACCTTTAAAGGTAATATGTTTCTTGTGATACTTTTACATTTAACAGAGGTTGAGTAAATGAGGCTACCGATAATTTCAAAATGGTCCTCCCTCTTATTCTTATAAATAAGGGTTATTAAAACCTCAATCTGTAAGGACAAAATGAGATTCTTTATGAAGGATCCGTTCTTAAAAATTATCAACTTGGCCTTTAATAGGTCTATCGGAACTATATTAATTCTTTGGTCCTGGTTTCTCATTTACTTCCTAAACCTTTTATTTAACTGTTTAAAGTCGTTACCTGTTATGTCTTATATTTTTGTTACGATGAATAGATCGTTTGAAGCGTCTAATTGGTTTAAGATTGCAATGTAGCTGAAACTAGTAGGTTGGTTTAGGTACCTTTAGGCCTTAGACCCGTTATTTTTGTCGATTATAGCAAATTCAGTGCCTTGGATCTTTTAAAAAAGCTAAGGCCGTTATTAACAATAAGTATGCAGATTAACGATTTATGAAAGTTAAGTTGGTTACCTTCTGCTATTGGTATAACCAGCTTACAGTTTTAAAACTTAAAGTCTTTAATCGCCTATTATTCCTATGATACTAAGCCAGCCATTACAACGAAAAGTGTATCGTTAGTTTATATACCTATTCAACCGAAGTTTTTCTCTTACGCTTTTAATAGGTACGTGTTGTATATTAGAAACTTTATCCTTAATTATAATTTAAAGTTCAATTAATATGTGAGAAACTAATAGACGTTTACTTTATCTAATCCGTATAAAGGCTTGATATATTGTATTACCGTTCTTGGAGGGTAAATAAACCGCAGTTCATGTGGTTTTTTAGTAGTGACATCCGTTGTAAGTCTGTCATTTATTCATTTAAGGCTTATGTTATATTTCGGTGATTTAGCGTAAATTTGCACTTAATGTTAGCTAGTAAACTTTGTATTAAAGAGACTACCAAACGTTGGCTAATTTTCTGAATCGTTGGTGATTTCGTAAGGATTTATTCATTGCCTTTATTAATGTATTTTTAAGCGATTAGGTGTGACGTTTCGTATAACCATCCCGTAGTCTTTTCTTTAACATTTTTTATAATCCTTAACATAAAGATCATATTTTTTTGGTTTTAAAGGTTACAGTCATCTTTCGGTACGAATTATACGACTCTTTGAGTTAGTAAGCCGTTTATTTCGATCCTGTCGCTTCTATTACAACGTTTACCACAGGTTTTAATGATTCCTTGTACTCTAAGCTTTAGTATTAAGTCTTCATTATTATTATTTTCCTATTTACCCAAATAGTACTATCAATACTATCCGATATATATTTATTTCTTCTAATATTCCTATTTTCGAGGGGTTGTACACGCCGAAGGCGTTTTATGTACTTATCTTTTATGAATAAAGAAATCTCATATTTACTCAATCGTTTGATTTAAGAGAGTTTACCATTAGTAGCTCTAATATAAAGTTTTACCTGGGTAATTCGAAATATTACCCGGCCGTTGACAGTTTTGACAACTACCTCAAAGTTGGAGATACTTATGGTTTTATATAAGTCTTCTTATTTACCCGGCTCTCGCCTTATCAGGACTTTACTTCGCAATGGTAAAGTAAGTACGTTAGTAATCGTAGGGTCGTTTTTGGTATTAAGGGTATCGTTAACTTAGCAGCGTTCCGATTTCTTCCGTAGTTACTTTAATGCGTTACCATAGGCCAAAACTCTTTTTTGGGTACTTGATAATGGTTGAGATTCACTCGTCAGGCTTGGTTACACTTCAAGGATGAATAGCATTAAAACTAGGACGTCAGGGCCCACAATATCATTCAAGCTCTTTATCGCTATCTAAAAGCGTTCCTCCGGATCCGTAAAACTTATAATCTTTAACGTAAGGATATTATACACTCGACGAAGTATTACGTCTGCTTTTTTAACCTTTCCAAAACTTTAATGGGCATTTAAAGGCAACTATTTGTATTAGATACCTATTATCTCAGCATTTTCCTAAAATTCCGCCGGCGTATAATTGGTGTCGATATTATAAACAACGACGTTACGTGTGCCTAAGTACGTGTTAATTTACAGAATTCTTAACATTTTCCACGTATTCTATGCCGAAGACTGTAAAAACTTAGCTTTGTAATAAAGAGTTACGTAATAAACGACTTAAAGGATGAGCTTATTATCCAAGTAACATACATCGTCAAAAACCATATAATTAAAGTCTTTATTGTCTTGAATATCAACTTACATTTTCGCGCGGCTTAGGAATATGTTTAATAGTGGAAATAAAGCTGTCGGATAACTTTTAAGGCGAAATATTTTATATAATTATGCCCTACGGATTTAAGGACTATGTACAGCTTATTACTAGCTAGGTGGTTAAGGAGAGGATATAGTTCACATATCACCGGCTTCATTACGTGAAATATTATTGCTTTTAGGCCTTGAAAATAAAATTATAAGTGCCCTTAATTAAAAACCAAGGGAGGTCTTTGGACGTTTTTAAATAGTTTATCGACGTTGACGTTAACGTTAACGCCAAGGGTCTTTATATCTTCCAAATAATGAAAAAAGTGACAAGGGACTTGATAATACGGAACCTAACTGGATAAATAATAATTTAAATTAGTATGATTCTTATTAATGGTAGTTACTTATATATTTCGAAGCTAACTTTAACTTTATTAGCATAGTAACGATTAATTTTAGTATCCTTAATATTTTTTTTTTGTAGTTCTACATACTACGAATAGCCTTCTGTTAAATACTTAATCGCCCCTATGTTTAACATGATACCTTGAAACGTGTAGTTCGCATAACGATCACGGAGGTTAAAGGTGTGTCAGGGGTTAGAAGCTCTATTATAGTAAAGGTAAGCGTTTTCAAGACCTAAGCGGAATAAAAAGACGTAGTCAACTAATTATCATGCAAAATTAAAAGTTGTATTTGTATACTATTTAATTTACATAAGGGTATTATCGCCGTTAATATTCTTATCGCCAATAAAGTATGTCATTGGATTTCAGTAGTCCTGTTAAAAAGTGTTATGGTACTGGATATAATAAATTACCTTTTTATTATTGTGTTCGACCCGAGGTAGCGAGTTAACTAATTACCAGACTTTTCATGAATCTAATATTCCTTACTATTATTATGATAATAGTTCTTACGGTTAATTAATCGGCTTAAATTCTAACCTTATTATCGTCAACAAGGTTATTTCCTTTGGTCTAAGGTCAATGAGCCAGACCTTAGACGTTATAGGCGTTCGTGGCTGTATTTGCGGTCGACGTAATTAACTATCATAAGATCTTCTTTATTTACGTCAAGAAATTACCAGCTTGGAGTATATACCATGCGAGTTTAATATACGCGCTATCATAGTTGTAAGATAGGAGTGTAATTGACTAAATAACGCCTTTACAGGTAGTATTTAGATGTTGTAATACGTATTCAAACTCTCTAACACCCGAAACAGCTGCCCGTACCTACTCGCGAAATATAACTTCGTCAACGTGGGCTTTTCCCATTGTTTACTAGTATAATATCAACTTGATAAACGTTTGGTTTAGTATATTTATTGGTGATTCATTCTTTTTCCCCTTTGTTATGATAGTAATCTACCTCGTAATGACCTAGTACATATAATATTAAACAAGGTGTATATCTTATTGAAAATAGCTTTTTATAATATTGTTAACCTCCCAAAATGTAATGACTCGAGTTAGAACAGTTAGATTGTAATCTATGGCGTATCTTTTCAAGATTTAGGGGAATAATAAGTAAAAACTAGAAAGGGGAACCTCTATTTACTTGCAGATATTTAAAAAGGGTATTTTTTTCGTATCGAAAAGGTTTTATGATTTTCCTCCATACTTCTCTACATTGTTCCAAATCTTAACGAAGTCCATAAAAAACTTGTAGTTAATATTAATCATTTGAACAGATTTTGAGAGAAGGTCGCGATAATTATCCCAATTATTGTTAGTATTTACTGGCAATTGAAACCTTAGGTCTTTCGAATCACGGTGTTAAGGGTAATTTACAGTCGCCTGGCCTGAGGTTGAGTCTTGTAATAGGGACTATAGTGAGCTCGTATTTATTGTCAAACCTGTCGTAGAAAGGCATTAAAGAGCTTGTCAATTTTAATTGAAATGTTAGGAGGGAGGAGGAAACTAAAGTTTACAAGGAGCTTAACGATTTTGGTTAATTAACTGGTGTAAAACATCAACGTCAATTCCTCTAACTACATTAACAATTACTACTTCATATACCCTACCCAATTAAAAAAGCACTCTGCGTTGCCAAGTAAAAGGGCTAAACTACCAGACAGGCCAATAGGTTTCTTATCTTTAGCGCGTAAAAAGTATTAACCTGACTAAAGGTGAAGGGAAGGTTCCCTAGATCGTGTATAAAGATGTTAAAAAATTTTAACACCCTTTACTTGAGAGCGTAAGTTTTAAAAGAATTTCTCCAGCTAAGCTAGGTCGAAAAGAATCTATATCAGCTTTATAATACCTTATATTTATACGTAAATCACTCTTACTTAAAGTTTAACTTGGTTTTAGATTTAACCCTTTTTGTATTACGTTTTACATATCAATAGTTGAATCGTCGAAAAAAGTTATGGTACTTGCGAAAGGCGCGGTCAACATCTTTACCAACGTTGTATTTAACAATGTTGTAACCTATGATGTTGGTTGAATGCTTTTTCATTAAGTTTTCGTCGATATCCTACACCTAAAAAGTTTCGTCGTAATAATTGGTAAAGGAAATTTCGAGGGCTTCAATTACCTTCATCAGTTCCCAGGCAAGTAATATTTGAAATTTTGGGTTTATGTAGGACTTGGGGGGCGTGTGGAGCGAGGGACTTAATAATCTTAGGCGTCAGCACTTGGTGTTTTAGTTTAAAGTCGTGTGGGAACTTGGCGACTTAGCTTTGAATCGAGCAAGGAGGCCTTTTTGGCGTGACTGGGTGTTTTTTTTTTGTTTTTTTTTAAAGCAGCTATTTCAAAGGGCCGAATCATCTTAGGGAAAAAGAAAAAAAAAAAGTAAAAGTAAAGGTTTAATATAAAGGGTAAGGTCGAAAGTCGGTTTTTGTAGTTATTTAACCGCAAAACTTAGTCGATTTTATAGTAATAACACCCGTAATGGTACTAACTTAGCCGTTTGCCAAATTACCTAACTTTAAGACCTTTAACAGTTAATTAAAAGTCTTGAGATAGGATATTGAGCAAAGAGTTTTTTTTTTTAAAAAAAAAATAACGATACCGTCGCTTACTTCCAAATTACCGTTTTAAACTAACTCAACCCGTATATCTTTTCTATTTTCCTGCCATTATAGACTGTTGTAATACTAATAAAGGTCTTTCGTAAGAATCTTTCCTTTACCATATCGGCTATTTATTGCCGTAAAACGTAACTATAAAGTAGCTTCTTTATCCACTTAGCTTATCTATACTTAATCTAATAAGCACTGACCAGTGTTGGTAAAGCTTTAGACGTTGCGACGTTGTCGATTCGATTGGTCGAAGTAACAGTAATATTGCATTGATCAAGTGGTGGATATATTATTCTAGGTTCGCCAGACCGCTAGCCGGTTTGCGTAGTAATTTGTATGGTAAATTGTTTGGGTCATTCCCTAGTGTAAAATGGGCGCCTACTGTACTTGACTTACAACCAATACAATATGCTAATACAAAACAATACACTCAACTTGCAGTCAGTATAGTTAACTTTACAGGAAGTAAAGTTGATCTACTGCACTGTAAATGCTACTATTCCAACAGTTTATCTTTATATAACGATAAAAGTTTCATTATCTTGAAATATTGTAAAGCGCATTGCGATAAAGAATCAAATTTTGAAAAAACCAAACAAGAAATCAGCAGGCAGTAAGGTTAATGACGCCCTTGATATTAAGAACGAACCATTGATAATAAACGTATTATCCATACATTTTTGAAGTTAATTCTTACATAATGACATCGCGGTAAATCGGATAGGTTATATAAAATATTAAGTATCAATGACCTCAACGTAATAATTGCAATCGTTAACAGATTTATCACTTGTCGAATTATATAGGTTAAGTTGTATAAAAAGCTTTTTAAATCAATAGAATTTTTAATGTTGATAACGTTGAAATCTAACGAATTAGTTGCTAGAATCTTTACTAATTAATCGTTAATAAGTTGATGAAACGTCAGCAACGTGGAATATTACCTAAAAAAGAATATAAATTCAAGAAATGGATGGTGACGCGGATTAAACGTTTCAAAAGATATATATAACGACCTAGGTATTTTGAAAAACAAAGTTCAACGGATAATTGTACTATAAGTTACATATTCAATATATTATTGATGAACTAGGTAAATCATTTAAATAAAATGACTAGATGAAAATTAATAGCCTTTTTAGACGTGTGAATATTTAACTTATATTGTTAACGTAATTCAAATCCCTAAATGTTATTATTTTTCAACTGAATTTTTTTTTTTACGAAGTTAAGTGTAAAACTACAGATCGGCCGTACAAAGGGTTGAAGTTCATCGTTGAAAAATACGGTGATAAAGGTAAGAATTAAATATTTACTTAATAACTGATAATTAAAACAATTAGCTAATTTTAATAGTCGTTATTGTTGAAGATTTAACTATTAACGTGAACGATTAGTTTTCACTTAATAACACGGATATAAATTGAAACTAATACGTAATGTAACACCTATATTTACCGTATTATACTATTAAAACTACCGAAAGAATTAAAGGATAAATTTTCGACCGATACGGTAATACTTTATATTAAAGTTATTTATAGACTAGATGAATTAAACATGGATTGGTTTTTAACGTACAAATTTCACTTTACAAATGTATTAGATATACAGTCTTTAATGTTTACCCTATATTTTTTAATTACGGAAAAGAAAGACTTCCGAATCATAGATATAAGAACTAACGATACCCTTTTCCTCGGATATATTGGGTTTATAGCGACGGAATAATGTGCTACCAAAAATTTAGGTCTTGAAAAGTTTATGTTGATCAAAACGTTGGTTAAAGGTATACCATTTAGATTTAATTAATCTTTAATCCAATCAACATTATTAAAGCCAAAACCAATACTTATATTAACATGAGCCAAGGAAAGGAAACCACGAGCTTGACTACTATCCAAACGACCGACAACATAAAATTATAAAAATACATAAAGTAAAATACCCCTAGAAGCTACATTTTCATACTTTTTTAACCGAAAACATCGTAAAACCTATTTATCGTGATATAAATACAAGATCTATAAAACGAAAGGTCAAATAAGCTCAATAGAAGGATTTAGTAATAATTAAACCATTAAAAAAGTGGTATTAATATAATTTAGGTAAATTGAATGGAGGCGAAGTTACTGATATTTACGAAAGAGTTATTTATTAACAATACTAACTTTATACCAAAAATCGGGTCTTTTATGATACTCGTTAACTAAAATCGGTCAAACGGGTAATTTATGATTACCGGGAACCTTATATATTTGATATCCGTGAAGTAAAAACGTATAATAAGAAATGTTTTACCTTGGAAAACATAAAATGCTAGTTAGTTTTAACATCGGTATCGTAACTGAAGATACATTAAGAATTATTACCAAATATTCAAAATTGTCTCTGATACCAGTAGTAATTTATACAAATTAGCGAAAACATTTCAAATCCTTATCCAAGTTATGTGTAACTAATAAAGAATGTTCAATTATAAAAGTACTATATTTTAAGGATTAATACGAATCCCGGAAAATCAGTAGGTTCAGGTAAATCAATGGCAAAGATAACTCCGCCGACGTTATAACTAAAGTTATACCTAATAAAGTCATGAAAAGGTTTGTAAATTTCAATACGTTAACCTTACGAATCGAAATCTACGAGGATCGCCCTGCAAGTAACGTAAAGAAACAGGGTTGCCCTAAAAAACTTCAAGACTCCAAGGGTAAAAATATCAATATGAATGGTGATAAAGGTAGCGATAGCAGTAGGTTAAAATACTGGCAAAAGGTATGTGGATGATTACATGTATAATATACATAGGTTCATGACAAATTAAAGAGGATTTAATAGATAACAGGGGGTTATCATTTTGTTAACTTGAAAATTAAAGAGGGATTTCAAAGGTTACCACCAATTAATGGGAGGTTACGCTAGTGTACAAGTACAAAACAACACTCCGACAGTATTAATATAACAATCAAATATAGTAAAAGTCAATTCAACTTAACTATGAATTTTGTTGGTTGTACTAACAAAAAATTGACTGCAGTTTGTTGGACTGCACGGCAAGTGCAAAGCAGTAGGAGCCCAATTGAAAGTATGGCACAAGCTAAAGAATTTGGCCATACAAATTATTATGCAGACCAGCTAGCAGTCTGTCAAACATAGATCTTACAACTCAACTACAATCAATTTCAATGCACCACTAGTTACTTCAACTACAGTGATTCGAATCGACTACATTTCAACGATAATGGCCTACCAGCAAAACGACCTAAAAACTGGGACATTTACTCCGATCCTAAGCATAAAACGCGAGGTAAACCTCCGACAACCCATTTACAACCTTATTCATACCGGGGTTAAAGCGCAAAGGATATATATACAGCTGTAACTAGAACACATAACGCTAACAGTATCAAAATAGCATTTCAATTCAATATCTAATTGCTTTATAACGGGTTGCTCGTTGCTACTAATAACTTAGATTTACTTTTCATCGCATAATAAATCATTTATAAGCTATAAGCGAAAGAAGAAACGTATTATAAAAAAATTTATTTAGGCAAATAAAGAATGCTGAAAGATATTATATAGTGTAAAAGATATGAAATTGTATTAAGGGAAAATGAAGTTGTTAATAAAGAAAAAGGTTTTATATTTAAGTTATTACAGGAGACTATTTATGGGAGGAGAGGAAGGGTATTAACGATGGAGCCTTTTATGTCATATCATATTGATTTACGGAAAAAGTTTGTCACATGTCGCCACAATATTCTAAGCCATTTATAAGTAGATATTACACTTTTCTCAACTAAAAGGGAAGGGGGGGAACGCCTTCCAACACAATATACAGTAGGAGGGCACATTTTTTATATTGTTACAAAGTTTTGCGTTATTTTTAAATAGGTGATCCGCGATTAATATTACTCTAACACATTTTATCACCTTTTTCAAGTTATTATAATGCTCCACTGACCGTAAGCACTTTTTACTATTATAAGGACTTACTATCCTCACATGAGCCGGAGGTAATATTAAAGGCTGGTACCTAGGCTAGTTGTCGCTAGGGATCTAGCCCTCATAATTACTATGTTTTAAAAATGTTTCCAAGATGCTCCTAAACATACCCTTCTATGTGATTAACTATATAAACGAGTTACTCCTTTTAACTAGCTCTATAGCAGGCCCTTATCAAGGGTCTCTTCATCTTTTCTTCATTGATAATCATTGACAATATTCGATCGCCTGAAGTGACGTCTCTGGCTTAGTTCCTTCATATTTATTAGTTTTGAAATTATCCACGAAACGTGGGAACAAATCTAATAGTAAATATAGTATCATTCAATATATATTGAACGATTATATATGATAAAGATTTTTCTATCCAAGTCATGTAGCTCTACGATATACTCTACCTGATTACAATTGGATTTATAGTAGCAAAATAACTTGTTGTTAGGAATGAAGGCCTTAGGAAGTAAAGGCTAATTAAAAGGTTGGTCAAGGGGAGATAACGAGATTTTAACAAAAAATTAACATATATCTATAATATTAACAATCATCATGACATTTATATCAAGATATGTTAAAAGGTTCAACTTATTAATTGACTAGAAATCGATAAGGGCAACGATATCAAATTTTAACTTTATTTAAACTAAAATTCTCGAGAGTGTTATATAGTTACGCTGTATTAACCAGGGGAATATTGCGATTTATAGGTTGTGATATAAGTTTAAAGTTCTTACAATGAAGACTTCAATAAGTTGAATGAAGGTAAATAATTTCAAGTGAATTGTACCGACAAAGTTATGAATATAGTATTGGTGAATTTGAATATATTAACGTTAATGATCTCTGCAAACGGTTTTTTTACTAACAACATCTACTAAATTTTCCGGATCGGATTTTTTTATAAAATTCGTTTACAAAGACATATTCGATAGGAAATTCACGATTAATGTTTACCTCTTATACTAAATATTTATCAAGTGTAAACTCATGATACGAAACGTGCTGGAATTGAAATTCTGTAGCAAAATAGGAGGATTCGATATCGGTATATTGATTAACAAAATATTACGAATTATTACCAGAAGGTTAAAATTTCTTTTTACTCCTTGAATCGTCTGTTACAAACTACCAAAGCCATTCGAAGTGACTTTTGAAGCTGGGAACAATTAATGAACAACGTTTAATAATAAAAGCAATAGTATTGAAGAAGGTATATAAAGCTAGCAAAATTGACGATTTTAAGTAAATTAATAGCAGAGATAGCCCCTCTGATACCATTATTCAATATATTCTTAACGAAGCCTTAGCAAGGTTTATAGACAATAAGAAGTTACATGTTCGTATTAAACGATATGAAAACCAGATGAAACGTTTAGTATATAACAAGAAGGAATAGAAATTCACTGAAAAACTAGAGGAATGTTAGGATAATGCATATGAGAAGTATACTTAAACGTATTAATGAAAGTTAAATAATTGTCAAAGGTTGAATTTTATAACAAAAGACTGAAATGTGGGAATAGAAGAAGTTGATGCCTGAAAGTTCGTGGTAAAATATTGTAATTGGATTGCAATTTGGGTATAAAAAGAACATTGATTGGTAAAGTAATGCCGATGAAGATAGGAGGGAATTCTGTAGTTATCTATGATTGGTTGTTGAACACTCTAGCTTACACGCACAGAAATAAAATATAGCTAGTGTTGGAATGGTAGTTAATTGCAGTATAGTTATTGTTTTTTTTTCTTTTTTTGTATTTTACTACCACTGAGCAATACTATCTATGAAGTGTAACACTAGCTGCTATGAAATAATCCTATATATATTGGCGTTAAGAACTGTAATCCGGATCCGCCAAGGGCTTGTATAAACCTTAAAAATGTCCTGTCATTTTTTCAATCAAGACTTTAAGGTGCCTTATAGTTCAAAGACCCGTAGACGTATAAATTGTAACTTTGGTCGGGATGATAAAAGTAACATCTTGAATCTCCGGTCGATGCTTACTTATGCCAGAAATTTGATTTTTAAGCCTTTGAAAACGGCTTCCTAAAGCATATAATTAGAAAAGTACCTAGTATAAAGAACAGAAATAAAAATTATTCAAATTGACTATAGACAAGCGTGTTGTAAAGTGTTTTTGAAATACCTTTACATATGGAAAGACCAATGCTTCACGTACCGAAAACAAATAAACGAGACATCTTATTAATATAAACCCTAATTATAAACGTTCCCTTATATATTACCAGAGTACCACATATATTAATAAATACTACTACGCTCTATACGCGATGAATATTGTTCCTAGACTAATAAAAGTAGTGATATCCTCGCGTAAAAGACGATACCTACGTACCATGCGTTATTGTTCGCGAATCTGTATCAAAAGGCACCTGGTCTCTACAAAGATTAAATGCGCTTAACCCCCCTCCCCCCCTTTTTTTCCCCCCTCCATTTCTCTTCCTCCCCAACTCCAGTTTGCGCGGCCCTTACACGCCTCGCTTTTCCCCACGGGGTATAACACTATACTAGTTGAATATAACCCCTTCTCTCGAGAGCTAACGATGAGTTTTACGTCGATAGGAGTAAAACGAGCGTTAAATACGCCCGTTTCACTTGGATAAGTCCTAGTGAATGCGTTATCGCGTAAAATGATATAATATCAATAGGTAATAGTAATAAAACATAAAATCGGATACATATATATCTACGCTGACACTGCCGGGTTTTGGCTATTTAATGCGCTACCGTGCTTACGAAGGCGCTTTTTAGGCGTTTAACCGTCTTTCGATACCCTTTTCCCATCGTTTTCGAAGCGACAGAGAGTGGTAAAACCTAGGTTACGGCCGATGTGTTATTGAAGCAGCGGTTTTTCCCTATCGACTAGATCAGCTTCAACAATAGTAACGATAACGATAATAGTTATAGCGTCGAAACGGGCTTTATCGAAAACGGATTTGTTCCCGTTACCGTTATCACCACCCTCACTATTCACCTTATTGTTAGGTTTAATTTCTCCCTGAGAATCGCTCCGAACTCTATACCTTTTTATTTATGAGGTCTTGTCTAGAAGATAGCAGCCGTAAAGATTTTGGTGGTGGTGGTAATAAAATTACTAAATGGGTAAAACCTTGGGTCGGTATTTATAATGGATTGGCAGGTATATAACTCGATTATTATCGGCGGGTATAAAACGTTATTATTACCAGCAGACTGTAAATGTAGGTTAATGAAGACAGTAATTCAATTGCTTTTCGCTTTTAAAAAAAAACAATCCGTAACGTGGTTTAACGCCTAGAAATTATTAAGGTCTCTAGAGATCTTTCACATATATGTTTCGCGTGTATATTTACTCAAAGGCTTGACAGGAAGCTGTAACCAGAGTTTCCAAGCTTTTCAAAAGGTTGGACAATGCATTGAATAAGTATCAGCTTCCTTTCCGTCGTATTAAACGTTAGGTTCGTCCGTATTAGGAAGTTTGAAACGCTGATACTACGATGTGAAAACACTATAACCGTACATTATCTTTAAAACAGATGGAAAAAAGGCTAAGATAACGAAGGTAAGGATGGGGAGCGACCTGTATTCTGGGATTCGTTAAATTCCGTTCCGGGTTGAATCGAATACCCAAATACTTATTTTTTATATGAAAAGAATAATGTAATCTATTTTTAGGCGCGTAATTTCTTCTCTAACGTCTATCGACTTGAACGGAATATAAATTTTAATACGTTCGTAAAGAGATAATAGTGATCGCAAAAGCGGGAAAACCAACTAACGACAATGTATTTTCAAATTCATCTGTAATCTCATTTCCGTGGATATTTATTTACGCAAAGCTTCATTTCCCCGTTACAGGGTCGGTATGTATCTAGGTAACTGCGTAAAAACTATGAAATACTTATTGGGACGACGTAATTGGATCGCCTTTAAGTCCCAAATTTTAAAGGTATTATCGATATATACCTTAATCTTTTTCGAAACGAAAAACCCACTGGTAACCTATTTTACACCCCAAAACGTTCTAATAATCTCCGTATCGAATATGTATACTGTAAAAAGAAAAGGCCGCTGGAATTTTTTATGATATTGTTATCAATACAAAATCCCATGTATCTATATATAAGTCAATTTTATTTGTTAAAAACCATTTTAATTTATAGATGAAGAACTACATGTAATCTATGTTCAGAATAACGTATCAATCTTTTAATGTTAATGTAACTCTTTCCTTAGTTTCCTAGTACGTAAAATAATCAAAATTCTGCGGGAAGACCGTATCAATAATAATATACGCCGCGGAAAAGTGAGAAATATTATGTTTATTATAATTAAACGTAGCCAAACATAATTTGTTTTGCGACTCGTCTGAAGCGGTCCTAATAGGTTAGCAAAACGGGAAGAAATGTGTGATAATGTCGTCGTTACTGCGTAGAGCTACGCGAAACGCTTATGTACGCGCGCAGTATTACTAAACCAGCTTATATCTGATATTGAATTTGTAAGGATCTATTACATAACCGTTAACGAGAAAGTGTTCAACGATGTTGTAATACGTTGTATAAAAGAATGTCTGATATTAATAATTTTTTAACGAAAGGCGAATTGAAAGCGTTATCATTCCGAAGCTATTTTTCCAGGACGTAGGTCATCATTTTTAAAGGCAACCATATTAGGCAAAGTTTCATAAATTGGGGAGACCCCTGTCTCCACGACAACCAAAAGGACTATAACTTATTCTTTGAAGCTCTTTAGTCCAAGATCGTTATATCCGTTTTGAGTGTAATGAATAAACATATATACGATAATAATAACGATAGTTTTTCAGAAAAAGTGTTGAAGGGGCCCGTATTTCGTACAGAAAAGTCTCTTTTAATACCGCGCGATTTTTAAAGCTCTCATTGCAAATTTTTCAAAGTATACTCGCCCTGATAGAACTCGGTTAAATTGAAACCCTAACTATTATATAGTAAGAAATTTAATACTTATAGAACAGTTTATAAATAAATAAATCAACTTTATAACAAATGAACCAGATGATTTATCTTGCTTCGTAAAATCGGTTGGATTTCGATGATGAATGTATATTAAACTTACAACTTTCGGAAACGAAAATAAGTTTATTATTAATTATTTGCCGGTTGACCTTCCATATTTCATATTTTAACTTTGCAACGTTAATGTACATGTGATTAGATACCCGGAAAGATGAAAAAGCGTCGATATCTATGGAAATACTACTGAAATGAAATTTAACGAAGTCCGATATATAAATTATATATAACAACGGAGTCATGGAGGAACTCTGAAGGGTTCTCTATTAAAATTCCGTTAACCCCTTAATAACTATTTGATTCTCAACTTTTGTTAGACTTCCTATTAAAAAATTCTTAAGTCAAAGTAAATAAGCTTTGAATAAACATTCAACTTTGTATATCTTATATAAGGCTATTGTGAAAAGCGACATCGAAAGCTATTTATGTATCACGGACAACGATTGAAGAAAACTTACGACTTATTAGGGCGGATTCAATTTTATAGGTAAGAGATTTTATGAGTATAGAAACGTATCGTCTGAGGGTTTCACCACCATATTATTCGTAAATTGGACCTCTAATAATGAACGCTAAAGACAGTTTACATGCTATAATATGTTCCCAAATGTCAAAATACATAGATTTTGAACTTATAAGCCTTTGAAAACGGGGTTATAACATTTTCCAGTCACTTAATTCAACTATTATTAACACTTTCGATTATCGTTATACCTATAACAAAACCTCTAACCGTAAATACATGTAATAAAATATATAAAGACGTTTTATCATGGATTCCCAACACGATTCAAGCAAACAGAGTATTATATTATCGGATTCAGCCGGTAGTTTACCAACGTTAATAATATTACGGCGTACCTTTTCATCGAAAATATGAAAACCCTGAATACTGATACACTCAAACCAATTTCAATGATTCAAAAATATCACTTACGATATTGCTATGTATTGAAAAACAGCTTAGAATATGCTTTTGTATCATTTGGGCTTATTAAGGTATATCGAAAACGAAATGATCATTCATGTCAAATAAAAGGGCTAGAAACAAAAAAAGGATTTTAATAACTAATTATTGTATGAACTTTAACGAGGTTAACAACCCGATTAAATTTTATTCGTATGAAATAACTCAGGCCCGTTATACTTTAATAATAAAAAGTGTTAATTTTTCAAAAACTCGACGTCTTACAGTTAAACTGCGTTCGCTTTTTTATATATTGTTAAAACCAGTCGAATTTAAAAATTCATGACTTCTCAGCTTTAACGTATGTTATAATGTATTTAACGACCGCGATTAATGCTTTATAGTACAATCGCGACAAGGATTTAGTTCACTCATGTATTATGGTTTCATACGTAATTTCGGTCGCATGTAGTCAAAAAGCTATCCCAATAATAATCAAGTCTCTAAACTTTGGAATCTGGTTTTTAATACTTTAATACGAGCAATTAGCGTAATATATGACCTACGAGTTAAAAGGGTATTCAATAATAGTTTATAGTTAAAAACTCTACCAAGTCTAAGTTGAATAACTATGAAAACCACGGTAAAGTTAATAAAGGTCAGGTCGAAGACGTGTCTTTAACAATGTATGGAAATTTTCAATTTACCAAGAAAGTATATGTTTATCGAAAGAGCCCAATGATCTAAAGGTTTTCCTCTACGTATATTATCTAAAGTCCGTTTTATCTGGTAATACACGATGTTAAAGTAAGTAGTGACAATATTTTAAAAGTCAGACACCTTGTTCAAAATATTCGTTAATTAGTTTCTATTAAATTTAACCAAATATGTATTCAATATCTTCATTATCTTAATAGGTGTTGATACGGTCTATTATACCGGGTACGTTAAAGTGAAGGTATTAGTAGAAGAGTCATCATGAAGATTAGTAGTGCATATTGAAGTATATAGTAAAGATCAAAAGGAGAAGAAGTATCCGGCGAGTGTACGCCTCAGATGGCGGCTGATAAGCTTTCACTCCGGCATTGACACTCTACCATACACTCTGTCAATCTCCTTTCTGAGCAGTAGCACTCTCCCGTATACTTTGCCAATGCCTCTTCCAGGTAGTGGCACGCTATCATGTACTCTGCAGAAATGCACTTTGTAGAGTGGCACGTTACCATATACTGCAAGGATGCAACTTACAGCGTAACCGCTTACTAACTATGGAGATATAAGATAATATCTGCAATACGTAGTTATGAAAAGTTCCTTCCAAAACTCAGCTGAAATTTTATCGAGGTAAATAAAACCCTTTCATAAGGTAAAAAAGAACACGGAGCCTAATAACGAAAGGTAGCTCCCGTTAACCCTCAAACGTAAAAACGGATTCGCTCCAATTTCGAGCGGGTAAAAACAAATCATAACTGTTGGTAGAGCTTTAGACGTTGCAACGTTTTTGATTCGATTAGTCGAATTAACAGTAGTACTGCGTATTCAGATGGTGGATTTATTGTTATAGGTTTGGCAAACCGCTAGCCTCTCTGCACATTAATTTTTAAGGTGAATTGCATAGCCAGTACCCTAATTTAAAGTAGGCGCATACTGTACTTAACTTACCACCAATACAGTAAGCCCTCTAATAATACACTCAATTTACAGTTAGTATAGTCAACTTTTCTAAAAGTAAAGTTGACCTAATATATAGCAATTAACCTGATAAAATGGCAGTCAATATTATTCCAACATTAACGGCTTTTTATTTTTGTGCTTATGCACGTCAGTATAGTAGACTAATCTATTCCGGTTACGGCCGAATTACCTCCTCATGAACTTACTAGACCCTTATCAATGAAAATAAACTTTTACACGAAATTAAACCCATTTACATTTAAATTAACTCGATTTGCCTTTAATTGTCCAACGGCTCTGAGGTTCGACTTTATCGATTTCTATAAATATTCTTTCCTCTAAAAACTTGTCTAAACTTTCAATTCTAGCTGTAGCAATTGAAAAAGTTGTTCTAGCAGTCTTTCAATTTGCCAACATACCCCTATTCATTGGCACATAATATAGCTTTGCCAGGTAACTTATTAACTAGTTACTAGGCCACGCTAGGAGTAATTTCATCATACCATGTAACTAGCTTAGGCGCATCGTCGTCAATCGTTGTTAAGATCTTCCTCATCCTTAAAGTCTACGATACGGTCCAAGTATTCTTACCTGAAAGAAGTGGGGTACTAATTGTACTACATTACCTATCTATTATGACGCTAATTCTGAGGGTGATGAATTGACCAAAAGCCGTACTTGCTACAAATACAATATCTTTTACCACTATCACAACGATAGTTCTTACGGTTATCATGTCTGCGTAAATATTGCCCTCGTTGTTAACAGAAATGTGGCTGTGGTTCCCTATCGGAAGATCTTAGGTACTGGTGCCTCTTGTACTTACGATCGATATAGTATACTACTGTGAGGTCTTTTTTATCCATGTTGTAAAAATCACCAGCTTAGAAGTATATACCAATCTAGTTTGGCGTATGTATCATAAAGGTCATCAGCGAGGACCTTATAAAGAAGCCTTTACATACGGTATCTAGGCGTTATAAAGCGTATTAGAACTAGAGTACGCCTGTAACAACTATCTGTACCTACTCGCAAAATATAGCTTCACTAACATAGGCCTTCCCCATAGATTATTGGCATAGTATTAACTTGTCAAATATCTGGTGTAACGCATCCATTAATATTTCCTATTTTTTCTTCTTTGCTATTATCATAGTCCACCTCGTAGTGGCCAAATACGTATAGTATTTTGTAAGGTGGTCGTCGTACTCGAATTAACCTTTTATGCCGTCGTAAATCTCGTGGAAATGTTATGCTATTGTTAAAAAGGTTCTATAATAATCTTTAATACATCTATAAGGATTCTGGGAAATAGTAAGTGAAAACCAGAAAAAGAACCTTTATCCACTTACAAATATTTGAAAAGTATATTATTTTCATATCAAAGAGGTTATAAGGCTTCTCGTTATACTTCTTTACATCATTCTAAATCTTTGCGCAATCCGTATAAAACATATAATAAATGTTAACCATCTTAACAAATTTTGGGGGAAGGTCTCGATAATCGTTCCATTTGTCAATAGTGTTTCCTAATATTTCCCAATCGCGGTAATAAGGGTAAGTTCCAATCGCTTGACCCGAGGGGTACAGTCCTATTGTAAAACCTATGGTAAGCTCGCGTTCGTAAGTGAACCTGCCGTATAGGGCTTCGCCCTCAGGGACTTAACGATTTTAATAGAGGTTTTGAAGGGCTTAGGGGACTTGCTAATAATCCTCTTAGTATTAGGGGGGTCGCCGAGGTTCCTACTCAATTAACCAGATAGGTCCAATATCAATTCCTCTTGCTGTGTTAGCGGCTGCTGCTTCGCGCGCTTTGCTTCCGCTAAAGGGTACTCTGCGTTATCACATGGAAGTGCTTGGCTGCCGAGCAGATCAACAGGTTCCTCATCGTCAACTTGTAAAGAGGTTTAGAGATATCCTTTGAAACACGTATAAAGGCGTTGAGGTACGTCATCGTTACTAATACATTTTCCTTTGACCGTAGTCCATCAAGGATTTTCATCTGTTGCGCATTCGTAAAGAACGTTTTCCAGGTTTCCCTCCTTCCCTTTCTTTGAAGGGAGTTTAACGCCTCGGTTTACGAGCTTAGTCTTTAGCCTAGTATTGACATATTTGTTTTCTATCTTTCACATCACCTAATTCCATTTTTTAAAGTATTCTTCAAAGTCATTAAGCGCCTTTAAGCCTTGAAAGATTCTAATAGAATATAAGTCGAGAATGTAGGAGCCGATTGCATTGATAAGGTGCTTAATAAAAGAGTATTTAATAGGGTCTGTAAACCAGAGGTTTTCGTCGTAGTGCCTGACGAATATGACTCCGAGATATTTGTTTGACTTCTTGCGGTCGGTGTCATCAACGGTGTCAATTCCTGCGTGTTCTGAAGCCATCATGACGAAGATTGAGAAGTGTAGGAAGAAAAAGAGTGGTGTGCAGTGGTGGGTCGTAGGTTTTCCGCCAAAGTTGGGGTAAGTTAAAGGTCGTAGGACTTAGTCGTTTATGCGATTTACATTAGTATTACCTGAATTAGTAGTAGCCGCAATAGTACTTACCTAGCTGTTTGCCAACTTGCTTACTTAGTGATCTTTAAGGCTTTGAGGCGATCAATCTCAACACCTTTAAAAAGGATCCGTAAAGATCTCTTGGTGTTTCCAATAGTGATACCGACACCTGCTCCTAAAATTTCCATGATAGCTGACACAATCCAGAGGCCTTTCCTACGTACTGCTGCGAAATCTGGCACAGTACTATAAGAGCGCTTCGCAAGAACATTTACTTTACCCTAACCGCTGTTTAACGTAGAGTGTAACTGGAAAGTAGCTTCTTTTTCTACATAGCTTATCTGTGCTTAACCTAATAATCACTTATCAATGTTGGTGTGGCTTTAGAGGTTGTAATGTTGTCGATTCGATTGGTCGAAGTAAAAGTAGTATTGTGTAGTCAGATAGTAAATGTATTGTTATAGGTTTAGTTGACAGCTAGCTGGTTTACACAGTAATTTGTATGGCCAATGGCTTAGCCCGTACCCTAGTATGAAGTGAACGCATACTGTACTTGACTTTCAGCCAATACAGTAGACCCGCAAACAATACACTCAACTTGCAGTCAGTATAGTCAACCTTATTGTAGGTAAAATTTACCTACTGCACTGCAATTAACCTGCTAAAAAAAGAAGTCAATATTGTTATAACAATAAATTAAATACCTTTGTGTTAAACATTGACCATTATTCTTCTCATTTCACCAAGAGTCATATACGTTAATAAAGTAGACGCTCTGATTTATTAAACCAAGAAATATAAATTTGATATACGGTAACTATTTTACCTACATATACCCTAATCATTGTAAACCCCATGTTCATTTTCTGTATACTCGACATACGTGTACATAATATTTAGAAACTTTAATATTAGTTACGCTTAAATAGACACGAAAGTTACAATTCGTTAGGTCATTCAAATCTAAGGAAACTATTAGAACCTATTAATCAGTGGAAACGATAAGGAGGAATAGAAACTCGAACTTGGATATAAACTTAGCCAATTCTAACGTTAAAACGACTCAGTTATATAAGATTTTAATCGTGGCAACTAGAATAGTTTAATCTTTAGTTACGTACGCGTTCGTGAATTTTAAGTTAGATTTTATAAGTATAGCAAATTTTTGACCTACCGTGAAGTTTCTAAACCCTATAGCCGATTTACCGTTCGTTTGGGTCTCGGAATTTTCCAATAAGTCTTGTTCCTCATACGCATCGGGAATATCAAGGCTCTCCACGAGTGGGAAGGGGTCCCCAGCATTAAAACTAGAGTATACCTATCGTTTCTTGGATGCTAACAGTCTCGCCCGCCACGCACGTAACGGGTTCTATTATTAAATGTTCTTGTGCTTATTATAACTAAATTACGTCGACTGCAAGCCTATTGTAGTAGATTGTTGAATTCAATATATAGTACGAGCGAAGTAACTGCCTATAGACATTGATGTACAGACTGGCACACGGTTCTGTAAAACTTAGAAGTGATTTATAACTACTTCTAATGTAATAAAATAGTTACTTCGGCCAGTGACTCGAATCAACTACTTTGAAACAAGAAAAAAATACCAATAACTAGTTTATATAAGTTTATATCCCAACGTCGTATTTAATAAGAGTAAAGGGTAGTAATTAGCGTTAATTAAAAATGGTTGGGTAGTAATATGTAATAATACGTATGAAAAAAAAAAAAGTGTAACATAAGTCAATGTTTGTGTCACTGAATAAATACACTTTGGTACACGTAATTCAAAATATAGAAACTTTGAAAAGGACAAAATTCTAGGGCGATTACCAAACTCTACTTAACACTATTATTTGTTGGAGTGATAACTTATCAAGGACTCATCAATATAAAATCCACCTATTCATACGGAATTCTACCTACCAATGCAAATATTCACTTACTAGCGTAATATTCAATTTTCACTAGTACGAAATTCCGTTCTAATTTTTATTGGCTTAATAATAGTTTTCGTATTTTGAGCGACCAAAGGGACATTGGTTTTTGGTTGTAGATATCTAACACTAGTATGTTTATATAAGTTTGTTTAAAATAAAATCATGGAATATTCTGGAAGATATCAACATAGTTTATTGTGCAATCAATATCAATTGGAACAGGAAATTAATAATTAAAATATGTTGGTGAAATCGAGTGAAAACGTGATCTTTTCAAGTTCAGGCTGATTTATAGGCCGTTTACTAAATCTAGCGTATGTTCCGAGTTCGTTCCCGGCGGCTTTCGCTGTTACCATACCTTTATATTTTCATAAGGCATGAGTACCTTTGTTTGAATAGTAATAAATACAGTGCCGTAGGTCAATTTTACTGACAGTAAATTCGAGTATACTGACTGCATGTTGAGTGTATTGTTCTGTGGGTCTACTATATTCACTGCAAGTTAAGTACAAGATGCGCCCACTTCAAATTAGCGCATTGACCAAGAAATTGAACATACAAATTATTGTGCAGACCCGCAAGCGGTCTGAAAATACTAGAAAAATACATCAACCACTTTCAATATAGCACCAGTTACTCCGACCAATTTCGAATCAACAACGTTATAACAATAAAGCTCTATCAACACTGATCAGTACTTATTAGGTTAGGCAGAGATAATCTAAGTAAATGAAAAAGCTTCTTTCCAGTTACGCTCTACGTTTAACAACAGTTAGAATAAAGGAAATATTTTCACGCATGGCTTTTACTACTGTATCAATCTTTACGACAGTAAGTAAAGAAAACCTTTGGGCTGTGTTAGTCTTTATGGAAGTCTAAAGATAGCAATGGTATCGTTATTAAAAACATTAAAAAATCTTCAAAGATCCTTTTGCAAGAGCATTGAGATTCACTATTTAATGTCTTTAATTTACAAGTTAACAAACAGCTAAGTTAATACTATTACGGGTGTTACTATTGTAAAAACAACCAAATCCTACTTTAAACAACCAATAATTACAAAAGAACTCCGGCTTCATCCTTTACACTAAATGTTTACTTTAAATACCAAGTTTTCCCCTTCACTTTGCTCTTTTCACTTTGCTACGCCAATTGAATCATTGAAATCTTTGATCAGAGCGAAAACGCCGATAATTACCAAGTTGGATTAAGAAATCCACATCGAGCGACTTCACTCAGAATCACCAAGTTCCTCGATTACTAAGTCTTACGCCAGCCAAAATTCTAAGATAACACCTTTTCCAAAACTAGAAAATTCAATTGAAGCCCTCGGGTCCCTCTTTTTCAAGCAATAAGATAAAGATCTTTAGGGGCCGGATATCGACAAAGGATTAACCGAAAACAACTAGTTAACTTCATTGACCACTTTATCATCGAGTAGAACATCGGCGAAGAAATTAACCGCGGTGAACATATCTTTCGTAGGTATCTTGAGTTTTTTGAAAATTGGATTATCAAAAAAGAAAGAGGATTCAGAAGGGTGTTAAGTTCAAATAAAAAACGAAACTTACCCGATGAAGGGTAAACTTGCTAGAAAAAGGTTTTATTAGGCTGGTAAAAACCCTGTTCAAGTTAGTCCAACTTAAAGAATACCTTTAAAGTTCAAGCCCTACGGAAAAGGACGATAAAAGATCTTAATGCCCTTATACACTTTTTGAGAGACCTCCCCTTTACTACTTATTAGATTAAATCTTTTTGCGTGCTAACGTTTTAAAAACTTGTTAATTAGTTCCTTCATTTAACATCTTTACATAATAACGAGAACTCCTTTAGCCGTGGTAAAACGCGTGAAATAGTGGCCGCTAAACGGTAACAGGTATTAACATTAACAACATACAGTTAATTAAACAAAATCTTCAAATCGTCCATAACACTTTCTATAACTAAGTCCCCCTTATTACTTAATCCTTCCCTTAAAATCGCCCAAGACTTGAAAACAAAGCTTCCCACGATAAATACGCCTTGATGCGCAAGCCTACTACTGGTTCTACCACAAGACTTTGCCCCTCGTATCAGTCGACTGGTAATTACTCTTAACATCGCGACTTTAAAGGCTTGAAACTTAAATTGGCAGGAAATACTATCGACGACCAAGAAAAGTATTGCATTTTTTCTCCTCAGTTTGTTAAGAAGTCAATTTCAATTACAAACTTTTAACAAACTTCAAGAAAATTTGGAATAACTTAAAGAAATATGACTGGAAACCTTACAACTTATTTACCACAAAGATAATACATTGTCATATATTTGAAATTAAATGGTGGTTCTTAATTTCCTTTTTTACCCACTATTCCCTAGCATCATTATAATTTAGTTGAGGGACGATTTCTTAATTTTCCCAACGCTAATAAATATATTTTTTGAAATCTACAACGGTACAAAAACCTATTTTAAATACGACGTTCATTTTGCGCAATATTATACGAATTATGTTATTTCGAGGTAAACGATGATAATGGTTGAGAAAAAAAACAAGAAAACACCGATTGATATTTCAAATCAGATATTGGACAAATTCTTATTATACTAATAAGTATTTTGGACGGTATACCCTCGCGAAGTTACGTTTCGTGAATAGGTTTAGGAAGCAATTACAGGTGTAAGAGAGTTTGAATACGCCTTATAACGTACATATACTACTTTTCAAGGCCTTTGAATCTAATTACGGCCCTTTTTTAATACTGTGATGATACGTGAGTTAACCTTACTTGATTTATATTCTCAAATTAATGTTCTTTGCGATGTAAATAAAGAAAACCACGAGATGATAAATTACGTCAAACGAAAATAAGGGTAACCCAAATGTTGAAATTCTGGTCTAAAATATTCGAAAAAAAAGTCACAACATCACAAACTTTAATTTGAATGAAATATACAATTATGAAGAAACCATTGAAAAGATTGTCGTATTAGTGGTAAAAATAATTTTGGATTTATAATAAGTCCGGCTATTGGTTAACTTGCAACGTTTTAGATATCGCTAAAAATAATAAACAATATTTTTTTCAAGTAACCTCTTATCTTCAAACAAGACTAATTTTACTATATTGTAGATTATATGAGCGGAAAAAATTCAAATGTAACGATGTGCCTAAGGAAATTATATGATATAAAACATTCTTTTTATCGTAGCCTAATAACTTGTGAACTACCCCTTTTTGTACCGTTTAAGTGGAAAAAAACCCTACATTTACTTTAACTAATCCTTTAACCTCTCAATATCTTTAGCCTTTGCGTTCTTTATGCCAACTATATATTATAAGCTAATATGCTAGATAAAAAGGCGGTAAGACATTGAATAGAAGGCTATTCATAGTATGTAGCATTACGACGGGAAAACATTATTACTACGGGAATTACTTATTGAAATACCGGTAAAGCTAAGGCTTACATCGGTATAAGCATATAATTATCGTTACGAAAGCTAACAGTTACTTAACATTTCATGAGATTGTTAATGTTCCATATTTTCAAATGGCTTATCCCTTTATTCTTTTATTTGAAAAATATAAAAACTGTTGGTAAGGCTTTAGACATTTCAATGTTTTCGATTCAATTGGTCGAAGTGACAGTAGTATTGTATGGTCAGATAGTAGATGTATTATTCTAGGTTTGGCAGACAGCCAGCCGGTTTGCATAGTAATTTTTATAGTCAATTCCTTGGTCTGTGCCATATTATAAAGTCGGCGCATAGTGTATTTGACTTGAAGCCAATATACTAGGCCCACAAACAATACACTTTACATGATATCAGTATAATTAACTATATTATAAGTAAAGTTGACTCATTCCATTACAGATATTACTATTTCAATACTTGCGGCTTTTTATTTTTGTATACGTACGTTAATGTGGTCAGCCAAACTTTTCCGGTTACTATTAAATTATATCGTCGTCAGTTGTCTCCACACCTTTTAATTTTAGTCAGCTCCCGTGGCTAAATTGACTATATTCACACTCAAATTAACCCCATTTGCCATTAATTGTCCCATAGTGACAAGGTCCGACTTTATAGACTCCCATAAAAGGTTTTTCTCCCATATGTTTGTATAATCTTCCAATTTGACCAGGCCAATCAAAGAGATCGTCGTTTTTAATTTCCTGATAATTTTCTAGTTCATAGTGTCCCTGTCTGCCGATACGTGAGTTAGTTTCCAGATGGTATATTTATGTGGCATTCGATACATATAATTAGCCTATTACTGTTTACAAGCCTTCTCAGAGATTTATTTGGTAACGCCTTTATTATGGCATTAATAGGGTCTTCTTTCATATTGATACATAGTAAATCCTCGATTTAAATGCTTTTATAGGCTTCGTAGAGTGTTCTTTCGTCGATTATCAAGAGTTTTTTACTAGTGGTTCCGAACTTCAAGAGGCATTAGACGAGGCTCCTCGAGTCGTTGCAGATCACCACCGGAATAGGAGAAATTTTTAGTTATTTAATAATACAATTAAGGGTTTCCCATAGTGTTATGGCTATATTAGGGCCCTCCATCATGCCGTAAACCATTGAAGCCAGCACGTTTCGTGTAATCATTCTACATTTGATTAGTTTGTATTTAATCAGGTTACTGATAATGTTAAATTTATCATCCCTCTTGTTTTTATCTACGATGGTTATTAAAAAGCCGATACATTAAGATGGGTCGGTTTTATTCGTAAAGGATTTATTTGTTAAGATTATTATTCTAGCCCTCGACATATCGATCTGGATTCTACTCACTCCTTAATCCAGGTACCGCATTGACCACTTAAGCTTTTTATTTAACCGATGAAAGTCTTCGTTTGTAGGTTTGGTATTTATATCGTAATGGAGAGGTCGTAGGAGGTTTTCGGTTGGTATAGAATGGCGATGTAATTGTAATGAACCCGTTATTCCATGTATGGTTAAACCTCAGCTACGTTAGTTTTATCTATTGTGGGTAAATAAGAAGTTTTGGCCATTTTAGCGAAAATTAAGGACGGTATTAAGACGAAGTATACGGATTAACGATTAATTAAAATTAAATTGGTAGGCTTTAGTCAAGTTTATGACGGGCTTGTCATTTTAGAATTTAAAGTTTTTAGTTGCTTGTTCTTCCTATTTATTGAAGCTCAGAGTTTTAACAAAGAATGTATCGTTAGTTTGTATATCTATTAAGACGAGGTTCTTTTATAAAGTTTCCAACCGATACGTGTCGTATGTTAAGGATTTTATGCTTAGCCGTAACTTAAAGTGCGATTAATAAGTTAGGAAAGAATTTACGCCTGTTTCGGCCAGTTCATATAAATGCTTAATATATCGTATTACTTTTCACGGTAATTCAAATAAGACGATCCGCTATAGATCGGTTGTTGATTACATATATATTTACGTTATATATTAGTTATTCAGTGTAAATTTACCTTTAGTTTTTACTGAGAAGCTTAATGCTATAGCGACTTCTAAGAGTTAATTAATTTTTTAAATAGTTAGTCATTTCTTAAGGATTTATATTTTACTTTTATTATTTTATCTTTAAGTGATTCAACGTAACTTTTCGTACGGTCGACCCGTGGGTTTTCCTTAAACTTCGTGTATAATCCTCGACTTAAAAATATTTATATTTGAATTTTGGAGGTTAAAGTCGGTTTTAACATAAATTTTATAACTCTTTAAGTTAAAAGGTTATTGATGTTGACCCTGTTTCTTTCCTCAAAGATTTGTAACGGATTTTAATAATGACCTGTACCCGAAACTTCCACCCCAAATTTTTGTCATCATTTTTTCCCTACCTATCTAAATAATATTGTAAATACGACTTGGTGTGTATTACTTCTCTTTAATATTATCATTTTTCGAGGGTCGTCTATAATGGCAGAATTTCATCGGCTTGTCGATAATAGATGAAAGAGGATCGTATTGGTTTAATTACTGGGATTAAAGGTTTTTATCGTTTGTTACCCTGATATAAGGCTTAATTTAGGTGGTACGAAACGTTACGGGACCGTTAGTAATTTTACCAATTACCTTAGAATTAGCGATTCCTAAGGAATTATATAGGCTTTCCTATTTTCTCAGCTCGCCTTATATAATGACTTTACTTCATAACGGTAAATCAAGTACGCCTATTATCGTAGGGATATTTCTGGTGTTAAGGGTATTGTTAATTTGATGTTAGCCCGATTTCTTTCGTAATTTCCTTAGTACTTTACTGTAAGCTGTTGCTCTCTTTTAGGTATTTGTTAATATCGGATATGTACTAGTTAAGAATAGCTATATTTCAAAGACTATTAACGTTATTATTAGGCCGTTAAGACCTATAGTATCGTTCAGGTCTTTTACTGCTATTTAAAAGCGTGTTTCTGCATTGGTGAAGTTTTTAATCTCCAGCCCAAGGACATAATACGTTCGGCGAAGTAGTACATATGCCCTTTCAACCTTTTCAATACTTCAATTGACCTTCATAAGCAATTGTTTTCATTAGATTTCTATTATTTCAATATTTCTCTTTTGAAATATCTCCGCTATAAAGTTAGTATTCATATCGTAGAGGTCCATGTTAAGTGGGACTAAGTACGTGTTAATCCATATAGTTTTTAGCGTTTCCCACCTATTCTTTACTAATCAGTACTTTTTGAATTTGGCATTATTAAAAAGAAGATGCAAAGTTAATAACGTGAAAAATAGGCTTGTTTTTAAAAGAAAATATTTCAATAAAAAGCCTAACAATTAATTTTTCATCGTTTTCAGTGCAAATTAAAATTTTCGAGGGTTTAAGGTATATATATAGAAGCGGAGATAAAGCTTTTAGATGACTTTCAGGGTGAAGTATTCCATATTTTTATGCTTCACAGACTTTAGGATTTTATATATCTTGTTAATAGTTAGATAAATAAAGCTCCGGTGTAATTAACGTATCTCTGAATCATTTGGGTTAAATATCATTGCCTCTGAGCCTTTCAAATGAAACTATAGATTATTCTATTTAAAGGCGAGGAAAATTCTTTGGTCATTTCTACCCAATTTATCGATGTTGATATTAACATTGACATTGAGAGTTTTTTTTTCCTTGAAGTAAAGTAGTCAAGGGGTAGGAGACTCATGGATATGGAATGTAATTGATTTAATAACAGTTTCAATTACATTTTTCCCTAGTGACGATAGTTGTTCGTTTGGATTAAAGCCAACTTTGACTTTACCAGTATCTTAACGATTAATTTCAGTTACTATAGTACTTTCCTCTGTATTTCTACTTATTGCGAATCACCACTTATTTAGTACCTTAATACCCCCATATATAGCATAATACCTTGAAACGCGTGGTCTGCTTAATGATTACAAAGGTTGAATATATGTAAGGGGTCGGAGGCTTGGTTAGGATAAAGATAAGGATCTTTATCATTTAAGCGGTATAAGAAGGCGTGGTCGGTTAGTTGAGGAGCCGCGTTATAACCAGTATTTTTATATAATTTAATTTGTTTGGGGGTATCGTTGCCGTTCATAGCCTCGTTTCCCTTGAAATTTGCTATATAATGTAAATAGTTTTGCTTGAAAGGAATAGGGTATTGGAAGTCATATATTACCTTTTTTTATTACGTTCAGCTGGTGGTGTCGAATTAAATAATAGTTATACTTAATATAAATTCAATATATTTTTAATACTGTCAATACAATAGTTTTTGTAATTAATGGGTTTAATTGAATTCTGCCCCTATTGAGGTTGAAGTGGTTACAGCCTTTAGTTTAAAGTTCTTGTATCAGAATCTAAGTGTTAATAGCGCCTTTAACCGTATTTGCGGTCTACATAGTCAATTATTGTATGGTTTTCTTTTTCTACGTTGCGAAAGTGGCTAGTTTGGGGGTATATATCAAGCGAGTTTGGTATACATATTATTACGGTTGTAAGCGAGGAGCGTAATTGGTTAAAGAAGCCTTCATAGGTAATATTTGTGAGTTATAGAGCGTATTCAAACTCGTTAACGCCCGTAACGGCTGCCCGTACCTGCTTTCGAAGTGTGGTTCCGCTAGCGTTAGCATTCTCATTATCTATTGACATAGTATAAGCTTATTCAATATCTGATTTAGCATATTTATCGGTATTTTCTTTTTTTTCTTTTTCGATATTATAGTGGTTCACCTTGTAGTGGTCTAGTTCATATAATATTGGACAATGTGGATATCGTGTTCGAAATTGCTTTTTATACCATTATAAACTATATAAAAGGTACTTATTTGGGTTAGGAAAGTTAGTTGATAATTATTAGCCTGTTTTATATAGATCTAAGGGAATAATAAGTGAAAACTAATGCAGGTACCTCTTGTTATTTACAAATGTTTCAAAAGGGTATTACTTTCATGTTGAGGAGGTTATAAAGCTCTTCATTATGTTTTTTTACGTTATTCCCGATTTTGGCGAAGTTTGTAGGAAGTTTATGTCTAATATTAACTATTTTAACAGGTTTTGAGGAAAGATCGCGATAATCGTTTGAATATTTATCATTGTTTGCTTATAATTTCAGCTATATAATCCCTGAGTCACGGTACTAAGGGTAATAGTTAGTTGCCTGGCCCCAGGGTAAAGTTCCATGATTGGATTTATGATGAGTTTACACGCGTGAGAAAACCTTTCGTAGGCAGGTTTTTAAAGGATTTTGCGATTCTGGTTGAAAAGTTTGGGTTTAATTGTAATTTGAAGGGTTTAAGAGATTTGTCTATTTTGTTTAATTGAGTGGTAGATAGCGTTAACGTTAATTCCTTTTTCCGCGTTAGCGGCCGCTTCTTTATGGTCAGATGGTGGATGTATTATTCTAGTTTTGGTAGACCGCTAGCTAGTCTGCACAATAAATTTCATAGCCAGTTTCTTATCCTATGCACCAGAGTGAAGTGGACGCATTCTGTACTTAACTTGCAGCTAATATAGTAGGCCAACAAACAATACACTCAACTTGTAGTCTGTATAGTCAACTTTACTGTAAGTAAAGTTGACCTATTGCACTGCAGATATTACTATTCCAATAAAACCCTTTGGCGTTAATATTGATGTGAACGCTAAAAATCTTGTAAAAAAAATGGAAAAAGGTTTCTTTTCTCCTTCCCATAGTGGCATTTATAGTTTCATTTTTAGGGCCTCATAGTAACGATATTGAATTTGACTAAGTTGAAAATACGTTATTTATGTCGACGTTTTAATTACTCAGCCTTCGACAAACTATACAAAGTATTCAAATCCTTCGGGAAGAAAAACATGGATTACTTTACTGTGGAAGCTATTGAAAAACTTTACTACCAAAGCCAAATAAATACTACACGCCCGCCAAAGTTTAAATTTTCATTCAAAGACGTGAAAAACTTTAATTACGAAATTTGTATTAACGTGTTCTACTTAGATAATAAGCCTATTTTTTACGTTATTTATACTGTAACCGCTTTTTACAAAGCTAAGTTGTTGAATTACTCATTGGTGAAGGATACGTGTAAAACTTTAAGGATATTGTGGATTGATACGTATTTAGGACTACGCAATATCGTCGTTCACGACGCCGATACCAACTGTAAAACGGTTTAGTTTTAAGATAATATTGAAATGATGAAAATTCAGTATAAATAAGTGTCTATTAAGGTCTATTAAAGTATTGGAAAAATCCAAAAGTTATACACATTATTTGATAAACAGTACGATATCCTTACGTTAAAGATTGGAGATTTTACGAATTAGGATACACGCTTTTAAATAGCGGTAAAAGGCTTGAATAATATTGTGGCCACTAACGGCCTGATACCAACCCTACTGTTTTTAGAAGTGTACCTATGTCAAACGAGTAAATCTCTGTCATAACTAAGTACTTAAGAGAGATTCATAGCCTACGGTAAAGCATTAGAGAAACCACGTAAGAAATCGGCACGGAGTTAAGTTAATAATGCGTCTAATACCAAAAACTGCCTTACGACAATCAACGTACTTGATTTACCGTTACGAGGTAAATTTTTATAAAGCGGGAATTAGACAAATAGGGTAACCAATATGAGGTCTTGAGAATAGTGAGCCCTAAAGTAATCATCAAAACTATTGACGTCCTCGCAACATTTCGTAAAATCTAGGTTAAGCCTTATATTAAAATGATTGATAATACTATTAAAAACCTTTAAATTATACCAATAAGCTCACAAACTGCTTCTCTTTCTATTATCAACAAACCAATAAAACGTTGCTGATGGGGATAATTATCAGTGGTAGAAACGTCAAGGACGAGGAACATATATTTGGCTGGAGTGGTAATACTGTTTTTTTTGGTAGGAAAATTAATGACGATTAAGAATTAGTTATAAAGTCGAAATTAATGGACTTTTGTTTGAAATAATTATACAATTCGTATGTAAAGCAGACTTTAATTTTTTAAAGCCTAACATTACGATCAAAAAATCGAAAATCATATACGAGGTGGAAGAAGAATTACGGGACCGCCATACTAAAAGTTACGTTTAATCGGCTAAAAATACAGCAATGAAGGCAAAAACTAAATCTTTACCTAATAGCTAACGATTTAAAAATTTATTCAACGTTTAGTAATAGTTTTGGTAACAAGTTTACTAGTTAAAATCACAATATTGTTTACTTTTAGAGTAATAGTAATTGTAGTACAGTAGATTAGGTTTACTTACAGTAAAGTTAACTATACCAACTGCAAATTAAGTGTATTGTTTATGCAACTACTCTATTAGCTACAAGTTAAGTAAAGTATGCGTCCACTTCATACTAGGGTACGGGCCAAGAACTTGGCCATACAAATTACTATTTAGACCGGCCAGCGGTTTGCGAAGCCTAAAGAACTACATCTACCACTTAACCATGTAATACTTCTATTATTTCAACTAATTCGAATTAATAACGTTGTAAAGTCTAAAGCTCTACTATTGGTACGGTCTCTACATATTAACGTAGTAACAGTAGAAGAGTAATCATAAAGATTGTATTTGAATTGTAGTATTAAAATAAGATTTGGAAGGATTAGGAGGTATTTGGAGAGTGCACGCCACGGGTGAGAGCTTATAACCTTTTACCCGGGCAGTAACACTCTACCATATATTCTGCAAATCTCCCTTTTGAGCAGTGCCACTTTTTAGTACACTTTGCCAATGCCACTTCTAGGCAGTAGAAAGTTATCATGCACTCTATAAGATTACATCCTGCGAAGTGTTACATTACTGTACACTTTGTAAGGATAGAAATTACAGTGTAGTTATTTACTAATTATAGAGATATCGAGTAATATCTACACAGTTAATCTTTTCTTTCCTTAGTGTAACCCGTATTCGTAGTATGGTAATAATAGTTTGGTTTTATAATACAGCTCGTATCCATAGTTTAGTAATAATAGTTGTTTTGGTATAAATTATGAAGGTTTGGATTAATAAATTTGAATCGTGGTAGTAATTATGGTAAAGGTTTGGTTAGTTTTAATAATTAGTGGTAGAATAGTTGTTGATGGTAGTGTTGTTGTTGTTAATTCTCATAAAGGTGTCATTATAAAGGTATTATAAGGTTGTGATTGGAAAGGAGTACTTGCAGTATCACGTATTTTGGGATTAGTATAAAAAAAACAGATTGCCGTTGGTCTACGAAAAACTTCTTTTCTTTTCCCCTTGAATAACGCGCTTTCTTTAAAGTAAATTCCAGTTAATTAATTGATATATACAAATTTAACCTACATTACAATGAAACATGTTAAACCGTTTTGATAGGTAGTTTGTTTGATTAATATTATATATTAACATTTTCTGTGAATAGATGGCGCGCAAAAATAGAAGTGTCTGGCGCTGTATTGCGCGTTTGCATAAAAAGGGGGAGGTGGTTGCTGCCGACGCCCACCGCGTCGTTATCCCCTCTCCCTTCAGTTCTACCTCCTTAGGCAATATGTCCTTAATCCTGGCCTTCCTTTTTGCTACCTCCTCCATCGTCGCCGCCAATGACGCCGCTACCCTTTTCTCCCTCTTTCTCCCCTTCCTTTTCTGTCCTACCCCCCAAAGAGAAAATTGGAGGGCTTTTATAGTTATAAACCTTACCTTTTCGTTACAAGTAAAACCCCTATTATTTGTAACCGCTCCCCTCTGCCGTCGTAAACATAAATTAGCAGAATTATAATATGGTTTGCATTATTAATTCTCACTATATGTTGCATTATATTAATATCCATATGTGTTGGTAGGTTTTAGACGTTGCAACGTTGTCGATTCGAATGGTCTTCTTTGAAGTAACAGTAGTATTGCAGTAGTCAGATGGTAGATGTATTGTTCTAGGTTTAGCAGACCGCTAGCCGGTCTACACTGTAATTTGTATGGCCAAGTGCTTGGCCCGTACCCTAAAGTGAATCGAGCACTCCAAAATCAACAGACTTGCATTCAGTACAGTCAACTTTACTGTAAGTAAAGTTGACTAACTACACTGCAATTGACCTATTAAAAATAGCAGCTAATATTGTTCCAACACTGGCGACTTTTTGTTTTGTGCCTGCGTACGCCAGTGTGACCTGCCACCAATTGGTGGTAACCTGTGAAATCCCTCCTCAATATACATTCCAAATCCCTATCAATTCCAGTCAATTTGTACTGAAATTGACATCAATTACGGCCCCTTGTGGCCCTTTTGCTCCACTCCTCCAAGGTCTCCATTCCTTAAATCCCGTGCAAAGATCCTTCGCCACAAACCTGCGCAAATCAAGTACGCCACTACTTGCGTACCTTTTGCCAGTAGTTCAAGCTACTGCCATCGCTACCATTTCTCTGGCGGTCTTCCGGTTTCCCAGGGCAATCCTTCACATTATGTGTCAGGCGGTCCACGTATCCCTCGATTCGTATAGTTAGCGTATTGCTATCCATAAACCTTTCCAGGGCGCTATTAGGTGTGGCCTTGGTTAAAGCATCGGTAGGGTTATTTTTGCCGTTAATTTACCGTAACTTATTGATTTCTCTGGCTTCGTATGCCTTCCTTGACACTATCACGTCTATAATCAGGCGTTTTTCATTAATCGTACCTAATTTTGATAGGCATTCGTAAAAGCTCCGGGAATCGGTACACATCACTATAGGTATTGGTAGCAGACTCGGTTGTTTAGTGACAATTTTTAATGTGCTGTTAGTTACCATACCGATGTCAAAGTCTGCCATTATGCTGTAGACTTTAGAGGCTAGCACGCTCCGAGTTACACGTTTACACTTGAGAGATGTCCAGTGTATAAGGTTCCTGGTGATCGTAAATTTCCCTTGAAACCTATCCTCGTTAATGGGCATTATTAGGAATCCGATTTACGATGTAAGGTCAGTATTATTAGCAAATGACCCGTTCGTAAAGATTATTAGCTTCGCTTTCGTCAGATTTACAAAAACCATATTAATTCCTGTTTCCACGTGGTCTATTTTCCATTAAATTCGCTTATTTAACTTATTAAAGTCATCGTTTTACGGGTTCTGTATTTATATTGTAATAGAAAGGTAGTACGATACTTTTAGTTAACATAGAGTAGCGATATACACTATATGAGCCCTTAGTTCTAGGTATCTCTATACTCTTGCCTCATCATCTTATCGATAATCTTTAGGCTTGTGGCTTTCCCTTTTTGGCATAGGTTGATGTAAGTGCCGCTTGTAGCTTAAATACTATATATTCGAAGTAACGATCCGTTAAAGTTAAGTTATATGCCCTTAGCTATCGTTTCGACTGGCTCACACTCTTAGAGGCCTGACTTTTCGATGACACGTTGTTTCACCGTTGCAAATTCAATATCGCTAAGGAAAAGGGTATCATTAGTTTATATGCCTACGATACTAAATTCTTTTCCCTTTGTAATTAATATGTATATGTCAAATATTAAAGTTTTTATACCCAACTTATTTTTAAAGTGTATTTGGTACGTTAAGAACCAGTAAACGCTAGCCTCAGCTAATTCGTATAGAGGCTTAATATAGTGTATTATCGTATCACCCGGAAATTTACCCCTTAATTTTTATCATAATTTCAGCAATATAATCCGATAAAGATCTATGGTAGATTACGTGTACACTTACGTAATGTCCCAGCTATTAAGAGTAAACTAACCCTTTGCATTAGTAGTTTAACTGTCAGTAATTGTAATGATTAAACGTTGGCTGATAATTTGGATTATAGGAGATTAAGTGAAGATCCAGTCCTTACTTTTATTATCGTATCCTTAAGCGATTATCCGTAACTTCTCGTACGGCCGGTTCATAGTTTTGCTCTTAACCTCGTAAATTATCCTCAACTTAAAAATAGTGATATTTTGGCCTTTAAATTTCGTTAATGGTACAAATTATATAACCCCCCGTAATAGGAAACCGTTAATTTCCATTTGGTTACTTTCTTTATAAGGCTTAATCGTTATATTGATAATACCTTAGGCGCATAGCTTAAGGGTAAGTTTTCCGTTAGACTTCTCTTTCTAAGACACTTATACCGTTATATATGCCTTTCCAGGCTTGTAGTTTCCATTTTCCGCCTTTTTATTGTATATCCTCCTCTTAGGTGGTCTTTTACGCTATCGGGGTTATATCGGTTTGTTATCAGTCGACTCGGAAGGATTATATTAACTAATGAGTTAAGCTCGAAAGTTATCGATATTAGGATTTTTTTCAAACTTAAGAGGTCTTTTATACGGCTTAATTTGTATGGTTCGGAAAGTTATAAGGCTGTTAGTAATCTTTACCACCACGTTTAAGTTGGTAATACTTAATATTTTATATGGCCTATTACATTTACTTCGTTTTTTATATATAAGGACTTTACTTTAAAGGGGGAATAAAAGTACTTTCATTGTTAAAGGTCCGTTTTTGGTATTGAGGGTATTGTTAACCTGGCGGTGTGCCGATTCCTTCCTCAGTTCCTTCAGTGCTTTACTGTATACCATAATACGCTTTTAGGTGCTTAACGAAAGTAGCGACTCAGTTATTATACGTAGGTAAGCTTCAAATACCAGCAAAGTTGGTATAGATCTGTTAGGGTTAACAGTATCATTAAAATCTTTCACAGCTATTGAAAGTCGTGCCTCTTAACTTATAAAGCTTTTGAGTTCTAATGTAAGGACATCGTAGGCCCTTTGTAGGAGTGCGTATACTCTTTCCACCTTGCTAATACCCTAATAAGCTTTTACAAGGACCTATTTGTACTAAATCTCTATTAACTTTATATTAGCTTAGAACTCTATTATAATGAATTTGGTGCCGGTATCATAAATTAGCATATTTAGTAAGCGAAGGTACGTGTTAATCTACAAAATACACAGTACTTCTTATATTTTCTTCGCCGTAATGGATTTGAGGAACTTGGCGCCATAAAAAGTCGTAGAGGAATCTACGACATGTAGTACTAGCTTGCCGTTTAGGTAAAACACGTTTACGAAGATTTCCGAATTGAAATCTTAATCTTTTTTAGCGTAAATTAAAACCTTAAAGGGGTTTGGAAGTGTATTTGGTAGTGTTAGCAAAGGCTTTTAACTGTCTTTAGTGTTGAAAGATCTATATTTTCGCAACTAACTATCTTTAAAACCTGATAAAGCCTGTTAGTTTCCGGGTGGTTAAACCTACGATATAATTAACGAAGTTCTGCCTCCGTTAAGTTTAATGCCATTGCCTTTGGTCTTTAAAGATAAAATTAGAAATGTACCTATTTAAGGTTAAATAGAAACCTTTTGCCGGCCTTAATATGTATCAGCTTATTATTCTAAATATCAACGTTAACGCTGAGGTTTTTTATATATTTAAGGTAAAGGAGGAAAGGAGTAAGGGATTCCAAGATGTGGAAAATAACAGAGCTAATGCCCGTTTTTACTATCGTCGATCCCAGTGAAGATATCTTTTTCCTAAGGCTAAAGCAAACTCTAGCCTTGTCAGTATCCGCATAGTCAAATTCCGTAACAATATTTGTATCCCTTCGTAACGTGATATATTACGAATAACTTGTTGTTGAGTATCGTATTGCCCCTGTATCCGGTATAATCCCCTAAAAAACTTATTTCACATACCGGTTTGAAATGGTAAAGATGTGTATAGGGCTAGGATCTTTATTGTTATGTCAGTGATAGGGGTCTTAATCTGTAAGGTGGTACAAAAATACGTGGTCGACTAGTTATTACGTGGCTTTCGGGTTAATACCGGTGTTAATACTGGTATCTTTGTGTTAGCCGATTGCCTTCAACTTGTTTTCCCCCTATTTGACTATACTTCCTTTAAGCTATATGACACGTTTTATATAATTTCATTTTGAAACAGATGGGTAATGCGTATAGTATATCTCCTTTTTTACTTCAAGTTCAGAGGTAGTATAACGTGTTAACCAGCAGCCCTATTTGCCGTAAATCAAATATTTTTTAATGTTTAAGTTAAACTTGTCTGGTTGACCTAAAAGTCATAAAGATAATAAATAACATTTTCTATAGGTAGAAGTCCAGGTCTTTTGTTAATTGTATTTGCCGGGTCTTTCGTACCGTCGATTGATTTAATACGAATTAAATATGTGTTTTTCGTTACTAAATTCCGGAGCTTATAGGTATATAACCGTTGAGCCGGAAACTCGAGAAATCACGATCGCCAGCGAGGAACGGAGTCAGCCAAAAAAAAACCCTTCGTAGGTGGTATCAGAGAATTACAAGGCGTATTCAAACTTTTTATACCTCTTAACTGCTTGCCGGACCTGCTAACTCAAAGTACCTTTGCTAACTCCCATGTTTTCTATTACCTGATAGCAAAGTATTAGTCAGTTGAACATCTAATTTAAAAGGTTTATCTTACTTTCCGACTCTTTTTTGTAATTGAATGTATAAGACCACTTAATAACGTTTTCATCTATATAATACTAGGCTATGTTGATATTGTATTCGAAATGGCCCTTTATACTATCGTAAATTTCGCGAAAACAAGTACAATTTGTAAGGTATCGAAGGTAATAGTCTTTAGCTTGGCCGGTGAGGATATTAGGAAACAACAAGTAAGAACCTGGTAATTTAACCCTTATTTGACGGCAGATGTTAAAAAATAAGCGTAACTTGATGTCGAGGAGGTTATACGGCTTACGGTTATACTTTTCTTTACCTTACTAAATCTTAACGAATGTGGTAATTGCCATATAGTTCGTATCTTTTATAGGGACGTGCCGAGGGCGAAGTATGATATACTGGTCATAGGGATCTTTTTTACTTGGCTGGGGAAAAGGCCGAGGTTGTTATTGGTGCTAATAGATAGGATAACTACCTTAATGCGAGTTTAAAGGTAAAAAACCAGTGGTCGTACCCATAATAGGCTTACGTATGAATCTGGTCTTTCCTTAGTTTAGCTGTTGAAATTAAACATGTTGAGGGGTTCGTAGGAAATAAGTCTGGTGTTATGCGTCGTAGGAAGGTTGACGATAATCTTCTTGGTGTTAAGGGTTTCGGAAAGGATCCTATTTAATACACTAGTGAATTGAAGAGCTTAAAGGGTGTAAATCCACTGATTACTCTTGGATAGGTCCTTACGAGCTTGTGTATGGTCGTTGTAAGTTATTATTACCAGCGACCTTTTTGCTCGTAACTAAGGTCTATTAAGGGTCTTTATCTATGGCGTATTCGTAAAGTAGTTTGGCGAGATTACCCTTCTTTCCTCTCTTCGCATAGAGTTTGATACCTCGCTCCAGCAGGTTATTCTTCAGCTTCTTTTTTACCTGCTTTTCTGCCTTTTTCCACATATTTAGATCCCAGTCTCGAAACCATTCTTAGAAGTCATCGAAGACTACAGGACTGCGGCTGATTTTAATAGTTGTATCGAGAAGAAATTGGCCGATAACGTTGGTCAGAAACTCCAAAGTAAAGTCTTTAGTAGCTTCGGTATACTAGAGATCTTTGTCGTAGTGTTTCTCGAAAATGTTGCCAAGGTCTTTAATTACCTTCTTTCGTTCAGGGTCGGTAATAGCTTTAAAGTGAGAGTTGGCGGAAGCCATCTTGACAGGCGTGTAGGGCGAAAAACTTGGTGATCTTGGTCGTAAAGACTTGGTGTTTTGACGTGAAGTTGCGTGGAAACTTGGTGATTTGGCGACTTGGTGACTTGGCATGAGATCGCGCGACGTGGCTTTCCTGGCGCTACTTGGTGATTCCTTCGTGTTTTCGCTTGGAGCAGCGAACTTGACGATTGAATTAAAGTAGAAGGAGTGAAAAAGAGTGAAGTATGGGCAGAGATTTGGTGTAGGTGGTGCGGTTGGAGGTCGTTGTTGATGGTAGAGGTCGAAGGTTGTTGTTTTAGTGTAGGGAATTAGTCGTTTTTCTTGCGGTAGTAGTACCCGCAGTAATATTGACTTAGCCGTTTGCCAACTTTCCGTACGTTGAGACTTCTGACAGTCAATCCCAACGTCTTCAAGAAATATTTGTAAAGATTTCTTGGTATTTTCGATGGTGATATCGACGCCTACTTCTGAATTGCTGCGAAGTCGACACAATCCAGAAGCCTTTCCTACGTACTGCCACGAAGACGACACAGTACTATAGAGGTACTTCGCAAGAACCTTTCCTCTATCTTGCCGAACAAAGCGTAACCGGAAAGCAACTTCTTCTTCTACTTTGCTAATCTATACTTAACCTAATAAATACTGATTAGTGTTGGTAGGACTTAGACGTTGGAATGTTGTCAATTCGAATGGTCTTCTTTAAAGTAAAAGTAGTATTGCAGTAGTCAGATGGTAGATGTATTGTTCTAGGTTTGGCAGACCGCTAGCCAGTCTGCATTATAATTTGTATAGCTAAGTGTTTGGCCCATGCTCTAAAGTGAACTGGGCACTCCACAATCAACAGACTTGCAGTCAGTACAGTCAACTTTACTGTAATTTAAGTTAACTGATTGCACTGCAATTGTACTGCTAAAAATAGAAGCCAATATTTTTCTAATAATATGAATATGGTAATGGAGGTCGACCTAGTACGTCACCTCAAGTAACGCTTTGTCAGGGTACGTTGCAAGGCATTATTAACGCGTAAAGTATCAAAATAGCGTATCTGGATCCATAACCTCAGGTCGTTAATAAATAAGCTTTACGTGATTTTATCACGTTCGCGGCTACGGATAGGTTTATTAGCGATTGCTACTAAAACAGGGGTCGGTCAGCCCGTTGTTACCGTTACAAGAGGATTGGTAACGTATACGCTTTTATTATGGTGGTTTTGGGGCCATGGGCTATGGTCCAGTTACACGCCCGCCGTTTCTATGATAAATTTACTTTTAACCTCTAATCCTAGCCGCGCATAAAAAATATGTTACTCGTTTTATTTTGTTGTTTAGATCGCGCCTAAAAACAATAATTTTTGTAACTAACCAAAACACCCCGATATTAATTCATAGTAGACGTTAGTTAAAAGCCCAAAGAAACGTCAACTGCTGTTTCCTTTAGGAAACGGGGCTTATATATATATTATGTGGGCGCATTTGACGACGTTATTATATGTACTTGTTAGGACGGTAAAGATTATCTCGCGCCTTTACCTAAAGATATGCAGACTAAGGCGTGAGGTTACTTATTCGGTGGCGCTAGTAGCGGTATCGATAATGGCGATAACGGTGGCGTCAACAATGAGCTGAAGGGAGGAGATAAGAAGGATAACGAAAACGTGAAGTCGTTTTCTTCTTTCCCCTTCGGTAGCAACAAATTGCCTGTTTTTATACCTTAACTGGTGTGCCCGGCCTTAATATAATTCATTATATAATAATTAAATCATTTTTTCAAAACATCTATCGTAAATGAAAAACGTTAAAGGTAAAGGGTAAAAGTAATTTCAAGAAATTCAAAATTTTAAAAATGAAGAATAATAGTATGTCAGAAGCAATATTAATGTGTTTAAGAGAAGGGAAGTAATAAATATAAGGCGTAAAATGCTTAATATGGGTAAGATCGTAAAAACCTTATACTAAAGTTAACTAAAAGAGTATTTATTAATACGAACGCTGTTGGTAGTCCTTTATCATTGCAATATAGTCGATTCAAATCACTGTGGTTGAAGTAACTAGTGCTATATTTAGATTATTGAATTTACTTAGTTGTTGATTCTAAGTTTAGCAGACCGCTAGCCGGTTTGAACTCTAATTTGAATTGCCAAACGCTTTGGCCTGTGCTCCAGTTTGAAGTGTGCACTTACTGCACTGTAGTTGCAGTGCAGTCTATTCAAATTTCACAAACTATAGTCAATTGGCAGTACATACAATCAAATTTACTGCAAGTAAAGTTGACTTAACTGTACTGCATTTGACTGCTATTCCAACAAACGCTTTTAATATTCTATTCGAGCACCCTTAGTTATTGTATTTATTAGGTTTAACTTCCTGTCGATTGACATTATTTCCTTAATTTCAAGGCGATATTACGATTCCCGTAAGGTTATAATGTCCATTAATAGGCTCATTCGTTTATGGTACCGAGTTTGATGAAGTATTCGTAAAGAGAGAAAAAGTTAGTATAAACGACCAAAGCAAGGTGTTTTAACCTAAGGTTGAAAACGATTATCCGAACCGTTAGTTCCATAATGAGTTCGAAGTTGAGACCTTGAACTATATAGTAAATTTCCAAGGTTCAAACGCTTTGTATAACTCGCTTACACTTAGTCAATCTTCAATACATGATATTTCATAAAAAGTAAATTTGTTTTGGGTCGGTGTTTTATTACCTAAATCAAAACGAATTCTGTTGAAGAATTATAATCGATATTATTAACGCAAAATCTATTAGTAAATTCAAAAACCTTAGCAATACATATATCGCTCGATATAAGTTGTAAGCCATGTTTTGAATTACAAATTTCCTATGTTAAGAGTTAGTTAAGCGCTTGGTATATGTTCTTCAAAAAGTTGGTTTAACAATACACGATTAACAAAAGGTCAAATATTGCTACCTGCTTTATAACTAATGTAGCCCATACGCTACGTACAAGTTATCATTTGTATTCATTGGCCCATTTTACGTTATCCAGATTGAGAAAGGTAACTTTGTTCAATTATACGTTTTATATAAGGTTTTGAACGTTTTTCTAGAGGGCAATTATCGCGTTATTGAACTTAATTATAGGGTCTTCAGCTAGGTACGTCCTGTGTTTTACATTTAGGACGGCCTTAAAAAGTTTCCTTTCTTGAACTGCTGCAAACGACATGTTATCCATTTTTATACTTTCTTGTATAAAGCTTTTGAAACTTATTGTTGAAAATGATAGATACGGATAGAAGGTTGTGTCAGTTATTTCGAAACGATTTTTATAATGATTTTTGTGGGTATTATATATATATACACTAGTCTCAGTTAAACCGTAAAATAGTTTAATAATACGTAGAATGGTCTTGTATGCATAGTATTTTCGGAGGTTCGTAGGTATATATACGTATATACACCGTTTAAAACACTCTTCGGAATATATATAAGTTTGCGTAATATTACGGAGTATGATATTAAGGTTATTAGGAGTATTAAAAGAGGCGGTAAGTACCAGAATCAAACGATGGTTCGCCTGTTATAAAGTGGGAGATTAGGTTATAATGTTTTTTTACCGCCATTGTTATACCCTTATACTATAAAACGGCTCGTCTTATACAGTTTTCCGGTTTTATCTTTTTCCTTTTGTATTAGGCGTGTAGGGATAATCCTATAAGCGTTTTAAATAGTTATTTCGAACCTTTCAAGAAGAAAAATACTTCATTTGATTGAAGTATAGATTTCCGTTTGAGTAAACTCTTTGAACGGGGTGCCTGAAGTAGTAATAATGCTTTTTCAACGGAGTTTTAAGCCTATCTTACGGTTTGTTTTCTTCTTTTAGGTAATAAAAAGCTTGTGATACAGGTTTTGGTACATTTTTTTATTTTTCGAACCAAGTGTGCTTCCTCAGCGGCGAGGTATTAATATTATTAGTATAATCGGGTTAGTTTTATATGTTGGTAAAGGTTCGAAAGTAGTATCAGAGGGGTATATAATATGCGGGGGCAGCTTGGATTCGTTGTCTCAAAAGTCATTTTGTCGGTATCATTAGTTAAATTATGTTTCTGGGTCACTTTTTTATACTATTATCCAGCGAAAATAATTTGTACTCTTTAGCAAGTTTACGAGTATATAGTGGTATTTAAACTTGTCAATTTTCCAAGAGTTAAAACATCCGACCTTGGTTTTGTAAACGAGGACTTCTAATTTTAATAGTAAATTTAAAACTGCAGTTTCATATAGGCTGTTCTTTGTGGCTAACTCTTTCAACATATCATTTCTGGATTTTAAATACCGCAATACTGAGATGATCTTCACTATAATATTCGCCCTTTATATTGTGATTGGTCATATTGTTGAGTTTATATGGATTTTTGGGTGAGTATTAAAAACGAGGAGCATCGGGATCAGCTTACCCGAGTCGAAAATTTTGTTAAAGGCGTGAACCGTTATTTACAGGATAGATAAATTAAAACTGGTACCTTTTAATTCCCTAGACAATACCATATAAGATTTTTTGAAACAGTTCATAGTACCGTTTACTTTTTTTAACGCCTTATGAAGATTTTAATTGTATTTTTTTATATTTATTACTGGCGATCATGGCCTTGCGACTTTATTCAGTTGAGTTAAAGGTTGTTTTTTCGGTATGGATGATCCAGTCCGGCGGCCATAAAAAGACTTTTGACCATCACTTTACCAAAATATCCTAGTAATTTATAATAGAAATGCTTCGCGTAAATTTTGGGGCTTGGAATAATGTTATTGTAACGATTATATATAGTATTATCTGGCTGTTAAGGTACATTATATCTACAATAACCTCGTAGTTAAAGTTTATATCGTTCTGAAGGTGGAATTTTAATCGCCGTGGAGTTTGCGAGTGTAACTAGTATTCGTAACAAAACCTTTCGATAACTTTTAACGTTTCATTTCCTATATTTATGTGCCCAGTAGCGTGAACTAGGTGTAAAAGATGTTTAGCGATCAGTTATTCAAACCGGCAATGAAATATTTTTAATTTTAGTTTTGTTAGGTAAACGATTTTTATTTTTCGCGGTTTAGGGATGAATTCTTGGTGGTTATACTTAAGGCGAAGAGATACGGATATGGTTTCCAAAGCGCGGATCAGTTGGTTAATCATATTTCGAACTTCAATTTTGATTTTATTCATGTTAGTCAATAATAATAGAAATAGCGTTTTAAATTTTATTATGTAAAACTAGACTAGTTTGAATCGCGTGTTTATAAACATTGTATTAATCAACTATGTCTTACCTTTGCCGAATAGAACTTTCCGTTGTTTTATTATTTGGTCGAGTTTGAATTTCGGAAATTTCGTTACCAGTGCGTTGAATTATCGTTTTCCAGCGATTGAAATTTTGGCTACGTCGATATTTGATATAATAGCTGGGAATCGGTTTTCGTACCTGTTAAAAAGCGTTAATTGCGACGTTATGTAGGCATTCAACACGTTATTTTCATAGTTTAAGTCTATGTTGTATGGCAAAGATATATTTTACCAGCTAGTAAAAATTCGGTAGGAGGCTTTTTTATTTTACGCTATAAGGTTAGTATTATTTCCCTTGGAGGCTTCAATCGAGGTGTAATCGTAAGGGTAGGAGTTAACTTTATTTTTTACGCATTTGCAATCGGTTGCATTCGTTGTACAATTGGCTTTCGTTTCGTATTTAGGTGGGTAATTGGCTTCAAATTAGTGTTTTGTTCGGATCTATTCGTATGCTCAGTAATTTGTCGATTAATAGCCAACTTTTACGTATAAAATGCAGCGTTTCTAGAAACCTGTAAAGCTTTTAATACTTCTTTATATGTATTATTGTATGCGTGGTGAATTTTGTATTTGGTTATAAGGTCTTTTTCGTTGGTAACTACCTCATTTTCAGTTTCTAGGGATTTTTACCCAAATTTTTTTTGTTTTTATAACCGTAATTGGAACGTTTGATTTATTTTAGATATACTTTAAAACCCTGGTTTTAAACGTGGTGAATTATTTTAGCGAGATTCGCTTTCGGAATCTGGCTTTTTTTTTTTTTTTTTTGGTTTTCTCGGTTATAAGTATTGATCCGAAGCTCGTTTGTTGGTATATAAATGTTTCAAGCGATGTTATAAAATATATACAAAAGTTCTTCAAATCTTTCTCCGATTTAAATAATATAAGGTCAAAGTTTAGGTTTTCGCGGCATGCTTTTATTACTATTTAAATCAACAGTTTGTCTCCCCGGTATACTAGTTTACAAGCTGCTTGGCTTTTTCGAAACTTTGTCAATAATGCGGTAAAAGTTTTTGAAGGCTTTTGGCAGAATTTTTACGATATTCATTTTACAAATTTCCAATTAATGTTATTCTAGTTTTTGTTTTAAAGACCGTAATTGATTTCCGCATCGAAGTGTAATTTCAGGCGGTTGTAATACTCCGAATATATATCTACCTACATAAGATTATATACATACCACTCCTTAACTGGTCTAAATAGTATGTTAGGTAAGATAATATGGAATTGTAATAGTTTAATGTCTAGTTTTATACATGTATTCAGAATTATACATATCTTATTATCGAGAATATCGTATGGTTTACTATTATAATATCTATCCTTATCTTATAATTTGGTAAAGTTCGTAAGCTCTATCGGGTTACTTTTATTAGTTGGGAAGCGTTACGGTAGAAGGTTATGGTAAGGGTCGTGATTAGCGGATATGGATTCGTAAGGTTCGTATTGGCATTTTACAACGTTTATCTTGTTTCCGGACGGGTTGTTTTTGGTATTTTAGTCGGTTTCATTACGGTCTAAAAGGGTGTTCATCGTATTCAGAAAATGATTCGGTGTTAATCTGTCCTTTAACATATACGTAGGTGTAGGTATACCTTACACCTGCGTAACCGGTCACATTCGTGGTCGTTCCTTCTTTTTCTCGAGATTAGTATAACTTATTTGGAGTGTAGGCATATTTTCGAAGCGTTCTACACATTATGCTCGTATATTTCTTCCGCGTTATCTTTTTATCTATATATTCATTCCATCCTTATTTTAATATTCATTCAAGTAACACTCTTGTACAAAGTCAGTTTCATATAAATATTTATCTTCTTAGTCTGATAAGTCGATAAGCCATACCATATCGAATAAGGCCTTCGTAAAGCGGCCGTTCCTGCCTTTTGAGTTATTAATGCCTCCGCTTCGTAGATGAATACATAAAGCTTGCGAAATCGAGCTATATACTCTACGCCATATTTATATCGTCTAGTCTGAAATTATTTTACGGAAATTAACCAATATATCAAATCCCTAGGCTTTTCCTTTTCTAGTAACGAAATATCACGGTTGAGATATACGTGTTTGCTGTATCAAAGTCTAATTCCATAACCTATACGTCGATGGCGTTATCATATAATTTCAGTTTAATTTCGTGTATTATAGGTTTCCTAATCCCCATATGCTAGACCAAATAATCGAAGTGGCCATTGGCTTCATTTAGGAATATTAGTGTTAGGGCTATGGTTATAAGAGTGTGAAGTGAACTGGAACGGTTAAGAGGCCTGTTTATACTTTTACCGGAAAAGTTAAAGCGGAACAGGGGTTAGGTTTGCGTAGTCAATGATATTCGAGTACGTTCGAAAAATAGTGTTTAAGGAATATCGGTCAAAAAAATAAAATGAAAAACAAAATATACCGATTAAAAGAAAATAAAATGTAATAAAGCGTTCAGTGCAAGGCTTTGAGTATTTTTTAGTATAAACTAAATTCAAATACTATACAAATGAGGTATAACTATAAGCTAGTTAGGCGTGCCAAATTATCCTTTTAGCGCTTTGTAAGTGTTGAGATAGTCAATTAACTAGTAAATTAAAATGTCGCAAGTAATGAATTTCAATAAGCGGTGTAGGTTGAGCGGGAGAAGGCGAGCGGTATAATATGAAAAGAAATCAATATGTGTAGGAAGGTGTGTCAAAATATACGTGTATGGTTTGGTAAGATTGTTTGGCCTGCGGTTTGATTATTGTTTTTAGGGCGTGGAGTATTTGAAGGGACGTTCCAAAAGTCTTATTCTATCCGTTTTCTAAGTTTGTAAGTAGTTTTGTTATTGTTGCGATTTAGCTTCTCCTAATGTGTACGAGCGGGTTAAATATTGTATTTAAATCGGATAGGTTCTAACAAAGGGTTCAGAAACTTGGTGGTTTTAGATTATGTAATATGGTACGTAATAAGATGCTTTTTAAAAAGTGCATTGGTACTTTAGAGCACCAACCGAGTTAATGGTAATTTAACGGGGCTTTTAGTAGTTAAAGGGAACTAACCGAGTTGATAATTTCGTACTAAAGTAGTCCTTCTTGAAGTAAATTATCTTTTACAATATTTATAAACTTCCATATAATTTGTGTAAAGAGTAGTGGTAAAGCACAGACAATTGAAACCGTTACGACATCCCATTATAAATATTTAACTTCGGGTTATCTATTCTTTCATAGGTTATTTATCGTCGATCGAGTCTACTACTGACTATTATCGGTAAGGTCTCTGTATGTTAAAGTAATGATAGTATCAAGGTAAATATAAAGATTGTATTTAAATTGTAGTAGTAAAATAAGATAAGAAAGAAGGAAAAAGCATTCAGAGAGTGTATGCTACGGGTAAAAGCTTATAACCTTTCACCCGGGCAGTAATATTATAGCATACACTTTAGTAATATCCTTCTGGTCAATTCTACTCCTCAGTGCACTTTGTCAATACCACTTCTAGGCAGTGGCACGCTATCATGTATTCCGTAAGATTGTAACCTGCGAAATGGCATGTTACCGTGTACTCCGCAAGGGTGCAACTTGCAGTGTGGTCACTTACTAACTATATAGATATCTAGTAATATCCATACCTACCAATACTGGTAGGCTAAGTATATGAAGAAGCCACGTTCTGGTTGTTACGATTTGTTTAGGCAAGGTACAGGAAAGATTTTTGCGAAGGGCTTTTACTATTGTGTCGGTCTTTATGGAAGTAAGGAAAGAAGACCTTTGTGCTGTATCATTCTTTACCACAGTCTAGTGGTAGCGACGGTATTTTTATTGAAAATACTCAAAATAATTTACCAGATCGTTTTTTGAAAAGCATTGAGATTAAATGTTACAGATTCTAAATCGACAGGTTTGTAAACGGCCAATTTAGTGTCATTGCAGGTGTTATTACTGCGAAGAAAAATTAAATCCTACGTTAAATAACTTTAACAAGTAACCTTCCACTTTTACCAATAACAAAAGACCTATGACCTCGCCTTCTACACCAAAACTTTACTATTATTCCACTTTTCTTCTTTCCCCTTACGTTAATTTATTCGCTCAGATAGTTTCTTTAAGCGAAAATACAGATAACTACCAAGTCGTGAAATGAATATTCCATTGCAAGACTTTACGTCAAATTACCAAGCTCTACGCCAGTGAAAAATTCAAGATAGCTACTATAAGCTCTTACTTCAAGACTTTCAACGACCATATTAGAAAGAAAGCAATTAAAATTTTCCGCCCTTTCTTTGTAAAAGATTACTACAAAAACTTTTGGGGATAAGATGTTGATGAAAACTTAACTAAAAAATATCTGGTAAGTTCATGGGTTACTTATTCTCTATTAAAACGGCAATGAGCCCAATTATAACAAAAACTATAATTAAACCTTTCGGATCTTTTTTGAAGATTGGACTTTTGATATAGAGAAGTAAATTTCAAAAGGGTTTAAGAATTAGTTGACGGCAGAGCTTATTCGTTTGGGGATATACGTGGCAGAAAAAAATACCACTAATCTAGTAAAATCTCTATTAGAGTTGGCATAATTTAAAGAATGCCTTTAAAACTTACGCCCTAATTTAAAGGGAATCAAAGCAGTTAAACTCTCTTATATGCGTTTTATGATACACCTTTTTAACCCCCAGTTAGGTTAAGCCTTTTTCTACGTTAACGATGTAAACCCTGTTAATCAACTTGGTAAACCAGAATCTTTACATAATAGCGCGGATTACGCCCTTAGCTGCGGTAGAGAGCTTAAAGTAGCGGTGGATTTTTAACCATATACGAAGATAATGGAAACTAAATCTAAATAGGTACCTGTCAAGTCCTATTAAAGTATTGGGAAGTTGTAAATAGTACATGTCCTACTTCTAAAAATATACGATATCCTCACCTTAGAAATTAAATTCTTTATATATTAAGAGACACGTTTTGAAATAGCGGTATGGGGTCTCAATAGTATTATTGGCCTTAATAGCTTAATACTAACGTTATTAGTCTTTGAAACGTGTCCACGTCCTACAACTAAATCTCCGTTATTAAGAAGTATTTAAAATGGAGATCAATCTCGAGAGAAGTATTAAAGGAGCTACTAAAGGAATTCATACGGTTTGAAGTTAATAATACCTGTAATATTAGAAACAGCCTTGCGATAATGAACATATTTGACAAACTATACGATATTTTAAATATCGTTAACCATAAAGTGATTGTTAAAATTATTAACAGCTCAGAGACGTTTTGTATAACACAGGTTAAACTATATATTAAAGACATAAACAATGGCGACATAAATCTTTCAATTGGATGTATATGTTAATATAATTTTCCTTCACCTGTTATCGATAATTTGATGTAATGCCGCCAGTACAGAAGATTATCAAGAGAAGAAAGAATGTTGAAAATGAAAAACATATACCATGCCATATTTACAATATTATTTAGGGAGTTAGAAAATAAAAAGACAACGAGGATTTGGTATTAAAACTCCGAGTATAAGGTATTATTAAACCTTTCGGTAAACCTTTTAATAAAATCTATGAAATTGAATTTGACGGCCTTTTAATTCGACCAGTTGTATAATTCATATCTCAAACCAACCCTAATCTTTACGACTCGAATATTAGTATTTTTAAGGTAAGGATTATTCGGCTGGGAGCATGAAAGTTAAAGCCTCATGTATTAAGAGTACGGTAATGAAAAAAATCTAGATTTTTATATAATTACCAACGATTTGGAAAATCAGTTAGCTTTTGGTGATTGCTTTATTAGCATGTTTTCTAGTTAAAATTAAAGAAAATTTCACTCTGAATAGCCGTAATATGATATCAACTTATACGTAGTTAAGGACTGATTTATAGCCGATCGTGTTAGATTATTATAGGAATTACGTATTACGTACTTTTTACAAAAGGTAATACAATATATTAAGTTATTATACGAATTATCCAAATCAGTTGGTTATTCTTTTTTTATTACCAATTGTACTTTATATTACGGCTGGGTAACAAGTTTTTCATTTACAACTCTTGTTTATTCATACCGTAAGAGAAGAATTTCGGTTTAGTGGGTATATAGATTGACGATACCTTTTTTGTCGGAATTGCTAGCTTTATAGTATTGAAATAGCAAACGATTAAATACTTTGAGTTTTGAAATCTTAAGTCGGTTATGACTTTTTCAAAATGTAATAAACTTGACTTTAATAGATAGTAAATCCGTATGCTTAGTATGAATATTGGCTTTGTTTTTTGTCAAAAGGGTTAGGAAGTTGATTTGTCTACAATTAATAAGATTAATATGGCTAAAGTTTTACGGTATTTGGAATAATGTGCCCATAGCAGTTATATCGCTATCCTATGCTAGCTAAAAGCTTCCTGCGACCTTTCAAATGTAGTATAAACGTAAAACCTAATAAATAGAGATTTTAACCGGTTGAATAAAAGGTTTGAATGATAGATACGGAATTTGGACCAAGAGATTAATATTGTTTCGATTCACTTGTTGAGGGCTCAGCTAATAATCTTTACAAACGGATTTTCTCGAATAATATCGATTTATCCTTATGAATCGGCTTTTTTAATGATTTTTTTAATAAATATAGACGGGAAGATTAGTTTAGTATTATCGGTATTTTGATTTACTGAACCTTCCTCAAATGTAAAATTATTATATGTAGTGTATTAACTTTAAATATTTTTGGTATAATAATTGGCTGTAATATAGATATAGCATTGTAGGAAACTTTTGATGTCGTTATCATGTAATTAAAGATTTTTTTCATTCCAGTAATAATTTGTACCGATTCAAAGAGATTGTTTTAATTCTTTTTAATACTCGGGTTTACTAGTGAAAAGCGTCAGATAATCGACGAAGTGATACTCTGTAAAGCCTACGAAGGCAGTGAGATGCAGGAGTTTTGATAAATCGATGGTAATGATAATTTTTATGTTCCGACCTACAAAGGGAAGCCAAGTAGGTTCCAAATGAAGTTTATTATTTAGGTACAGCGCGAAGACTCGAATAGTCTACCGTGGCTCACCATGTAGGACTTATAGGTATGACCAGTGCCCAGCCCATTACGTGCCCTTACACTTACCGTGTACGGACCACGCTAGGTCTGCGCTCAGACCGGGCCCAAATCGAGTATTACCTATCTCGTAACGTGAATTGTAACGTAACCTATAGACTTAATAGTTAATAACTTAAGTTCATAATATGAATCTATTTTCCACGGATATTATAAAAGTTACGGCTTTCCGCTAGTTAAACGCGGAGTGCGAGCCTCGTCCGCCTAATGCGTGGGCTAAGCGCGAGCCGGTAACGTGGCATCTAACATGTCGTATAATGTATCGGCTGATCCGACCCTAAACCGCCGACGTCGTAAAACGCGCCCTTCACGTGTTGTCTAACGTATTGAACGGTTTAACCCTAAGTCGCCAACGTCTTATAATGCTCCCTTGAACGTACCGTATAACGTATTAAGCGGTTTAACCCTAGGCCATCAACACCGTACAACGCGCCTTTTAACTTATCGTATAATATATTCTTTTTACCGCTAACACCGTATAATGCGCCCCGTATAATATATAATTTTTACCGAATACGGTCCGCTAATACCTATAAATACGGATTCCCCCGTAACCCTTTAACCTTTTTTTCTCATTTTATATCGCCGTTCTTATTTCGCTATTTTACCCTTTCTCGTAACAATTTTCCTATTACCCTTTAGATTCTAATCACAATTTCCCGTTGAAATTTCGTAACTTTTTCTTTATTCGTTTTTATTAACGAATATACAAAATATATGTAACCCAAATTATACCATAACTACTGCTTTCGGTAAAAATATTAAATCTCCTCGTAAATAACGTTACCTTATTCCACATAAATACCCTGCCATTAATTATTTTTGGTCTTTTTACGTTATAAATGACTTGTTCGTTCTTGGTAATAACTAAAATAAAAGAAAATTTCCCCTTTTACAAATGAAAGACGAGTATATATAGTATATTAACCGCTTTTTTGACTTCGGTATTTTTATTATTTATATTCGAGTTTTCCAGGCGTAAATTTATGGTATATACCGAAAGATTTATAAAAGGGTAAGCTTATAAATTAGCCTTATAGAAAACTCGACTGTCATTGAACTTTTTTTCGTAATATACTGAGGGAAAAAACATATTTATAGCCTCGTCCGGTTTACGCGCCCTCCTATACTCATTAATTATAATTATTCAAAATAAGGGTAATATTTTATCCCTTATTCTTTAATAGCAAAACGATATCCCTATTATTGGCCTATTTTTACCTTCGCTTTTTTTAAATGAGTTAATTAATTTATCTGGCTTTATGATATTATTCTGGTATAAGGAATCCTTACCGTACCGGACGTATAAGCTATTACTTCTTTTATTATACGTTCCTGTCGCCCTTTTTCCCCAGGTTCGTCCTCCTTTAAAATTTTTCCGTTACGGTTGGTAGGGTCTTAATACTTTTTCACGTGAATAGATAAGTAGAAGAGTAATCAAAAGATTGGTATTTGTAGTATAAAGTAAGATACGATGTTAGAAGTATTCTAGAGAGGGTACGCCTCGGATAGGAGGTTATATACCTCCCATTCAGGCAGTGGCCCCATTGCTGTACTCTTAGGAATACCCATTCCAGACCGCTCCATAAATTGCCATACGGTTTGAAATAGCCATTCTAGACCGCTTCATGCATAATGCACTTTTCATCTTACAAAAGTGTAGCTTACAGCGTAACACGTTACCGTGTAATTTGCAGAAGTGCATCTTGCAATACAGTACACTGCCACTTGGCTTATGTATACTATCTATAAGGGTATATAATAATATCTACACAGGCAATCTTTTCTTCTTTCTTTATGATTTCCGTATCCAGTAGTGATAGTGAAACTTTGGTTCGTATTTGTAATTCGGGAGTAACAGTACATCTTTAATTTATATTTTTATCTAGTAGTAATAGTATTGTTGGGGTACGGTAGGTACTAGTCGTTCAGTATAGATATTACTAGTAAATAGTAACAGTAATATATGCCATATTTCTAGGCAAAACTTTTTTTCTTTTTTCTTTCTTTTCCTTTGTTTAGTCAAACAATGATGTTGTGGATTAGGTTACGTAACCCTTTTCGTAACGTCGTTGGTTATAGCAGCTATTAGAAAAATCTCATATGTTTTAAATACAGTATTTAGGGAATTTTATAGAGGTGGGATCGGTATGGAATGGTTAAAGAAAGGCAAAATTAGGGAGCGGCGTGAATGGTGGACTTTGGACCGCTTCTTTGGTGGTTTACTTTTTTAGTGATAGACGCGGGTTAAATGCAGCCTTTAAAGCGTTTAAAAACGCTTTTGTTTCTGGGTTAAGGCCTAGTTGCGTATAAAGCATTTGATCATTCCTCCTTTTAAAGCTGCTGTTCGGTTTGGTGTATTATAGCTGCTCCTGTTGGTACGAGAGGTGTAGGTGTTGCAATCGTGACCGCTTTTAAACTTTGTGAGCGATGTAGATGTTGTATTTTTGGCCGCTCCTGGGTTTCGTACGCGGTTTAGAACTGCGTATCCAAACCTTCCTCTTTCTTCCTCTTTTATAGCTCTTTTCCTTCTTAAGGCTACAGCCCAAACTGTATATCCAAGCCTTTCGTTTCTGGACTTTTGTTTTCATATAGGTATAATCTTGACTCTAAATCCAGACCCTCCTTTTCTCAAAAGCGTATGAAATACGCTTTTGGTTCTTTTTTCTCTTAAGGGTTTAGCCAGAACTATGTACCTGGACCTTTTTTTTGCCAAGGTTGTTATTTGGATTGTATATATATGTTATAGACTCAAGCTATTAACCATTGAGTCTATAGGTTACATGAATATGCACGTAACAGGAGAGGCAATACTTGTTCCGGGCCTGGTTCGGGTGCGGACCGGGCACAGTCTGTGCACTGCACTTGTGAAGGCACGTAACGAGCTGGGCGTTAGCTAGGCATTGGCGGGGTGCAGACTGGGTACGGTTCGTGCACGGCACGTGTAAGGTTACGTGATAGGCTAGGTATTAGCTAGGCACTGGCTATGACTATAGGTCTTATACAGTAGGTTATAGTAGCTTTTTTTAGCTTTTTACCGCACCTTGATAGTAAAGCCCATTTTATACCAATTGAGCTTATTATTGCAAGTCAGATTATAATATACTATTAAAGTTTGTTTTTTTGTTTTTTTCGGGAAATTATTGTTTATAATAAACAAATTGATGTTAAACGTTAATAATTTTACGTTATATTTGAACGTTATCGGAAAGGATAATGCATCACAGAATACCTAATTCTCTACCTTGATAAATTCACCTCTTACCTTTTCGGGCCCGACCTAAATCGATATTTCTTGTTTATAAAATACCGTAAGCTATATCATATCAGCTATAAAATAATTATAATAACCATATTAATCGATTTTAACCATCTACATTACTTTTAACTTCGCCTAAATCGTAATTAAAATTTAATAATTCGAGGCCAAATTAATTACGATTTGTATTAGGTTTCTATGGGTTTAAGGTAGGCAAAAACTATATAATTAATCCCAATTCACCGGATTTACTTCTACATGGACGGCGATGCCTAAAACAATCGACTTTATATTAAAGGCGAATAAAATATAAATGAAGAAGGGTTGGTATACGTTTTTTTTACGTATAAGGATTTTATACGATAAAGATAAAGAAAAAGTCCACGAGGTATTATAAAGTCAGAGAATATAAAGATATATACGATATAAGGAAGTTTTTAGATTATATTGAAGTTTATTTTAACGTTCTTTACCACGCGGATAAAGCATTAGTTGAATTAAAGAGTTTATTTATATATAATAAGGACTTATAAATATTATTCGTTATCAGGTTTGAAATACTTTTAGTTTAAATAGGCGGGTTAAATTGACTTCCGACTGTAAAGTGTAACTACTTATGTTTTCATGTATTGTTACCTATCTGTAATAAATCCATTATAGCAGGTATTGATAGTATAAATTATATCGTAACCTTAAAAAAGTACTGTAAACTCGCCGACGAGTTAAAGTGTTTAAACCCAAAACATCGTTTTGGATGATAACTAACGGGAGTCGAATTAGTTTAACGGCCGAATAATAATATAACTATAATAGGAGTTTACCCTTTTTAAATACCTTCGTTAAGGGGTCGTAATAATCGCGGTAAATTATCTCGATACTATAGCTAATTATTTTAGTAAACCCGTTCAATACGCGATGGCGATTCAAAATATTAAACGACGTAGCCAACGGTAAAAAAACGTTAAGCCATGTTTATCTCTAAGCCTTACGTACGTTATAATTCGTTGGACAATTACTAACGCGATTACAATCTTGGCCCGGTATTACCTCCTTTATAAATGCATACGGTTTAAGTGAAAAAGGTAAAAAATGGTTCCTTATTAATGGCGACGCAAAAGTATAAGTTTTAAATACAATTTCGTTTAAGGGTTATATAGATATAACGACGTATTTACAAAATCGAGTAAAAAGGAGTTGAATTTAATTAAAATACGTATAAACGAAACTCTATTCCTTATCCCTATAATTTTAAACAATACATAATTTTTAAATTCTTATATTGATTGTACCTGTAATTAATATTACATTATAAACAAGGTTTTTAATATAACGGTTACAATGAAAGTAAATTCGGCTATTATATCCTCGTATCTTAATACAATATCAAATTGACGGTAAAATACGCGTATTACCAAAATGACTTAATTTCGTATAATTATTGATAAAATTTTCAGCCCGATATTAATATATATCACTTCAGAAATAACGAGGGATATGATTTTCAAAATACCTTATATAGGATAATAATAAATAATTTCAAATGTTAAAATTAATATTTTAATAATTGAGGATTGAAAAGACTTAGGTATCGAGGCGGTAATGATACGCTTTATGTCGGAGGATATACGGTACTTAATAGATTCGGTTTTTATCAGTTTCAAAGAATATTCCTATCGAATGATATAACGTACGGGAGATTCATTCCGGTTAGTTTTTAATATAAGCCTTTACAAAACAACGCGAATTTCACAAGGAATGGTACCGATTACGGTTAAGGGAAAAATAGTTACGTCTTTTACTAAATTATACCAAAATCCGCGACCTATTCGATAAGAATAAAGATATAACACTACCCTTACATAATAGAAAAATCGATGATTATATTTATATCAAATCGAACAAAAATAGATTTTTACCAAAATGACTTCGAAGGTTGTTATACCTAATATTACTAAAGAACTTTTTAAACTTCGACGACGGGTTATAAAGTTAATGAATAATGGTTAGATTCGGGTAAACTTTTAATTAACTTTAACGTCAGTATTACTTATTTTTAAACTGGGTGGGATAACAATTTTATATCGATTACCGAATATTAAGTAAAATTACTTAATAAAAACTCTTTACCTTACCTTTAATTAAAAGAACCTTACCTACGTTATCGAATTCGATATAGTTTAAGATATTAAAGTTTCGAATCAAGTTTTACCGTATTCGGGTTATATCTGGGTAAAAGAAATTAACGGCGTTTCTTACACGATTCGGGTGATTTCAACAATTAATTAGCCCTTTTAGGTTAGCGAAAGTGTCGTCAACGTTTTCACGATATATTTATCATGTAATAACGAATCTCTTAGATAATTTCAATATAATATACATCAATGACATTTCAATTTTTTTTGTATTAAATAAAATTATATATCGAAAGTTCGTGTGGTTTATAGATGTTTTTGTAATACGGGGCTAAATTTCATTCTTAAAAAAAATATAACTTGGTAGTTGAAAAGGTAAAATACTTAGTTTTCATAATAAAGGTTAAGGTAAGTTTCTGTGCCGATCCCGAAAAAGTCCGGGTAATTTGCGAGTCGGAGTTAATATATACTATCCGGGATGTTCGAAGTTTTTTAAGTTTTATTAGCTTTCATCGTAATTTTATTCATGATTTTTCCGAATCAACGGATTATTTCATCCGACTAACGAAATAAAACATTCATTAAACTTGAACGAGACGGGAAAATATATATATTCCAACTCCTAAAAATCAATCTTTATTACGATCCCTATGTTAATATATTAGGATTCAAATCGATTAAGGGTGATAAAACCCGACAATTTAGAAATGGGGTTAAAAAGTTATTTGTCGTAACAAAACAAGTATAGTATTTTAAAGCTAATAGATTACTATTTCGTACAACTACTAAAAACGAAACGTATTTATATTATTTACGATAAAAGGTTTTTCGCAATGGTGTCTTATTTTAAAACTTGGGGTTCCTAATTACATAGTGTCAGTACTCCATTTATGATTTTAACGGATTATAAAAGATTAGAATATGTTTTTTTACTAAGTTTAATTTCTAAACATCAAGTTAAATTGGCTAAAGTCCTTTTGTTTTTTTAGTACGACCTACGATACAAACCCGTAACTTAAAACGTATATTCGGATACATTGACAGGTAAATTAGAAAATAAACCCGAATTTAACACACGTCGCATGCGAGTTCTTTAACTTGTGTCAATTAGTATATTAACTAAAATATTAATAAACTTATATATCAAGAGAATGAAAATTATGGTGAGTTATTTAAATGATTTCATTAAAAGAGATGTTTAGTTACTTTATCATAATAATATATATTTTATGGGAAGGTTAAAGGTTTCTAGAAGGTTGCCGAAGGCGGAATTATCCCGGGTCCGGTGTGCGCCTGTGTAGTTATCGGGAACAAAGCTAGAGGATTCTAATACGACTAAACTGGCGATATCGTTAAGAATCCGGCCCTCGTTAGACCCGCTAATATTATTAACGTCGAGTAATCGTCTTATTTTCGGCCCGAGTACGTCAACGGAATTATAAGTTTGAGAAGGAGTAAACGACCCGTTATACGAAATTCTCCTATTAGCGGGTTTCGAAGAGAATAGGCATTTTCCACTTAAAATATGACAATTAATATAAATTACAGATTACGGAATTAACACCCGAAACGTATTACGTTACTGTAGCCGTTTATAATTATTAATTTTGAAATCAATGACAACAAACATATTTCAATAAATTTACGATTAGTATATTATAGATTATCCAAGCAAAAAAATTCATTTCATGTTTTTAACGGGATAAGTATTAGGAGAAAATAATCGTAAATATTCGAAGTTTATATTAAATATATACGTAATATAATGGGACGAAATCTAATCACACCTTACCATAAAACCTCTTTTAATCCATTTTCATTTTTAAATCGATATTAGGCGTATATTTCGGTCGATTTTATAGTCGAACTGCCAGCTATTCAAAGTAGCCCCCTATATTTATTAATTATTACGGATTTTCTGTTTAACTTTATTTAATTTAAGGTTATATAGTTTATGATTGGCGATATATATACGAAGCGTTTCCGGTATATATAATAGAGATTTTATAAATTCCCAATTTTTATTATTAGTAATCGCGGTTCAGATTACGTAACTGTATTCTAAGCAATCTTTTACTACCTGGTAAAATTCAAATAACTTTTATTTACGACGTATTCCTTATGAATAGGTAACTATATTAAGTGTGTAAATCAGTATATTTAAATGTATTTACGTATTATCGTCAAAACTTTTGTAATATAATGAGGTTTTATATTTAATTATTTAGTAGTTTTTGTTTAATAAACCGAAGTCGATAGTTACTGGGTTTAACACGAATCGTTTGATAAATTTGTATGTAATGTTATTTATTTCGAAGATCAACAGGGATATAAAGTTGTTAATTAATTCTGTGGGACGAGTTATTATATTCTTGGTTTTTTATACGAAGGGGCGGAGTTAGTTCAAGCGATGATAGCTTATATTTAATAATAGATAAAAACAGCGACGAACCGTAAACAACGTCCGACAAAGCGATATAAGTTAGGGGACCAAATTTCACCTAGTGTTCATAATATTAAAACGAATCATTTAATTAAAAGTTCGATTAACTTTATGATTAGTATCAGGTTGTTGATATTTCGAACCCGTTTAATAGAATTTTTAATATTTTTAATAAATACCTTATATTTTACGTAAACTTAATTGAACTGGCGGTTTTGAACCCATTTTTTGTAGGTTTTATCCGAAAATCACACGAGAATAATTTGGGCTATAAATAATGTAAAAAGAGGTATACAGAACGAATTTGAAATTTAAAAGTTTTTCGCGGTAAGATCGGGGCGGCGCGGTATTCGTTTTATATTAATGTAATAAAAAGATAATCAAAAGGTTGAAGGGGAAATTACTGAAAATTGCTTATATACCTCAACCATATATAAATTTAAGGTGAAATAAGGAGATATTCGGGTTTATGATTGCCCTGTATTTCGCCATCGATGTAAAACTTATATTGAATGATATATAGGAGGCGAGTTGTAAATGAATTTAAATTAATATATAATTCGTTAAAGGAAAAGAAAATTCAATATTGAACGAAATTATAATATAATGAGTAAGGCCAGATATATATTACCTGACTTTTTCGAATATGTATCCAACTATAAAACAGCTTTCACAATAATTGAAGAAAATTTTACCTACCTATTATTATTATATTTATCCAGGTTTAATAAGTATTGACTTTATTAACATTAAAGGCTTTACTATAATTAACTTTGAGTATTAGGTAACGTCGGGGGAGAAGGACGATAAAAGGCGTAACACGTGTTAATATGAACCGACGAAAGGGGTTAGTAAGAGTCGAGACAAACGCGGGGCGAAGTTGATTATAAAGGATAACGCGAGGAGGGACGGGCGTAATGGGAAGCTAATCTTGGACAACGCGAAGAGGTACGGGTGATAAGGGAGGCCGACGATAACAGATAAAGTTGAAAGGGACGTGCGTTAAAAAAATCCGAAAATAAGAACTAATAAGGAATGAAGTAAGAATCAAAGCGCAAAAAACGACCATTGAGAGGGGTTACTAAGAATTATAATATATTAGTTTAGACCCGAGCGATGCAGTTGGTCCGGATACAATCCTACGCTCGTATGAGGTCGGCTCGATTAACTCGTTTTGAACTAAAGTTGATGAAGGGGATATAGGTAAAATCGGGGTTCGTATAATTAGGCTTTAAACGTCGTTTTTATATTTTCTAGGCCGTAGCCTATATTAGTTATGAGAAATATAACCTAAGTAGTTCTATTATTTCAATTTTTTTACTTGAAATTACGAAAGGATATACAACGGTAGTTAAAGGGGGTTGGGGCGAAAACTTTACGAGTTAAAACACGGTCGGTTAAAGAAGTTTTATCTTTATAAATAAAAGATAGCGTAAAAAGTAATAAAGGAATTTTAGGGAAAGCCGGACCCGAAAGAAAGGGCTACGGAAATGTATATGCAAAAGGATAACGGCTTATAAGATTAATACAGTAAAAACTTCTTATATACGAATGAGATCGCGGAGCCGGGTAAATTAATTAACTAATTTAAAATAGGAAAAGTTAAAAATAAGGAGATAAGCCGGGATATCTTTTGAACGTTTCCGCGTAAGGGATTAAATATAACTGTTGGAATAGCAGTCAAATTCAGTACTGTCAAATCAACTTTACTTGCAGTAAATTTGGATTGTACATACTGCAAATTGACTGCAGTTTGTGGGACTGCACTGCGAGTGCAGTGCAGTAGGTACCCACTTCAAATTGGGGCACAGGCTAAAGCGTTTGACCATACAAATTAGTGTGTAGACCGACTATTATTCTTCCAAACTTAGAACTTACACATCAACGAACAATATCAACGCAGCATCAGTTACTTCGACCACAGTGATTCGAATCGACTACGTTGCAACGATAAAGACCTACCAATAATAACCCTTATCCTCGGTCGTAACATTTAATTAACTTGAAAGGGGGAATAAATAGGGTAAAGCCGTAAGTAAACTTATTTTTTAAATGTATTACTAAAAAGTATTTAGTTACGATTAGGTTTCCCGTAAAATTAATTCGTAAGTTTTATTCATTATAAACCTTGTAATATGTACGATAGCTATATGCCCGATAAATTCGAATATATGTAAAAGGAACGCCGAAGTTAAAAAGGCGGTTAATATAAGATATATAGTCGTTCCTAGCTTATAAAGGGAAAAAACTTGTTTTTATCATCGTTATTACTTAAAACGAGAAAATCCCTTATAACTCTGGGCGGATATTAAAGGTAATGAGCGATAAGGTATTTATATATAATAGGGTATTATACCTTACAGGGCAACTTATTATCTTTATTAAAAACGCCGGCGGTAATATAACCTTGATTAGGTTTATTATATATGTCAAATTTAAAGACGAGGTAAAAGAAATAGTAAAGGATATAAGCAAAAATTAGTGATTAGGATATGAAAAGGAAAATTAAAATTATTACGCAAAAAAGTAAATAGTAAAGGAAGGCATCATTATAAAAAGGAAAAGAAGGAAGTTTTAAAGGTTACGAAGGAGTTCGTATTTATAGGGATTAGTAAACCGGATTTAATAAGGGTTACATATTATACAGGGCGCATTATACGGTATTAAAGGTAAAAGCGTAATATTATACGACGCTTTATACGGTACCAGCGGTAAAAAGGATATATTATACAGCTCTTTGAAAGGTATGTTATATTATACCAGCGGTAAAGTAAAAAGATGCGTTAAACAACGTCGGTGGTTTAAGTTTAAACCGGTGAATACGTTATATAACTTGTTAAACAGGCGTTATACGGTACTGACGATGAAAAAGATACATTATACGTTAAACCTAAGGGCGCGTCCAACGGTGTTAGCGGCCTAAGGTCGGATCGGTCGATACGTTATACGGCGCGTTAAACGCCGCGTTACCGGCTTGCGCCCGGCCCGCACATTAGGCAGGTAAAGCCTGTATCCCGCGTTTCATTAGCGAGATATTGTTACCCTTATAATATCTGGAAAAAAGGGGAGTATATTATAAATTTAGGCTATTAACCATTAAGTTTATAAGTAACATAACTGTATACGTAACGGGATAAGTAATACTCAGCCTGGGCCTGGTCTGGGTACGGACCAAGTACGGTCCGTCTATAGTACGTTTAAGGGCACGTAACTGGTTAGGCGTTAGCTAGATATTAGTTGGGTACAGACCGGATACAGTCCGTACACAGTACGTATAAGGGCAAGTAATGGGCTAGGCACTAACTGGGCACTGGCCATGCCTATAGGTCCTGCACGGTGGGCCATGGTAGTCTCTTCTAGTCTCCCACCGTACCTCAATAGTAAACCCCATTTGACACCTACCTGGCTTACCATCGTAGGTCAGACCATAACAATATAGGCCTTCCTTCTCCTGCAGCCTTTTTCCTCCTTAAGGCTGCACACCTTGTAATTATATCCTTTGTTGTTTCTCACTTATATACTTTACCATCTGTTTCCTGTATTCCATTAGGTAACTCCCTTTTACAAATTCCATTCAGTATACATCTTTATCCTCCTAGTTTAGCAAGTCGAAAAGTTATGTTATTTCGAATGGAGTTTTGATAAGGTGGCTATTCCTACCTTCTATGGTATTGATACCTTCTCTTCATAGTTAAATTCGTAAGGTATTGGCAATAAAGGGGTTTACCATTTGCTACATGCCCAACGACTAATTCAAAAATCATTCGTGGAAATTATTCAGTATATCAAGTCCTTGAATTTCCTCTTCCTAATGACGAAAAATTACGGCCAAAATATACGTATTTGCCGTATATAGGTCCAGGTACTTAACTGGTATATCAATGGTATTATTCCAAAGGCCTAGGTTGATTTCGTATATCATAGCTTGCCTGATTCTCGTATGTGCGATTAGAAGGTCGAAGTAAACGCTGGCTTCCTCCGGTGTTATTGGTCTTGGAGTTATAGTTGTAGGTATCTTAGGGCGGTTGGATGGTATACTAAAGCGGTGTAAGTTAGTGATTTTATGCCGTGATTGAATTTCTGGAGTGGCGTAAGTTGGTAATTTCGCGCTGTAGTTAGATTTGAGTACGTCAAGATTTCAAAGTACAGGGTGGTTTAAAGTTTAAGGTAGTTTGGCAAATACGGAGTAAATGAGATAATCAGAGCGGTCAAAATGGAGCTTACTAACGTTTGTTAATACAAATGAATTTTAAATGATACGTAAATAAAACGTGAGCACAGACGATTTAGGCAACTTTAATTAGTTTTGTCAACGCTTAGTAACGTTACACTAGCCAAGTAACGAGGAAAATTGAAACATTACAAATACCAAACTTCAAATACACAGGGTGAACGTAAGCAAATTTAGAATATATAGGGCGAATGTGGGTAAGTGAGTAGGGTAAAGGGAGTGTAGGTTATGGGGAGGTGTGTTATATAATCCGGTATATGAGTCGTATCTGGTTGTTGGTCCGGATTAGTGTATCGTGGCCGCTCTTTTTACAGCGAGCGGTTCGGACTACGTGTTCGTAACCGCTTTTAAATTGAACAAGCGATTTGGTTGCTTCGTATGTGACCGCTTTTGCTAGAGCGAACGGTTTGGATACTTGGTTTGTAACCGTTTCTGTAGTTTACGAACGGTGTTGATTGTTGATTTCAGATCGGACGGGTCCTAACGAAGGGTTCCAAAACTTAGTGGTTTTGGCTTACATGGCTTGGTACGTGATAGAACTCTCTCTTAAAAGTACCTAAGTACTTCAAAGCGTCAAATAAGGATTAATGGCAGCGTAACGGAGCTTTTAATCAATAGAGCGCCAAATAAAGGTTAATAGTATCGTAGTAAAGTTGTTCTTTTTAAAGTTACCTAATCTTTACAATCTTTATACACGCGACGTGTATTTCTTGTAAAAAATAAATATTGGAATACAAATAGTTGGAACCGCTATAGCATCTCATTATAGGTATTTAACTTGTATCTGTCTCGTCTTTCCTAAGCTGTTTATAGTTGACTGAGTAGGCTACTAATTAGTATCGGTAAGGTCTAAATACTTATTGAAGTAAATAGGTAAGTTAAAGAGTAATAAGAAAGATTAGTATTTATAGTATAAAGTAAGATAAGATATTAAAAGTATTCCAGAGAAGGTACGCAACGGATAGGAGGTTATATATCTCCCATCCAAGCAGTGGCCCTATTGCCGTACGCTTGGGAATACTAATTCCAAACCGCTTCATGCATTGTCGTGTGGTCTGAAATAGTCATTCTAGACCGCTCCATGCATGATGCACTTTGCGTCTTGCAAAAGTGCAGCCTGCAGCGTGACACGTTACCGTGCACTCTGCAGGAGTGCACCGTACAATACAGTGCACTGCCACTTGGCCTATGTAAACTATCTATGAGGGTATATAATAATATCTACATTTACCCCTTACAGTATCGCCTATTTATCAAGACAAAACCCTTTTGGTTAACCGTACGTTAATACGTAACGTTTTTATTCCGGCCCTTTTGAACACTCGCCGTGTATACTTTTATAATTTTTATCTAAATAACTAAAATAAAATAATTACGTAACCTATATCCCTTATCACTAATATAAATTACGACTTATTAAGTGTAATAAACGATATTTATGGCCTAATTATATGAACTCCAATTTTATCCACATCTATTTTATTCTTTCAATTAAAAATAAGTTGATCGGATTAATCGTAAACGGAAGGAAGATCGTATCCGGGTTAACTACATCGTGTAGGCTTAAACTAATATTTTATAATCCTAAATAAGAGGCTTAAAAGATCGTTTTCCTTACCTCGACCCTTTCCCCGCTTTTCGTCAACCATTATCATCGACTTTCCCTAATGTTCATCTCTCCTAACGTTATCTGTTATCTTCGGCGTCGCCTCGCGCCCGTCCCGCTTTTTACTAACCCCTTTCGTCGACGCTTATTAACGCCTCCTACACCCCTCGCCGTCCTCCCCTATCGACTTTTACAAGTATCCGAAACTGATTATAATAAGGCCTTTCACGTTAATAACGCCATTATTCCTTAAAACTTAACGAAAATAATGATAATCGATAGGTAAATCTTTAATAAGTCGTAATGAAAGCCTCTTCGCGGTCGGATATTTATTTGAGGATGTCAGGTAATATATGGCCAACCTAACCTATTATATTATAATATAATTAGTAATAAACTTTCCTCTCTTTTTACGAATACTATATTATTTCGAAGGTATAAGCGAATTGCGCTGCGTAAGTCATTTAATGTAAGTTTGATGCCGACATCGAAATACCGGACTATTATAAACCCGAATATCCTTTAATTTCACCTTGAATTTATTGAAGGTTATAATATACTAGCAAATTTCCAGTAATTTCTTTTTCGGCATAAAATAACGTTTTTACTTCATTAATTTAAGGAGAGCCCTATCCCGTTCCAGTTTTCTACGGAAAAAAAATTAACTTTAAATCCTTCATATATACCTTTCCTCATATCGTTAACGACTAAAACTAATTTCGGGCGAATATCGCATAAGACTTATGAGGAAAGGGAGTCTGAAGTAGCTTGTTTAACTAAATTTATGTAAAATATAGGGTATTTATTAAAAATATTCAAAATGATATTAAACTGGTTTAAAACATTAGCAACCTAATATTAATTATAAAGTTCAATAATTTTTTATTCAGGCAGTTAATTTTAATATTTTGTAGGCTTAATTCAACCTAATCCCTTACTTTATATCGTTTCGTCAGATATCGTTAACGGTTCGCCGTCGTCTTCATTTTCTATTCAATATATATTATCTTCGTTCAAGCTAACTTCGTACCCTCTCGAAAGTATATTTGAAACGTAACGGCTCTCCCCAGCGAATTGGTTAATGCCTTTGTATCACCTTTTACCCTCAAAATGAGTAATGTTTTATACGTATTTACCAAGCGTTTTACGTTAAACCTGGTAACCGTTAACGTCTGGTTATTTAATGTAAATTAACAAATAGGTAAATCAAAAGTTTTATCGTATTATGAAAAGGCGACGACGATATGTAAATATTTTAAACTTCCTGATTTACACGTTTGGTGCCGTTATTTTCTTATAAGTAGTACGCCATAAATACGACTTATTCGATTTTAATCAAAGAATAAGAAATGGTTTGAAATAAGTTTCTTTAATCTAAACCGTGGTTACTAATAATAAAAGCCGAAAATCCATAAAATTTCCACTATATATTCCGAAAACGGTTCGTATACATATTGGTAGTTATAAATTATATAACCTCGAGTTAGACAAAATTAAAAAGACGATTCGTAATAACCAATCAATATCGAAGGTCGCCTTTAAAAAATAGTAGTTTGATTGTAAAGGCGAAGGAAATATATATTTAATGCCGATTTGAAACAAACGGGGATCGAAGGAAAATTTATCGTAAGGTAAGACGAGGTTTTTTCATATTACATTATATATATAGTCTATATAAACATCGAATATTTACGAATATCTTCTTTTCATAGTGATCTCATTAAAAAACGCGTCATAAAAGTTTTCATTTAAATAACCTATAATAAGCGAATCGTAAAGTTATTATAAGATCTTTATTGTTAATAATTTTTAACTCGATAGTTATAAACGGCTAGGGTAATGTAACGTACCCCGCGAATTAATCATATAATCCGTAATCTATATAAATTATTTAACTTGAATTATGAAACGCTTAACGACTTTAAAAACCGCTAATAGGAAAATTTATATAACGAATCATTTATTTTTCTCTAATCATATAATTTCGTTAAGGTATTTAAACTGAAAATTAAACGGTTACTCGATGTTAACAAAATTTTCGGGTTTAACGTAAACCGGATCCACGATGGTATTACCTGTTTTGATGTATTAAAATCACCCGGCGTTATCCCCGATAATGACCCGGGTATAAGCCGGGCCCGGGGTGATTCCGCCTCCGTGGTTTTTTCGAAAACCTCCGGCATTCCTTTAGGATATATATCGTTGCGATTAAGTAATCAAACATTTATCTCAACAAATTTATCCTTATAACCCTCACTAATATACATTTCAATAATATATTAATCTATCATTACCATGTCTAATATTATAATAGAAATGGTTTAAAGGACTTACGCGCAGCGTTTTTTTACTTCTGGCCTATCTTATAATTTACGGGTCAACGTATCCAGATACGCGCCTTAAGATGCGGGCCTATACAGTAAGTGGTAATAAAAGTGAAAAAGAACTTTAGCTTATTTAGCCTAACGTTCCAAAGTCAAGCGTAATAAAAGAAATATTTGAATTCTTTATAATACTTTAAAATCGTAAATGGGGTACAGATACTACGTAATTCGGGAAACCACGTTTTTAAACAAAATACTACCACAAAAGGTTCCTTATCGTAAATGTTATAATTACGTTTCGTATTTAATTAATTATATTGAATAATAAGATATTAGCTTCATGATACTGTCTTTATTTCATTACAATACGTACACTTTTAACGTCGTTTTAGTGTAATCGGTTTTCATTACCGTTAGTATTATGGACTCAGGCCATTGACCATTGAGTCTATAGGTTTCGTGACTTTGTACGTAATGTGATAGGCAGTATTCGGTCCGGGTCTAGTCCGGGAACGGTCCGAGCTCGGTCTGTGTACGATACGTGTAAAGGCATGTGACAGGTTAGGCATTGGTCATATTCATAGGTTCTATACGGTGGGCTATGGTAGCTTCTTCCAATCTTTCACCGTACTTTCATAATAACCCCTATTTGGTACATACTTAGCTTACCATCGTAAGTCGCATTACAACATATTATTAAAGTCTTGTTTTATCTTTTCAAAGGAATATCATTTATAATGGAAGAATTAATAATAAACGTTAATGATTTGACTTTTAACTTCAGAGTTATCGAAAAGGATAGGCTGTTGGCAAATATTCAATCCTCAATCATTATAAATATATCTCTTTCCCCTTCAGTGCCGACTGAAGCCGATATTTCTCGTGTATGGGATACCGTAAGTTATATCGCGTCGGCTATAAAGCAATTATAATAATCGGATTAATCTATTTCAATTATTGACCCTACGAACGACTTCATTTAAGTTGTAGCTAAAATTTAGCAATTCAAAGCCGAATTATCCGCGACTCGTGTTAGCCTTCCACCGGATTAGGGTAGGCGAAAACGACATAAATAACCGCGATTTAACGGTTTTGCTTTCATATAGGCGACGACTCTCCAAATAATCGAATTTAAACTAAAAACGGACAAATTGTAGACTGGAATAAATCAGTATACATGCTTTTACGTATAGGTTTATTAAACGGTGATGATAAATCAGGCGGTTACAACGTATTACAAAGCCAGCAGATACGAGGGTATATATAATATAGGTAAGTTTTGGGGTTATATAGAGGCTGTTTTTAAAGATTCTTATTGCGCGAATCAAGCATTAGTCTAACTAAAGGGATTAATCATAAACGATAAAGACTTATAGATATTATTAGTTATCAGATTCGAAACACTTTCAACTTAAGCAGACAACCTATATTGGCCTTCGGCCATAAAGTTCAACTACTTACGTTTTCGTGTATCGCCACGTATCCACAACAAATTCATTATGATAGGTATTAGCTGGGTAGACTATGTCGTTACCCTGATAAAGTACCGCGAATTAGTCGATTAATTAAAGTCTTTAGACTTAAAACGACGCTACAATTTTTAATTCACGGGGCCCGTATAAGCCTAACAGACGGATAGTAATGTAGTTATAACGGAGGTTTACGTCTTTTAATTGTTTTCGTTAAGGGGTTGTGGTAATCGCAACCAATTATTTCGATATCATAGCTAGTTATTTTAATAAAACCGTTTGGTACAAGTTTAAAACCAAAAACGCAAAGCGACATGGGCGACGGTAAAAAATCTTTAGGCCAGGCTCTTTACGAGGCGTTACATATATTATAGCTCCTCGGACTATTTTCAACGCGATTACAAATTCTGCCCGGCATTACCTCCTACATAGGTATATACGGTTTAAATTCAAAAGATAAATGAAGGTTTTTTATTAACGGCGATAGGAAAAGCCTAACTCCTATACATAATTTCGTTTAAGAGTTATATAACTTTAACGGCACAATGACAAAATCAAATAAAAACAGTTTAGTTTAATTAAAATACGTATGAACGAAGATTAATTCCTCATCTCTATACTTTTCTTTAATCCCTACTTTGTAAATATTCAAATAGATTTTAAATATACTTATTATTATATCATAAAGGGGGATTTAATACAACAGTTCATAATAAAACAAATTTGGTTATTTCATTTTCGAAATCTCGGTATAATATTATAGTTATGGAAAATATGCGTATTACTCAAATTATTAAGTTTCAAATAGATATTGATAGATAGTCAAACACTGTATTAGTATATATTATTTCCGGAATAACGTAGGATATAATTCTTAAAATGCTTTAAATACGATACTAATTGGTAATTTTGAACTTGAACGGTAGTTATTTCATAATTCATGGTTAAAAAGGCTTAGTTACCGCCACAGAAATAGTACGTTTTACGTCGGGAGATATACGGAATATAGTAAAATCGATTTTTATATATTTAACGAAACGTTCGTACCTAAAGGTATAACGTACGGGAGATTAATCCCAATTAGCTTTAACTATAAAATTTTACGAAATAACGCGAATTTTACAAACGACGGCAATGAGTATAGTAAAGGAAAGAATGGATTAGTTACGTTTTTTATTAAAATTGTTAAATTTCGCGACTTATTCGATAAGGACAAGGCTATAATCTTACTTTTATCAAAGGGGAAACTCGATTACTGCATTTATATTAAACCGAACTAAGATAAATTTATATTAAAACGACTTTAGAGGCCTTTATCCTCGGTAGTACGGTATTAATTTCTTAAATTTTGGCGACAAGTTACAAAGTTCATAAATAAGGGTTTAATTTAGGCAAGATTTTTATCGGTTATAACGCCGGTATTGTTTATTTTTAAGCAGGAAGGGGGGAATAACGGTTTTATATCCATGACCAAATACTAAAAAAATTACTAAGTAAAACCTTTTTCCCTTACCTTTAGTTAAAAAGACCTTACGTACATTGTTGAAGTCGATATAGCTAACGAAGTTAGAAATTGAAACGGCTTTTTACCGTATTCGGATTACACCTGGATAAGAGAAATTAACGGCGTTTCATATGCTGTTCGGTTTATTTAAATAATTAGTTAATCCTTTTTGGTCAACGGAAATGCCGGTGACCTCTTAATAATATATTAATTATGTAATGTCAGATATTTTGGATATTTTAGTTGTAATGTACTTAAACGACTTTTTTGGTCTTTTTTCCAGTATTAAACAAGATTATATGACGAAAGTTCACGTAATTTTAAAAAATCTTCGTAAGATGTGATTCCATTTAAATTTTAAAAAGTATAACTTCGTAAATAATGAGGTAAAATACTTAAGTTTTATTATAATGGTTAAAGTAGGTATTCGGATAGACTCCGAAAAATTCGGGGTAATTCGCGAGTAGGAGTTACCACATACTATTCGGAATGTTTGAAGTTTTTTATGTTTTGCTAACTTTTATCATAATTTTATTAGTAATTTATTCGAGTTAACTGTAAAGAGACTAAGGCCGGAGCTGTCGTTTAACGTGGTCTGATTCTGTCTATAAACCTCGATGAAGAAGGGAAAGACAAGTCTCTACCAGGGAGCTGCTATGGAGCTAAAATGGTGCAACCCTTTCTCTAGTCACGTGAAGTGTGGAAACCTATCACTAAGCGGTCTCCTCTCTGCTCTAGAGTATCGCAGGAGCGTTTAGAACTACCAGGGTTGGATCCTTAGCAATACTAGTCAGGCACTAACCTATAACAACACATCTAAACACATCCCCCCTCCCCTCTTTCCTTCTCTGTTTTTTTGTTGTTGTGTTGTATAGCGCCGCAAGTATAAGGAAGTTAAGCGCGCCTTCTATAACGTCGCCGTGACAGGTAAATGGTACTAGACCGTATGTCACGTGGAAGATGCTCCAACGCCACCCCTTCCAATAGTCACTAAACTTTCAAATTTAAAACAAATTTTTTTTCGCTTTTAAACCTTTAATCATTTATTATAGTATTAGTACTTCTAGCCTAACAACGCCCTTATATCGTTATGATAAATACTCAACTCGTTATTAAAGTGGAAAAATCTATCAAAGATGTGGGTTATATGTTTCGAAGTTACTTGATTCTTATTAACGAGCATGAAGTTCCTTACGCTACGGGTTATCTATATGTACCCAGATAGGACTCTCAAACAAACTTGTTTCGAATATGTTTAAAAAATGGCGTATAACCCCAGGAAATTCTGCTAAAAGACTAAGGGTAAGTGATCTTAATAGCCACGAGGAAGCTGTTAACAAGCAGCTAAATATTAGCTCCTGGTGTTGCCTCTGTTTCATTAGGGCCATAAGCCGGAGTTTTAGTTATATTTATACGTTACTAGATCTAAATACCGATAAAAATAAAGCCGTTAAAGAGTTGTTTAAAACGTGTTTCGCATTTAACTCTTAGGGTCGAGCTAAGTTTACGTTTTTACCAGTCGCTTTATAGGTGTTAACGAGCGGCTGAAAAGAGTGTAAACCTAGGTAATTGCCGTAAAAAAGGCTACGAGAGTACGTCGCGTTAAATAATGTAAGGTCAACACTTGAGGCGGGGCGTGTTTTATCCTCGCTACACCCATATGTTTAAGGGACCTACGGGCCATATAACTGATAAATAAGAAACGTAATATTTAAGTAAGTTTTTCATAATAAGGTGGAAACGTGGGGGACTAGGTTAACGAGCAGTTAAAAAGCGTTGTTAAAAGCGATATAAAAGCTTCTAAAGGTTTCAAAACGCGTTAAAATTGAGCTGGATCATATAAATGCCATATTAAGCCATTTTATAAAAATGGCCAAAAAACTGTTAGGTAAGGATTCGGATTAGAATTTTGAAAATATATTTAAATAGGTCCGGACGTAGTCATTGATTCTTCGGTTTTGTCAATATTAATACGTTTATTTGGTACCCGCTCATTAACGACTTATACTCTGATACATTCGTAAAGTAAAATGAAAATTTAAGCACATTTATGGGCTCAGCGTAAAGTCTTATCGTTATATTTAGCTGATTTAAAACGCGATTTGAAGGTATTAAGTATTACGATATTAGAAAAGTTTAAAAGCGGCTCCTACTTTAGGTAAATATAACCCATCTATTTAACTAAAGCCTGCCGTTTCGATTAGCTATAATGTCGGGTACGTCCGACTTAGGGTTTGTTACGGGCCTATAATATAATTTCAACCTAATATTCCGGTTTTGCCTCGCCATCGATGATTTTAATAATTATAACTCTCGGTTAAAAGTTTCACATTTACTGGCTTTAAAGCGGATCTAAAACGGTTCGTATGACTTAAATTATATAAAATCGGGGATTCTTTTCACCCTGTATATTAAGTTTAATTATATAGATATCTATTATATGCGTTGCTTGATACTTATCATAAAGCGGGTTTGACCTTTTTGAAAATTTATCTAACTTATAATTTCTAAGGAAAAGCTAAATGTTGTTGCCAACTCGATAACGTTTTAAAGGGGATCGCCGCTTATTAGCGGTTTTCTCCATACGTTATTACGTAACCAATATTACAGCTAACGCGAATTCCGTAACTATATAAATCCTTTAAACAAAGTTTTTAACCCTTATGTATAATGTTATAACCAAAGCAAAAGAACGTTATACCGATTATATAAAATTAACGTAATGACCGTAAATTAAATAAACGGGTTAATGCTAATAGTAATCGTATTTTCATTATTGTGTTAATTAATAGCCGGGTAATAAACGGGTTTAATCGAATTAACTTTAAAAAATAAAGGAACGTAAATATGTAAAGACGTTTTAATTTATGCGATTGGTTGCGCCGTCGGTTTCGGGGTAAAAAATAGTACTTAGGCGTTACTTCACCCCAATTAGGTCCTAAGTCGTCTTTAAAACCTATTGGTTCAAGTTAAACTATAGTCGTTAATAAACATACGCGGAAACCTATAAAATCACTAATAGAAAACTTTAAAACCATTTCGCGTAAGTCTTGGCATTTATAATAGTTATAAACTCGAAGATAACAGCTGTATTTAAACGGTCCGTGATAATTATAAAGTAACGTAAATCTCTAATATATTCCGAGGGCAGGTTGATTATAAAGTCGATAAAAAGTTTGTCTTAAAGTCGTTTAGGAACCGAGAAAGGGTTAAAAATCCCCCTTTTTCGGTGTTTCTAATAGATTACACGATTATAAACATCGTAATTACGGAAAAAACGGCGGACTATACGATATAGGTTGGTCCAAAAATACGTTTTAAAAAAATAACGATAGTAACGTCGCGGTCTAGGTAACCAATGAAAAGTAAATCGTAGATAGATTAAATTAGCGCGGTAGTAAGCGACTCGTAAGCAGGTACTTAAATACGATCGTGGACCGTAACACACCATTATCGTTTACCAAACATTCCGAAATCGAAACCTTAAATGTATGGTTATCGTTCGTACGAATATCCGCTGGGAAATATCGGTCGTCTATACGTACCATACGTTTTAGTCGGGGGTAGGTGATATAGTGTGTAATAACTACATTTGAATAGCGTTAAAAGTCGATACTGGGGAAAAGTTTTTGGCTCTTCGAAATTAATTAGTTATCGATAATTAACCGGAAAACGTACGTACGCGGGAGTGGCTTGTAAACGGATTATTCGGGAAATAATAATGAGATTTTTCGGCCTAAATGAGATAAATCTGAAAGGTGTTTAGAAATATCTTAGTCTCGTTATAATAAAGTATCGGGTAGCGTATAATCTACTACTTTATTGTATACCAATCGAAAACGGAATTGCGAAATTCGTTTAAATTAACAGACCTTCCAAAAGTTTCCGTATGGTTATTAAGTACTTTAAGTTTTAATAGTTATTTAAAATCGTAAATAGGCGTACCGTACCCCGAAGCTCTACGTTTCATGCTTTTAAACAACTTATAATTCCAAGAAGCTCCTAGTTGTGAATTTCGTAATTACATTTAGCGAGTGATAGGCGACGGAAGTATTAGGTTGTTGGACGTTAGTTACTGTAGTCTTCGCGCTAAAGAAGGCGGAGTCTTAGGTATTAGTCAAAACATTCGGCTTTGAGAAATGTATTATGGTTAGGATCATATTAGGCAAATATAGATTTTTTTTTAAAAAAAGCTAAGTTTAAGCCGTTCGAAAGTAATTTGTTTTTTACAAACCCCTCACTAAATAGGGTAACTTTACAGGTTAACACAAGTTGTAATTCGATATTATTCGAATAGTCGCGAATGAAATGTCGGTAAAAATTTTCGAAACAAAGGAAACCTCGTACTTTTAAAACCATCGTCGAAGCTGTTCATTCCTAGATAACGCGTAGCTTTTCTAGGCATATACGTATGCCGACGTTAATTTCTATAACGAATTTTGAGTATTTAGTCTTTTCAATACCTAATTCGCATTCGAAAATGTTTAGGCTAAGTCTTGTAACATTCAATGCGTTAAGGATTTATTTAACCTTAATTATGTAGTTATCGAAAGTACCATTTAGGTAAAAAAGAATATTATTATGGTAAACGAAATGAAAATTATTGAGAAAAAGGAGAAACAAATTATTAATAAACTATTAAAATGTAATAAAAGAGTAAAAAAAGCTGAAGGGGGTAAGAAGTTACTCGAAAAGTCCAAAACATATATAAAATAAAATTTTCCATTAGTCTCCTTTTTTTATACGAATTTTGTAGAAAACGGCTTAAACATTCAGCTGGTAAACCACTTAATTTACGAAATATTCGTAAACGTCTTTTTTATAAAAGTCAACGAGTAATGATTTGTTTTATAATAATATTAAGCCGGTGGTAATTAATATAAAATCATAACCACTATTTAGGTTTTTTTTAAAAAAAAATACTGGGACGCCTGCCAACAAGTTGCTTACTCGAATATAGCTTTAATTAAATAGTTCGGTTAACGATTTACGTAATATAAGGAGTTCTCTACGCGATATCCAGTATTAAGAACCTTACGGGACTTTTAAAGGTTGGCTTTAATTAAAGATGCGGAGGATTATTTCGTAATTTACTTTAAAACGATAAGGGGGTAACTTATCGCTAAGGGTTTTATGGAATAATGGGGTGAATTTCTTAAGGTCAGCGGAGAGTTTATCGTAAACGAAAACGAATTGTTTCGGGGCGAATGTTTTACTAATATCTTCGATGAAAATGGCGACTAGTTGTGTAGTAATGGCTCGGTCCTTACGGGATTGTCGTAGGATAACGTGGAATATAAAGGCGCCGACCCCTTTCGGCGTTTTTTAGACGAGCGCGAATCTCTGTTTTTAAACGCGATAGTGACCGGCTCGTTTTAAAATTAATATATATTTTATGCCGTTGCAAATGACTTATTATTATTTCATTTAAAGTGAACTTAAAATAACCTCGTATTATAAAAAGAGGACGATATAAGCTTATATCCGGTAATGTTATTTATCGAGATCGATATTTAAGAGGGTTATAAAGGAAATGAGTTGCAAGAGAGAACCGAGTACGTGATACGTAGCTTCGCCGAGTTATTCTAGGGAAAAAGGAAAACTCGGTAACTTTAAACGATCGGTAAGTTACTTATTCGTAACTTTAAAACATTTACAACCTATACTTATTAAATAGTGGATAAAACGATTAGAATTACAAAGTAAATTTACTTTAAATAGGGAGTTGTTTAAAAGTTAAAACGAATTTACCGAGTTGAATTATAGTCATGTTAACTCTTATACACAACTATATATAGAAGTTACGCTTTTCTTTTTTCGAAATCGATAAGATCTTTGGTCGAAGTAAAATAAATTCCTGTAACGACCTTAACATTAAAGCTGTTGGGGCATTACTCTAGGTCCCATAGGCAGGTACAGATACAATAACCGTCCGCGTCGTAACGCAAATATAACTAAAGGTTTTTACGGTGGGAAAGTTCCGAGTGATTAATACAAACGGCGTGCCGCTAAAAAACGGCTCGAAAGGCGTTTACACCAGTTATGATAACTTCGCCCTAATCATCCCTAACGGGAGCGTTACCGCTGTTATTCCCACTCCGGGAGACGCTTTCAATAATAATAGTATTGGTATCGTCGTAACGAGTACCAAAATTGTAAAGGGGTCCGTCGATAAGTTTAATCCGAACGACTAATTTATTATAATCCGTAGCCATGTCGAAGGAAAGCAACGTATTGGTAAGTATATTATTAATAACTTTCTTCAAAATAATGAGTTTAAGGGCGGATTTCTAACCATACCGCTAACTTCCGTGAACAAAGCTTTCCAAACGTTAAAAAAAACGTAAAATTGTTTTTGAACTTCTTACTTTATACTCGTAAACCGATTAATAACTGTTTAAGACACATTAAGGTCGTATTAATAAGCGCGGAGAATAGCTATAAAGTTGTCAGTATTACTAATACCGCCGTCACCTTCGCGGGTATAATAACTTTTTATAATAATCTTTGTAAAGCTTTCTAACTATTAAAAAAGAACGTTAAAGTAATAGTTTTTTATGCCGATGAATTTCTGATTCCGTTGTAATTTGTGTATTATCATGATCTTTCATATAATGAATCGTAATTTAATATCGGAAAACTTAATATATTAGTTACAAGGCTTACATTTAAGTCGTTAGCGCTCGTCGAAAAAGGTGTTAATATCGTTGGCGAAGTTAAAATAGTTCGAGTTGTTATAGTCTAAAAAGTTAACGCGGTCTCCGATAAAAAGCGGTATAATGGTAACGTCGTTTATAATGTACGTAGAGAAAACCTCCTAAATAAGAAGTTAACCTGAGGATATAAGCGTATCGACAGCTTCGAATTGTCGGATTATATTCGTTAAAGCGTTTAACACGTCGTTATTTCGTTATTTTAGGTATAAAGCGTATTTTCGAACAACTTAGTCCCGATCGATAAACTTTACATGTAAGGCGTCGGTAAAACGTTCGTATTAATCCGTAAAAAGATTTCATTAAGCCGTTAAAACTCTTTAAAGTTGTTTTTTTAACTCGCGCTTTAAAAAATGGCTCTAAGACTTAGGAGTTTCAATTCGATAGGTAAAAAGATAAAAATATAATATTAGGATATAACCGTTAAAAACAGTTAAGACGCCGTCAGGAAAAGATCGAGGTTTATATGTAAAGGGGCTAAAGCCGGAGCTATCGTTTAAGGTAGTCGGATTCTATTTATAAACCTCGATGAAAAAGGGAAAGAGAAGTCTCGACTAGAGAGTGGCTATGGAGCTAAGATTGTAAAACCCCTTCTCCAGTCACGTAACGTGTGGAAGCGTGTCTCCAAGCGGCCTCCTCACTGCTTTGGAGCATCGCAGGAGCATGTAGAACTACTAGGGTTGAATCCCTGGTAATAATGGCCAGGCACTAGCCTATAACATTAACGGATTGTTGCGTCCAACTAAAGAAGTAAGAAATTCGTGAAGCTTGGATGAAACGGAAAAGAAAAAATTAAACCTTGAAAGATACCTTTATTACGGCCCCGATTCTGGTATATTTTGATTTAAATAGGCTAATAATCATAAAAACCGACTACTCGGAAACGGCGTTAAAAGAATGTTTATCGTAATGGGATTAGGATAGCATTTTGAAGCCAATAGCTTATTATTTCGTATGATCAACAAATGCTAAACATCATTATACTATTTAAGATAAAATGCTTATCGCGATAATATCCTATTTGAAAACGTGGTCTTTCGAATTACGTAGTATTCGTACTCCGTTTACGATTTTAACGGATTACAAAGGATTGAAATATTTGTTTTTTACAATATTTGATTGAGAAATGTTAGTCTAAATAAACTGAAGTCCTTTCACTTTTTAATACCATTTACGGTATAGGTCCATAACTTAAAGAAATAGTTTGGTTACGTTAACCTACAAATTACAAAATAAAACCGAAGTTAAGAAACGCCGTACGCGAGTTTTTTATTTTATTTATATTACAATAATAGACATGGTAATAATGTACATATGCATTAAGTGAACATAAATTACGGTGGGTTATATAAATAAATTTGATAAAACAGAGGCTTAGTTGTTAACTCGCGACGATAATAAATTTAAAGGTGAGTCGAAGGTTTGAAAAAGGTCGCTGAAAGCGGGATCGACTCGGGCCGGACACGCGCTCGGGTCGTTATCGAACATAATACCGGGGTATTTTAATACAACTAAACCGGTAATATCGTTATGAATCCGGATTGCGTTAAATCCGCTAATATCGTTAACGTCGCGTAATCGCCGTATTCTTGGCTCAGGTACTTTAACAGAATTGTAACGTTAAAAAGTGGCGAACAATCCATTATATAAGGTTTGCCTATTAGCGGTTTACGAAGGAGTGAATGGTTTTTTAATTAAAGTCCATTAATCTATACTAATCACGTATAATAGGATTAACCCACGGGGTATATTACTTTGTTATAGCCGTTTATAATTGCCCAGTTGGGAATCATTAACAACAAGATTCTTATAATAAACCTACGATTCTGTTGGAATAATATTACATGCAGTGCAATAGGTCAACTTTACTTACAGTAAAGTTGACTGTACTGTAAATGTATTGCTTTGTAGAGACTTACCGCATTGAGTGTAAGTCAAGTGAAGTACGCTTCACTTCACTCTAGGACACAGGCCAAGCACTTAGCCATACAAATTACAGTGTAGACCGGCTAGCAGTCTACCACACCTAAAACAATACATTTACTATCTGACCACGTAATACTACTGTTACTTCGAAGACCAATAGAATCGACAACATTGCAACGGCTGAGTCCTACCAAGACTAATTAGTGCTTTCTTGTCTAGTAGGTTAAGCATAAATAAGCTAAGTAAAATAAAAAGCTACTTTCTAGTTACACTTTACGGTTACGACAGCTAAGGTAAAGGAAATATTCTTATAATGGCAGGACAACAGAAAAGACTTCTGGGTTATATTAGTTTCTCAACGGCAATCTGAAAGTTAACGACGGTATCGCTACTTGAAAACAACAAGAAATCTTTATTAATCCTTTTTAAAGAAAGGTGTTGAGATTAAGCGTTAAAAGTCTTATTTGACAAGTTCGAAAACGGTTAAGTCAGTACTACTGTACGTTTTATTACTGTAAGAAAAACAACCAAGCCACACAACCTACAACAAACAACCTTCACCTTCTACTTACAACTTCTATCACCAATAACGACTTTCAACTTTACCCTCCACACCAAACCTTTGCCATACTTCAATATTTTCACTCCCTACGCTACTTTAAGCGAAATACTAAGTCATGTTGAGAAAGCCACGTCGCGCGACCTTACGCCAAGCCGCCAAGTTGCCAAGTTCTCACGCGACTTTACACCAAAAAACCAAGTCTTACATCGCCCTGAACCTTAAGATGGCAACTACCCTAGATACTTAAAAGGGAATTGACGCCCTCAGAACTACATTTACCAAGTTTTACGACGAAAACCTTGAGGCGTTAGATATTAACGAAAAATCAATAGAAAAACACCTTATCAACTTTATCGGCTACTACATAGTCGAGCACAGCAATACTAAGGACCCTAACCACGCTTTTAATAACTCCCGTAACCTTTTCGGCGACTAAACTATTAATATGTAAAACTCGATTTAAAAAGGGGTTAAGTTAAGGATCAAAGCTGAACTTAAACAGCAAAAAGTCCATATACTATTAAAGAGTACCACGAAGTTGACATAAGAACTTATCGACCTAGCTCATCTTCAAAAACGCCCTTAAAACCCTAATCCTTAAAACCCTTAAGGAAAATGAAAAGGCGTTAAGGGATCCCAACGCCTATATACACGTTTCAAAGGACCCTTAACCTACCCTCAGCTAAGTCAAGCCTCTTTATGCGCTGGCGATAAGGAACCTATTAACCTGCTCGGAAGTTCAGTACCACCACATAACAACGCAGAGTACGTTCTTAGCGGTGGCAAAACGCGTAAAAACAACAGCTATCAACGCGGCTAAAGGTATTAACGTTAGCATTCTATACCAGTTAATTAAACAAGATTTCCAGGTTTCTCAAAACTTTTAAATACCCATCGTTCCTTAGCAAATCCACCGCTAAAACCCTTAAAAACCTTATCACTTTAAATACACCTACGTTCGCGAACCTACTATAAGTCCTACTACAAAACTTTACCCCTCAAGCTAGGCGACTGGCAATTACCCTTTATACCAGGCCTCGAAACCTTTAAGATTTAAACCGCTAGGAAATATTAATTAAGCTTAGGATAATTATCGCGACTTTCTTTTAAAACATGTTAAAATAGTTAACATTAACTACAAGTTGATAACAGATTTCTCTAGGATTTGGGATAATATAAAAAAGTATAACAGGAAATTTTACAACTTTTTCGACACCAAGATAATACCTTTTTCTAAATATTTATAAGTGGATGGAGGTCCCATCTTCTGGTTTTTACTTATTATTCCCCGAATTCCTTATAGGTTACGCTAAAAACTATTATTTAACTTTCCTAACAAATGTCACCACGTTCCCTGAGATCTACGATAGTATAAAAAGCTATTTCGAATACTATGTCCACCATACGTAATACTATACGAATTGGGCCACCACGTGGTAAACTATAATAATGGCAAAAAAGAAAAAGCAAAAATCACTAAAAAATGTTTTGAATTAAATATTTAACAAGTTGATAATATGTCAAAAAGTAATAGAAAAGGCTTACATTAATAAAGCTATATTTCGCGAATAGGTACGGGCAGTTATTACGGGCGTTAACAAGTTCGAATACGCTTTATAACGCTTAGATATCACTTGTAAAGGCTTTTTAAACTAGTTGCGCTCCTTGATCGCTACCGTAATGGCACGTATACTAAACTCGTTCGGTATATATTTCTAAGTCATCAACTTTCTTAACGTAGATAAGGAAGATTTTACGGTGGTTAATTACGTTAACCGAAAATACGGGCACCTGCAACGTCTAAGGTTAAATTTATTAACCTTAGCCCCAAACTAATGGTAACACCTACTTTAACGTTAATAAGATTTAGGCGGACCTGTTAACCGCAAGTATTATTATCGTAATAGTGGCGAAAAATGTTGGATTTATAGTAAAACCGGCCATTAGTTAACTTGTTACCCCCCCGTCGAACGTAATAATATGAAAGCAACGTACTACGTTTAGTACCCTATTGTTTTGAACTAAGATTACTTAAACTAGGTAGTAGATGTTGAAAGTGATAAGTTAACTAACGTCGCTAACTCCCCTAAATAAATTAAGCAATACGAAGATACTTCTTTCGATATGGTAGCCTAGTAACTCACCAACTATGCCTTTTTATACTGTTTAAATCGTAAAAACCCTTACCTTTGTTCTAATTATACCCTTAACCCTTTATATACCTTTAACTTTCGCGATCGTTACACGGATTATATGTTTTGTAGTATTATACAAAATACTAGAGCAGTAAGGTATTTAATAGGAGGCTATTTGTAGTATATGGAATTACGAAAGGGAAACATTGTAACCATAGAGATTAATCGTTACAATATTAGTAAAGTTAAAGTTGACTTTAGCTTAGGCGAAGAATTATCGTTACTAGGGATAACAATAATTTACATTGTTATAGGAGCGATCACGTTTTATATCCTTAAGTCATCTACCTTTTTTCTACTTTGCTTAGAGGATATAAAAACTTTCGGCGTTAACTTTAATGTTAACGTAAACGAGTTAGTCAAAAACAGTTAAATGTTTTTATTCGCCTTTAAATAGAGGTACCTATAGTTTTATTTTTAAGGACCGGAAATAGTAATATTAAACCTAACGGAACCAGAGATATGTTAACTATACCGGCGTTTGAACCATCCAGTTATTAACAGACTATATAAAGTGTTAAAGTTTATAAGATATAACGATATAGAATATTTTCCCTAAAAGTTATGAAAAGGCTTTGTTACCATTGTTAAACGTATACCTAAGACTCTTAAAGATTTAAGTTTATATTAAAAGACGATGAAGACTTTAACTATAAGATTTTTGTTAATGTGTTTTACTTAAATAATAAATCTGTTTTTCACGTCGTTAATTTCGAAACTTCTTTTTACGGAGTTAAGTTTTTGAAATCCCTTTCGGAAAAGGATACGTGGAAAACGTTAAGAATATTATAAATTAACATATACCTAGGTCTATCTAACGTCGTCGTTTACGATACCGGTATTAACTTTGCGACGGCGGGGTTTCAAAAAGATGCTAAAATAATAGATATTGAGTATAAACAGGTATCTGTGGAAACCTACTGGAGTATTGGGAAGGTTAAAAGGGCATACGCCTTATTTTTCCGAACGTATAATATCCTTACGTTAGAAATTGGAAGTTTTACAGATTTGGAGGCACGTTTATAAATGGTAGCAAAGGGCTTAAACGATATTATGAGCTCCGATAGCCTGGTGCCAACGTTGCTAGTCTTTAAAGCATACCTATGCCTAACGAGTGAATTTCCGCCCTCGGTAAGTACTTAAAAATGTGTTATGGCTTATAACAAAGCTTTAAGAAAGTTGTAAAGGAAATCGGCACGTCGCTAAGTTAATAATACCCTTAATACCAAAAACAGTTCTATAACAATCGATGTGCTTACTTTGCTATTGTAAAGTAAAGTCCTCGTATGGCAGGAGCCAGGCAAATGGAAAGGGCCGTATAAGATATTGAGTATCTTAAACTTTAAAGTAATTATTGAAATTATTAACGGCTTTATGTCTTTCCGAATTATTCAGGTTCAGTTTTATATTAGTGTTACTAATGATAAAGACTTTTAAATTAAATTACTGAGTTAACACGAGTCTTTCCCACTTGTAATCGATAAGTTGATGTAATGTTGCTGGTGCCGATGACCTTCAAAAAAGATGAACGTTAAAGAGGAGGAATATACATTAGGTTGTATTTATAATACTATTTAGGTAAGCAGAAAATAAAAGGATAACGAAAACTTGGTAGTAAAACTGAGGGTATAAGGGATTATTAAGACTTCTGGTAAGCTTTTGAAGAAAAGTGATAAGGTCGAAATCGATAGCTTACTAATTTTAGGTATGGTATAATTTATGCCGAAAGTTAACTTTAACCTTGAAAACCTGAAATTTACGATCTTTAAGTCAACGATTATCTACGAGGTTAAATGAAAAATTACGGGGTAACCCCATAAAAAATTATAGCTAATCGCTGAAAAATACAGCTATTAAAATAAGGACTGGATCCTTACATAATAGTTAACGATTTAGAAGATTAATTAACGCTTGGTAATTGCCTTGGTAGTAATTTTACTAACTAAGACTAAAGGTAAGTTTACACTTAATAGCCGTAATATTACGTAAACTTACATATAGTTATTGACAAATTAACAATACATTATACTATTGGGGCTACTATAGGAACTTCGAATTCAATACCTACCAAAAACGGTAATACAATATATTAAACCATTCCATGGATTGGCTAAAGTAGGCGTTTATTGGTTTTCAACTTATCAGTGAAACTTTAAGACCCGGCTAACGATAAATTTTTAATATACGATCCGTATTTAATGGTAACGTAAGAGAAATACTTTGGTATAGTAGGTATACAAATTGACGATACCTTTTTCGTTAGGAACGGCTGATTTCATAACACTTAAATAGTAAGAGGCTAAGGACTTTAAGTTTTAGAATTACAAGCTGATGACAAAGTTAATATAAAATAACTAACTTGATTTTAATGGATCTTTAATCTGTATACTTGGTGTTAATACCGGCCTAAGATTTCGTTAGAAGGGATAAAGCGCTAATTTTTCCATGATCGATAAAACTAATAAGGTTAGGGTTTAATGGTACTTGAAATAAAGTATACAGGGTAGCTATATTATCTTCTTATACTAACCGAAAGCCTTATACGACTTATCTATTACGGTATAAGTATAAACACTAACTGATAAAGACTTTAACCGATTAAATAAGAGGTGAGAGTAGTAAGTTCAAAACTTGGATTACGGGATCAATATAATGTTAATCGATCTTTCAAACGCAAAATTGATAATTTTTACTGACGGTTTTTTCTTTTTGTAAACAATATCGACTTGTTTTTTCAAATCGGCTTTTTATTAACCCTCGTTAACGAAAATTGGAGGGAAATTAAATTTAATATTATTGGTCACCTAATTTACTAGACTTTAGTTAAGTGTAAGAGGATTATACGAAACGTATGAGCTTTGAAGGTTTACGGTATAATAACGGGTTTTAATGTAGTCATAGCACTATAGAAGATTCTTAACCATATTACCAGGTAGTTACGGATTTCTCCTCTCCCGGTTATAATCTATATCGATTCAAAAAGCCTTTTCAAATGCCCATTGAAGCTTGGAACCACCAGCGAAAAGCGCCTAATAATCGATGTAATGGCATTCCGTAAAGTTTAAGAAGGGATGGAGATTAAAGAGTTCCGATAAATCGATGGCAAAGATAATCCTGTAAATATTATAACGAAGGCTACACCAAATAAAGCACTAGAAAGATTTGTAAATAGCAATAAGCTGACTATACGTATCGAGGGCTACGTGGATAAGCCGCCCGAAAAGCCTAAATCACATGATAGCAGACAGGAAAATGCTAGCAAACTGGAATATTGCCAAGGGATTAATAATGGTGATTTATTTAAGTGGTATAGTTGAAGTTGCGAAGGGCTGTAGCGGAAGAACTTTTTATGGGAGTTAATGAATTCGGACTACGGCGCAGCGGAGTAATTAAGGTTAAATGGGGTTAATTTATATACAATCGGATGCAATGTAGTATAAAAGTCAATTGGAATTAACAGAGGTTACAAGGCCACTATTCAAGGTTAACTCGAAAAAGATTAGTTAGTTACACTAGCGTACGCGCATAAACTAAAAAGCCGCTAGCGTTAGAATAGTATTACATGCAATGCAGTAAGTTAACTTTACTTATAGTAAAGTTGACCGTACTATAGGTGTATTGCTTTGTACGGACTTACCGCATTATGTGGAAGTCGAGTGCAGTACGTTACACTTCACTCTAAGGTACGGGCCAAACACTTGGCCATACAAATTACAGTGCAGACCGGCTAGCGGTCTACCAAACCCAAAACAATACATCTAACATCTGACCACGCAATACTACTATTACTTCAACCAATCGAATCGACAACGTTGCAATGGCTAATGCCTAACAACAATCATAGTTTTATAAGTAAGTTTAAGCAGGTTAGCGTAACTTGATTCACTATTGTAAGTTAACCCTTTTAATCGTTACACCATATTAAAAGTACTAATAATCCAGACGTTCTGGATTACGCTAACCACACTATAAGGGCTAAACATGACAAAACATCGTACACCTTAACATGCATATGACTTATAACTTAGAATGACGGCTCACAGCCTAAGTCTATCATAGTTAGACGATTTAGGTCCTAATATACCAAAATCAGGGCCGTAAAAATTCCTTTAAAGTTTATAATACATATTCTCTTTACTTTATCTAAACCTAAAGTATTTTATATTGTATTAATCGGATAAAACAATTAACTCGTTCAAAGAAGTTATCAATAAAATTACAATAAAAGTTAATAAAACTTAAAAAACTTCGATTTTCTCGAATAATATATAACGACTCATATTCGAATATTACCCGGATATTTTCGGGGTCGACCCGAATACGTATCTTGACCCTTACAATAAAACCAAGGTATTTTACCGTTTGAAGCCCAAAATTACACCTTTTCAAATCCAAATTTAACTTCGTATTATGAAAACGTCTTAAAACCACGCGAACTTTCATTATATAATCCTATTTGGTATAGAATGAAAAAAACAGAAGATTATTTGGGTAAGTTATAATGAAATTATCCAAAATATCCGTTATTATATAATTGATATATCGTTAAAACGTTACCGGCGTTTCTGTTAACCTAAGAGGAGTAATTAACCATTTAAATAACTTGAACCGCGTACGAAATGTCGTTAATTCCTTTTATTAGAGTATAACCCGGATACGGTAAAACGCCGTTCGAATATCCAACTTCGTAAATTATGTCGACTTCGATAAGGCATATAAGGTCTCCATAATTAAAGGTAAAGGAAAAATGTTTTACTCGGTAATTCAAGTTAATATTCGTTAATCCATATAAAACCATTACCCCCCTCCCACAATTTGAAAATAAGTAATACTAAATTAACGACCGATAAAAATCTTATCCGAATTTAATATTTATTTATTAATTTTATAACTTGTCATCGAAATTAGTAAATTCAATTTCATAATATCGAATAGAATAACCCCTAATATCGTTTTAAGAAAAATTAATTTTTGTTTGGTTTAATGTAAATGTATTAGTACAGTTTTCCCTTATATTAGGGTAAGCCTATAGCTTTATTCTTATCTAATAAGTCGCGTAATTTTGCTACTTTTAGTAAAAAACGTAACTAATTTTTTTTTCGATAGTAATCGTTGCCATCGCTTATAAAATCCGTATTATTTCGTAAAGGCTTATAATAAGAGCTAACCGAAATTAATCCCCCGTATATTATACTTTCTCGTACAAACGTTTTACTAAACCGATAGAACCCGATTTTACTATACCCTATATATCTCCCGACGTAAGGCGAAATATTATTACGTTGATAATCAAACCTCCTTGATTATAAATTATTAAACGATTTTCACTAACGTTTAAAATTACCTAGGAATATCGTATCCAAAGTATTTCAAAAATTATATCCCGTATTATTCCGGAAATAATATATATTAAGATAGAGCTTATTTATTTATTTATATTTATACAGAACTTAGCTATTTAGATAATACACGTATTTTGTCATAACCCTAATATTGTACCAATATTTGGAAAATATAATAATTTAATTCGTTTTATCCTTCATCGTTGTATTCAAGCCTCGCTTATGATATCATTATAACTATAGTCAAAATTGATTGAAATATTCAAAAAGTAAATATTAATAAAATATATAGAAATGAGAAGTAAATACTTATTTATATATATTGTAATTAAATTAAATCCCTTTTTCTTTGATTTTGTAAATACGTCGTTAAGTTTATTTACGATTTCAACGAAACTTTATCCAGGAGTTAGAGTTTTCATATCGCCGTTAATAAAAAACTTTCATTTACATTTTCAACTTCAACCGTTTATATTTACGTAAAAGGTAATACCAGGCGGAATTTGTAAATATGTTGGTAATGATCCGACGAATTACATAACGAGTTTGGCTTAACGTTTCTTTACCGTTACCTACGTCGTTTTACGTTTTCAATCCTAAACGTGTCCCGAATGAGTTTTTTTAAAATAACTAGTCGTAATATCGAAATAATCAACAGCGATTACCACAACCCTTTAATGATAATATCTAAAAGATATAAACCCCCGTTATAACTTTATTTTTTTTATGGAAATTAAACTTTTATAAGTTTCGCTAATTACCAATTAAAACATCGTTTAAATTTTAAAAACTTTGATTTGTTGGCGAATTCGTGGTACGTTTTTAAGGCTTCAATATAATTCACCCCGTTAATGTTTACCGTAATAATTTTTTCGCGAATTCGTAATGATAAGCAAAAATATAAAAAGTTATACTTTATAGCTAAAAACTAATTTAATCCACCCGTTCAAGCTAAAAGTATCTCAAACGTTGTAACGAATAGTACATATAGATCTTTATCGTTTATAATTAATCCCTTTCATTTAACCAATACTTTATCATCATATTAAGGGTCGTTAAAAATAACTTTAATATCATTGAAAAACTTATTTATATTATATATACCTTCGTGTTAGCAAGCTTCGTAATACGTTATAATCGCCTACTTTACCGCTACCATATAATAACCTTATTTGTAAAAAAGTGTATACCGACCTTTTTGAATTTATATTTTATCCGCTTCCTATATAAATTTCGTCGTTTGACGCGTCGTTGCCTACGTAAAAATAGATCCGTGGAATTACGATTAGTTATATCGTTTTCATTTACGTTAAACCAATAAAAAGCTAATACGAATTACGGTTAATTCAGCTTGGAATTATTAAATTTTAATTACAACTTAAGCGAAGTTAAACCTAAAGTCAATAATTTAAATCGATTAACTCGATTATTATAATTGTTTTATAGTAAACGCGATATAGCTTGCAGTATTTTACAAACGAAAAATATCGGTTTAAGTCAGCTCCAAAAGGGTAAAAGGTATATTTGTAAAGGTGGGAAGTTAGGTATTTGTTAACGGATTATTCTTCTAGATAACGTTAATGTATAATGTAAAATTATTAACATTTATTATCAATTCGTTTAATATAAGTGATACTTTATTGAAAACATAGAAAAAAACATTAATAATATATAATAATCCGACTTGTGATAATAAACTAAGTAGGTACCAAATGAAGTTTACTATTAATGTATAATGGAATGCTAAAAAAAAAGGCTACCGTGGCTTACCATATAGGACCTATAAGCATAGCTAATGCCTAGCCCGTCATATACTCTTATACGTGCTGTATACGGTCCGCGTCCGGTCCGCGTCCGGACTTGACCCGAACCGGGTACTGCCTATCTCGTTACGTACACAGTCACGTAACCTATAGACTCAATGGCCAATAGCCTGGATCCATAATGATAATTCTATTAACATTATAACGAAGGCATCATTAAATAAGGCCCTTAAAGGGTTTGTGAATAGTAATAGACTGATTATACGTATTGAAGGCTATACTAATAGGCTACCTAACAAAGCTAAGTTATGTGTTAGCAGACAAGGATGTATTGGTAAACTAAAAGATCATTAAGGGAATGAAGCTAGCGATAGCAACTTTGTTAAGTAGTATGTTTAAATTGGAGGTAATCGTGAGATAACTAACCTATGTGGGTTAACTAAAATTGATAAATATTTTAACTTACTTTAATTAAAAAGGTTAGTGGTAGTAGGGGTAGTAATAGCTTAATTAATTTTCGTGGGTTACTTAAAGTAGTAGATGGCTTAACTCAAGTAGATTCAGATGGCTAATGGTGGTAATAGGCTAGTACGCGTAAGTCTATGGCGAAAAACTTGTGTACGGGAACTGATAAAGTTGAAATTCGAAGCCGTGGGGTAATTAAAGCTAATTGTGGTGAATTTGGGTACGAAAATTAATTGGGGTTAACATGGATCTAATTAGTGAACGAGGATATAATCTAGTGGTCCGGAAAAGATTGGTTAAACAAACTAGCGTGCGCGCACAAAACAAAAAGCCGCCAGTGTTGAAATAGTAGTAAATGCAGTGCAGTAGGTCAACTTTACTGACAGTAAAGTTGACTATACTGACTGCAAGTTGAGTGTATTGTTTTGTGGGTCTACTGTGTTGATTGCAAGTCAAGTACAGTATGCGCCCACTTCAGACTAGGGCACAGGCCAAGCAATTGGCCATTCAAATTACTATGCAGACCGGCTAGCGGTCTGCCAAACCTAGAACAATACATCAACCACTTTCAATGCAGCACCAGTTACTTCGACCAATTTCGAATCGACTGCGTTGCAACGATAAAGCCCTACCAACAGCCTTGTTGATCATTCTAGGCCTACCCGCAACGCCGCATCCTCCTGGCTATGCCCGCCTACTTACACAACCACAATCCCAAGCTCACCCTTCTCCCCTCGCAACCCAACGCCGAACCCGTCTGTACAACTAACACCCGCCATAACTGCAATAATCTCGCCTAGATCCGGTGGCTATTGTTGTACCCGCCGACATCAAGATAACCACCATGGATGAGTAAAGCACGGTTACCCCAGGTGGCAGCCCATGCATCATACCAAGGATCCTGGTGGTTATGAACCTGTTGGAACTCCCGGTTGTGATGAATCTCCCGGTTGTGTAGGTGGTGGTCGCTCACTTGTCCCGCCTGACAAGTCGGCCGACAGTTCGAGATGTTGCTGGCACAGATTATCGTCATGAGTTTTCAGGATCGTTTTGTCGAGCTTGTATTTGCATCTTGTGTTCCCTGGGGGGGAGTTAAGGACGAAAGTACCCAATACCACGCCATGCTTTCGACTGAGGCGGACCCTGACGTCTTTGTCATACAGGTTGTGAAACGAAAGGGTGGCATCATCACGCTTAGTGCAATGCGGCTTGAACATTTTGAATGCCCAGCTATCAAACCCCTGTTCGCTTGACGTATATATTTGGAAAGTCTGGTGGAGGGTATCGTTCCATGAAGGCTTCCATGTAATAGTGGGAGTACATTCCCCAATTTCAACAACTGCAGCGCAGATCAAAGGATAGTATACGACGGCATAAGCTAGGGTCAAAAGAAAAGGCGGCATGACGATGGATGTGAAAAATAAGATTGATGTGTACGTATGGAGGATAGCGCGTCAATGAGAGTAGGGACTTGACCTTTTATAACTGTTATCGACTCTCGTGGTTGTATACTATGGTGGTGGTGGAGTAATAGAAAGCGTCCATGTCGTGTGTACATGGTCCGTGCAACCATCTTAACAGGGATGCATTCTATACCTGTCCCTACCTGACAAGGGGTTTTCTAATTAATACGTTACCATAGTAGCGCTTGTACACCTGACTTGTCAAAACACTGCCCCCTTTAGAAACCTTGATTGTTTGACGAGTCTCGGTACGCCAGAAGTCCTGAAGTTCTTCCTCTTAGGGCCTCATTTCGACTGTTCGACTTCTCATAGGAAGGTCGCCGCATAGGCTAGTCATTTAGCGAGGGTATTGAATCAACGAACGTGAACGCATGGCGGGATGACGCATTCGGCAGATTGCCTGGCTGGAGCATTCGGTTGCATTGAGGGCAGCCTGGGAGGACCCTTGTCGATGCCAGAGGTTATTGCTGAAATTGGATCCTGAAACTGGACTGCATGGGGGTAACAGCGTTGATCCGGCCGGCACGGCCGCAGTAGCCATGGTATTGATTTAGTTTCAAGATTGGTGTTTTCGTTGGAATAGGAACCCGCTTTTTTTGGTTACGAAAGGGCTTTGTTTCACATAGTGTCAGCATTTGATTGTCCGAGTCTATGTGTTATGACCCAGATAGCGGTTAGTTCAAGAAACAGGCCAGTATGACAGCTAAACCACTTAAAGCCTGAAGTCCTACACATCAGGCGGGGTTATCGGAATCTCTTATATCAGCGATCCAGGTTAAAGTTACCATCGGATCATGGATATTCGACAAACCTTAATAAGCACCAACGAGCAATACGAAGCAAAGCAATCCTAATCTAAAAATAATATCAAAGTATAAATATGTGAGGACACTGTTGGCAGGTCTTCATGTGGCTACGGTTGATGATTCGAATTGTTGGTCGAAGAAATAAGTTGTATGTGTTGATATGATTATATATCCCTATAGTTAGTAAGCGGTCACGCTGCAGGGTGCACTTTTGTAGAGTACACGGTAACGTGCCACGCCGCAAGATGCACTCTTGCAAAGTGCACGATAACGTACCACGCTGTAAGGTGCACTCTTGCAAAGTGTAAGATAGCGCGTTACGCCCCAGAAGGGACGTTGGCAGAGTGTATAATAAGATGCCACGCTCCGGGTAAAAGTTTATAAATTCTCACCTAAAGCATACACTCTCCAAATACCTGTTTTCATTTTTTGTCGGTAAGGTTTCTATTCACGTGAATGTAAATGAAGAATAATTGTAAGATTAATATTGTAGTAAAGATAGATGATTCGGTCAGAAAGAGGCATTCAGAGAGTGGACGCCACGGATGGGAGGTTATAAACCTCTCATCCGGGCAGTGGCCCTTTTGCCATAAACTCTGGAATACCCTTTCAGACCGCGCCACGTAAAATACACTTCGTACCTTGTAAGAGAGCAGCCTGTAACGTGACACGTTATCATGTACCCTGTGGGAATGCACCTTGTAATATAGTATAATGCTACTTGAAATGTATATTAGCTGTAGGGGTATATAGTAATATTCACGTAGGTAATCTTTTTTTCTTTTTTATGTCTTTCGTACCGATAACTTAATAACGACAGTATAATTGTAACGAGTCCGTATACATAATCTTGTAATAATAGTGTAATTACGGTACAAATTGCAAAGGTCTAAATTAATAGCTTTTGTAATAATAATATGGTTACAGTACCATTTGCAAAAGTTCAAATTAGTAGCTTTTGTAATAACAGGATGGTTGCAGTGCCAAATGTAAAGGTTTGAATTAGTAATTTCTAGCTGTAGAGGTCATAATAGCAAAGTCTTTAGTTAGTATAATTAATAGGTAGCGACAGGGTTATTGATAAAATATTTTATTATTTCTAACCGAAGTGTAATTACGTATGTATTACAAGGGTAATTATGTAAAGGTGATTACGCCGTTACATATTTTGAGATGATATAAAAAATGTATCGTTATCGGCTTAGGTAAAACCTCTTTTCTTTCCCTTTTAAGGTGCATATCCAAAGTCAGTGTAGAGCCCTATTCCAATCTAAATTAACCTTTATTTTAATGAACTAATCCAAACCGCTTCGATAGGTAAGTTATTCGACTAATACAAATTTACTAACATTACCTTTAATCAAATGCCGCATAAAAACAGGTTTATAAAACATTGTTTAACGCGTAAACACCGCCGCGCCACTACCGCCGCCACTGCCACCGATACCCCTACCATTAATAATAGCCCGTCCTCGTCGAGCATTATTTCTTTAATAACCGCCTTCTCCCCCGGCCTCATTATTTGCCATCACCGCTGCCATTGAAGCCACTACCCACCTTTCTCCCTTCCCCCCCTCCCTCTTCCCCCTCAGCTCCTAAAGAGAAAAGCGAAGGGCTTTTAAGATTATAAATCTCACCTTTTCCCCGCGAGTAAAAACTCCTTTACTCGTAAAGACCTCCCGACATTACAAACGCAACCTGGTAAAGCTTCGCCACGATTTGTATTCCTCAAATCCATCCATTTATATACATTTAATATTCTTTTAAATAAAGAGCACAAGGTGGACCTCCTCCGCCGCCTTGAATTCCGCATCGCTAGGGTACGCCGCGAAGCCTCTCTAACGCGTAAAGCGTTAAAGTGACGTACCTGAGTTCGTAGTCTTGGGCCGCTAATAAATACACTTTACGTACCATGTATCGCATCTGCGACCGCGGGCAAGTCCATTAACAATTATTATGAAAGCGGGGGTTATTCAGCCTGTTATTACTGTTATGGACGAATTGATAACGAATATGCCCCAGTTTTGTTACTCCTAAGGCTATAAGCCAAGACTATGTTACGTGTCCATCGACTTTATAATAAGTTTTGATTAAATATTTGAAATCCCCTGTTCTAAAAAAAGTAATATTCGGAGCGTTTCAAAAAAACTACTGGAGTTGTAAATAACTAAAAAAAAAACCGATACTAATTAGTAGTAGGTATTAACTTGCGAACTAAGAAGTCGACAGCCGTTATTACCGCCTGGAAGCGGGGCCTACATATATATTACATAAGCGAGTTCGATGTTGTTATTTCGTGTCGCCGTAAAAAGTGTAAAGACCTCCTTATGCATTTGCCTAAGGGTATACAGTACAAGGCGTAAGGTTACCTTCTTGTTAACGTCGATAACGGGGTCGATAACGGTAATAACGATAACGCTAATATAAAGAGAAAGGACGACGTGGAGGATAACGGGAAAGCGGTGATATCGCCTTTTCCATCTCCTTTAATAGTAAATAGCTACTTTTTATATCCAGGCCAGCTCGCTTGGCCATAGTATAATACGCTATAAAATAATATTATTACTTTTTTATAAAAACAATTGTAATACGAGTAATTAATATAACTCAAAATACATGAAATATAAATAGATAAAATATCAAAAGCGATACAATATCGTAAATTTGAATAGAAAAGAGTAAATAGTGAAATATGTAATAGGGCTGAAGTACGTAAAATGAAAAGAAATAATATGTCGGAAGCGACGCGAAATGATAAATTTAAGTAAAGGGAAACTCGTAAGGTTGGCGTATGTGTAAGTCATGGACCGTAATATAATTCAGAAAGCGGCGCGAATAGTAAATATCGAATCGCTTTATATATAGAAAAGTGATGTAATAATTTATTAAGGTTGTAAAACCTTTTTACCAATTTTAACAAATAGTGCACTTATTAATATTAGTGTTTTTAATAATTCGTTTGGGATAACCTCAATTATTACGTCTGTTGAAATGAATTTTTCATCGATTAATTGTGTTTCCTCAATTTCCCGGCGTTTATATAATTCGCGTAAGGTTATACGATCGATTATTAAATATTTCTTATTCGTAATACGCAATTTTACAAAATATTTATAAAGTGAAAAGGAGTGAATATATATAATAAAAAGGATAAAACGTAAATTAAAGTTGGAAATAATTATCCGAATCGCTATTGCTATAGTAATTCTCGAATCGAAATCTTTAACTATATTTTGGATTTCCAAAGCTAAAACGCTTCTTATTACCCGCTTATACTTAATAAAGTTGTAATAAATAATAATTTCACAGGATATAAAGCCGTTTCAGGCGGGTATTTCGTTTCCGAACCCTAAAACGAAGCTAATTTACGAACCACAGTCGTTATTATAGACAAACAATCCTTTTTTAAAAATGAATAGTTTTATAATACGTATGTTTAATAGTATAAACTTTAAATAATAGTTTGAATTATATATTTGCTATATAAAGCGCTTGTTAAACGCATTATATATATTGTTTAATGAGGCGGTTTAGTTTTACGGGACAACCCAAAAGTTGAATACCACTTCTGGTTAAGTTATTAAAACAACTTAAACGTCACATAAGCGTTAACATCTATATTCATCGACTCGCTTTACGTTATTTAAAAGCATATAGACGATTTTATCTAATTACCCTTTTTGTATAAAGCCTAAAACGCCGTTCTAAAAAGTGATAGTAACGTAATTAAAGTTAATAATATAGTTTTCCATTGGGTACGTCTTAAGTTTTCCCTTTAGGTCTGCCTCTAAAAATTTCCTGTTTTTTAATTTGGAAAACAACACATTGGACAGTATTGGTAGATCGTCTGTTGACACACCCGTTAATACAAAGCCGGTAAAACAAACTATTAATAATAATATATACGAGTCGAAAGTTAAATTAATTACTTTAAACTTTTTTTTATGATACCTTTGATAAATATTATACCAGTAAACCACAGATTTAATCAAGTCTTGAAAAAGTTTTATAATAGCTAAGATTGTCTCAGATAAGTAGTATTTTTTAAAATCTATAAGAAAATCGGTGCGAATACATCGTTCAAACTGTTTTTAAACTATGTGTAAGTTTATGTAACATTACGAAGTTTAATATATAAATTTGAAGAGGTATTTAAAGAGGTTATAAATATAAAGATTCATTGGTAGTTAGCATATTATAAATCAAAGACTAGGATATAAGTTTTTTTTTTTAGTGTCATCAATATATACTTCCATAATTAGGCGGTTTTTTCGTATGATTTTCTGATTTTACCTTTAACTTCATATACGAGGCTAATGAGAAAAATCCTATTAATTCCGTAAATATTTAGGTCAAACCATCTAAAGCGAAAAATGCTCTAGTTGATTAAGTTGGAGATTTTTAATTAGGTGGATTATTTGAATGGGGCGCTTGGGGTAATAATAATACCGTCGTAATGAAATTTTAAGCTAAACTCACGGTCTGCCATTTCCTTTTGAGAAATAAAAGAGTTTACGGTAAAGGACCTGAAACGTTTTTTAGTCTTTAAACTAAAAGAGAGGCTCCGACAGTAAAGTATTAGTAGGGTTAATACAAATAAACCCTTTTTGTATAGCAAGAGCGGGTAGGAAGTATAATCCAAGGGGTGGGCCGGATTTAAAAACGTTTTGGATTCGCTGTTTTAAAAGGTATCCCGTCGGTAATTTTAATCTGATTGTGGTTCTAACCTGATTGTGGTTCTAGGTCGCTTTGATCGATATCTTTTTATATTTTCGTACTCTGGTTTAACGAAACGAATTTGTACCGTTTAATAGATTAATAAACATTTCATAACCCTTAAACCCGTTAATTTTTCACAAGTTAATTCATTTGTCCTTAGTTTTCTAAACCAGAACTTCAGATTATAATATTAGATTAAAAAAACCAGTCTTACGTATGCTATTCCTTATAACCAACGCTTTAAAAACGTCGTTCTTAGCCCGTAATAAACGTAAAGTTACCATAAACTTTGCTATAGCATTCGCTTTTTATACTGTAGTTAATGATAGTATAAAATTTGTATAAATCCTTAGGTAAGTATTCAAAATAAAAAGCGTAGGGATAAGCCTATTCAGACTCAAAGTATTAATAACGACGTTAAGCGCTATTTATAATATTAATTCCTTAAAACTCATACCCTTTAACGTTTTGGATAATACCGTACATACCTTTTTACGCGATTAATTATACCGTTTATACGTGCTAATAATTTATAGTAATTTTCCTAAGATTTATTTATATTCGTTACCGGCGATCCGAACATTAATAAATTACTTTGTAAAGTTAAAGGTTGTACTCACGTCGTAGGTAATTTAATTCGGAAGCCTTGAATAAATGTTGAACCAATAATTAATGAAAGTATTTTAATAATTTATAACGAAAACATTTCGTAAAAATTTGACGGCATAAATTAATATTTTTGCGTTGACAGCGTAAAGTATCAGTTGGTTATCTCAATATATAATATTCATAAATATCTCGTAATTAAAGTTCACGTCGTTTTCAAGGCGAAATTTAAACCTCTGTAAACCTTGTAAGTAGAATTGGTAATTATAACAAAAAATTCGATAGTTTAAAATACATTCTTCTCCATATTATTATATCCTACAGTGTTGAATAATCGTAAAAGTCGTTTTATAATCAGGTATTCGTATCGGCGGTATAATATATGTAATTTCGGCTACTTTAGGTAAATACCTTAATTATACGTATTTCGGGGAAAAGCTATAAGTAATCGAACTTAAGACGAAGCGGTACAAATACGTTATCCGAGACACAAACAATTAAATCAATCGTATTTTGGACCTTCATTCCTAGTTTATTCATATAGATTAATAAAAAGAGACATTGTGTTTTAAAATCCATTACGTAAAACTGAACCTATTCGGATAGTGTATTTATAACAATTATTCCAATCGACAGAGTTTTACCTTTACTAAATAAAACCTTTCGATGTTTTTTATGCAATTAAACTAAAACTCCCAAAACATTTATTACAAACGTATAAAATTATTATTCTTCAGCCGTCAAGATTTCGATTACTCCAGTATTAGGTATAATAATCTGAAATCTATTACTATATTTATTTAAAAGCGTAAATTTCAATGCTGTATAGACGTTCAATACTTCATTTACACCATTTAAGCTGTAATATAAAGGAAGGATACGTTTTATAGGTTTGTAAAAATGAGTTAAGCGGTTTTATCATCGTAGGCTGTTTAATAGATATTATTACCGTTAAATTCGTCTTGTCTTAAAGTATGTTTATAAGTGTAGGCGTTAAATTTATTATTTATACCTTTGTATTCGTTTATATATATTGCAAAATTAGCTTTTATCCGGTATTTAAATATGAAATCAGGCTAAAACTATCGTTTAATGCAAATCGACTCGTAAGCGTAGCAATTAATAAACTAAAAGCCGATTTTATCGTCTATGATATATCGCTTCTACAAACTTATAAATCTTCATATACTTTTTCATAAATATTATTATAACCGCGGTACATTTCGCATATTACAGTACGATTATTCTTGCTCTTTATTACCAAGGCTTTTTACCTGGTACCTTTCTCCCTGATAGTTCTACTTTAGGCGCTCGTTTTGTTTTAGATATACCTTCAATCTTCGATCTAAAACGTAATGAATAATTTCGGCGAGGTTTACTTTAGTAATCTAGCCCTCGCCTTTGGTTTCATTGGCTATAAATACTAATCCGGAGCTCGTTAATCTACATATAAAGATTTTAACCCATATTTTAAAACTCTTATAAAAAGCCTTTAGGTCTTTTTTAAATTGAAATAATATGGAGTTGAAATTTAGGTTTTCGCGATATATTTTGATTATTACTTAGATAAATAGTTTATCACATTAATATTCTGGTTCAAGAGCCGTTTAATGTTTTCGAAACTTCGTTGATAAAAATGTCAGTACATTTTATAAGTTTTTATTATCGTTTTCCCATCAATTCTTCCTGAACTTCCAAATTTTACTAATTTAATCATTAACATTAAACTAATAATTGATTTTTATATTGAATTGGAATTTTAGGCGTTGATAAAACTTAGAAAATATATACACCAATATAAAATAATATATCATCTACTTTTTGACCTACCTAAATAATATACCTGGTAAAGTAACGTGAAATTAATTTTTTTCAATATTGAATCTTTTATATATGTTCAGTATTATACGTATTTTGTTATTAAACAAGACCTAGGGTTCTCAGTAATGATTTTAGGCTTCAACATAACGTCTGAAGAAGTTCAAAAGCTTCATAAAGTCGTTTTTATTAATAGGAAGGAGGTACGGCAAAAATTACGGTAAGGTTTGTAATCAATATATATATATTTATAGGATATGTATTGGCGTTTCACACCGCTTATTATATCTTTAAACGGTGTGTTTCTTCTATTTGGGTTGTTTTTATCGTAATTAAGTTGGTTATTAACGGTATCCGGGACATAATTTCATTTTTGGTTTTATTGAAAATCATGTTTCAATAAAGGTTCTTGTTTAACCCTTGTTATAAATAATCTCTATAACGCTTCCTCCTTTTCTGTAGATTCCTTTAACTTCGTATCTATTTCGCGATGAGCATTTAGGTTCGTTAAACGTTTCTTTTCTATTTACGAAAGTTTTTCTCGTTCCCGGTCTATTATTTTACATAAACGTTTACAATGCTTTTTCCAACCAGTATCCTTTTACAAATTTCACTTTTATCACTTTATAGTTCAGTTCTTTTGACATTTACATAAGTTAGGCCGTTATTAACAAATCTTTTGTTATACGGATATTATTTTTATTGGTCGTTTTAATGTCTTTCTACGTAATTATTTTTGTAATATTTTGGAAATTGTGTTATCGACTATACGTTATATGTTTAACGTCCATTTCGCAAAATTCTCTTCAAAATCATTTAATAAGTCGTTTTTTCGAACTTCGCCACTAAAATAGTTAAAACCATATTAATAACATGTATATTCGTTAGAAAAAGTTTCAAATACTTTATTAATGCCTCGATTTTATTATTTTACAGGTTCAGGTCAAAATACTTTAAAATACTACTACGAAACGACGTATATATAAAAAGAGACTTTATATATTCGTTAATATTTCTTTAATTCGTTACTAGTTATGCTATAATTACTTTTGGGGTATTTACTTTTTACGTATACTCGTGGTTTTAAAACAGCTTAAATTGTTAGATTAGAATCTTAGTTGAGATTTAAGTGCGTTAAGAGTTTGAATGAAAATGTATAAATACGTAAATAAAAAGAAAATAAAGTATTTTATACTTGTTAACGTAAAAACAATTTAATAAATACGTAAATAAAGCTTATCATAGCTTGGGTAGACGTTTTAAATTAGTTTTATTAGAATTTACTAACATGATATTAACCAAACGAATAGGAAACGTCAAACATCGTAAATATCAAACTTAAAATACATGGTATAAAGTGAACATGAAAACATGGTTAGGGAAAATATAATAGGGGAAAAAAAGTATAAGTATGGGAGAGTATAATATATAATGTGTAATCTAGTATATAGAGCTTAGTTTTTATTTAGTATACGGTTCGTATTATTGTGTTATAGCCGTTTCTAGTTATTATAAGCGATTTGGATGTTATATTCATAACTGGTCTTCGGTTTCGCGGGTGCTGTAAATATTATGTTTGTAACTGCTCCTAGGTTTTCATCGGGTAGGCTCTAACGAAGGGTTCCAAAAGTTAGTGGTCTTAACTTATGTGGCCTAATACGTAATGAAACGCTCTTTCAAAAGGGCCTGAGTACGTTTAAAACGCCAAAAGAAAAGTTAACGGTTAACGTAACGGAGCTTTCAATAAATAGGACACTAACTAATTATTAATATCGTATTAAGGTGATTCTTCTTAAAGTTACTCCGGATTTTACAGTCTTATTACACTTCGGGTTATAACGACGTTCCCGCGTAATTTTATACTTCTGTAAAGTTTTATAACGCGTAATAGTAAAACAAAAATAATTAAAACCATTATAATATCTCGGTATAGATATTTAACTTCAGTTTGTCTTTCTTCCCCTCAACTATTTGTAGTCGACATAGTCGGCTACTAATAAGTGTTGGTGGGTCTCTATTTACGTAAATGTAAATGAAAATTCATCGTAAGATTAATATTATAATAAAGATAGATGATTTGGTTAGAAAGAGGTATTTAGAGAGTGCAGGCCACGGATAGGGGGTTATAAACCTCTTATTCGGGAAATGACCCTTTTGCCATGCACTCTAGAATACCACTTTCAGACCGCGGCACGCATAATGCACTTTGCATTCTGCAAGAGTGCAGCCTGCAGCATGGCATGTTATTCTGTATCCTATAGGAATGCACCTTGCAATATAGTGCACTGCCACTTGGCATGTATACTAACTGTAGAGGTATATAGTAATATCCCCACATACACTCTCCAAATACCTCTTTTCACTTTTTATTTATTTATGATTAATATTATTCTTCTTTTCACCTGATTTTACTTTAATGTATAAAATAAAGAAACTTTACCGATACTCATTAGTATCCAACTCGGTTAATTGAAAATAGCCTAGGGAAAAAAAAGATGAACTTGATTTGAATACCAATAATGAAATACTATAACAGTTAGAATTATCCGTATTGAAATAGTATGCTTTATAAAAAACATACAGGAATATTTACAACTCAAAAGGTAAAATAACTTTAAGAAGTCGATTTCAATATGAAATTATTAATTCGATTAATATCGTTTATCTACCAAAAACTCCGTTACGTTATTCTTTTATTCGATTAACATTTTTAATATTTCTGAACACTCTTTAAAAAGCGTCTTATCATGTATCGGCTACATAAGCTATCAAGTTTTGGAATATTTCGTTGTGATATATCCAAAACAAATTTTCGAAACGCTTTAGTAAACCCAAAAAGTGTTAAAAAAAAACTTTTAAACCGCTTCGACAAATTCGAAAAGCGCTTAACATAACATTTAAACCGATTTCATACACTTCAGAAACAGTTGAAATAACTTTTAGAGCGCCTCTATCATTACTTTATACCCTAAAAACAACTTACGCAACACCTGCATAAATACATACCAAGCGTCTAAAACACCTTTCAAAGTATTCAGGCACATTTCGCGAAAGCCAAGCATAGCATTCGAAACACTCAACACAAAATTTCAACCCTCACAAACTAATTCCCCACTCCGAACACCCGATTTTTTCACTTTTTTCACTCCGTTCGTCCTATATCACACGGCTTATTCAAATCGCTATTTATAACGCTTTAAGTTTACTATTCACTTAGCTAATAAAACGCTTAAAACCTCTAAAAGACTAATTGAAAACGCTTAACTAATTTGTAATCACACTTTATTCATAATTCATTTAAATTACCAAACACAAAATTCCTTATTCAAACCGCTTTAACGAATGACACTTATATTTAACTCTGTTAGAATCGTACTACATGCAATACAGTAAGTTAACTTTACTTACAGTAAAGTTAACTATACTCAACTGCAAGTTAAATGTATTACTTTGTATAGACTTACCGCATTAGTTGTAAGTTGAGTGCAGTACACTACATTTCACTCTAGAGCACAAACCAAGCAATTAGTCATACAAATTACTATGCAGATCTGCTAGAGGTCTACCAAATCTAGAATAATACATCCACCACTTGACCAATACAATACTGCTATTGCTTCAACTAATCAAATCGATAACATTGCAAAAATCTAAAGACCTGCCAACACTAATTAATACTTATTATGTTAAGCATATATTGACTAAGTAGAAAAAAAAGCTACTTTCCAGTTACGTTTTACGTCAACAACAGCGGCTAAAGTAAAAGAAGTATTTTTTGCGAAAAACCTTTATTAGTGCTACACTAGTCCACAATGGGAGGAAAACAGAGAATATTTTGGGTTAATTTAATTTACAACGGTAATCTAGAAGTAAGTAACGGTATTGTTCCTTGAAAAATACCAAGAAATCTTTATCAATCCTTCTTCAAGATATTGAGATTAACTGTTAGAAGTCATAAAATTCGACAAGTTGGAAAATGGCAAAGTCAATACTACTACGAGAGTTACTACAACAAGAAAAGCAACTAAATCCCCATACTAACCAATCTATAACAACAAACGACTTTTGAGCTTACCTTTTATACCAAACTTTTACCCCTAATTCACTCTTTTCACTTCTTTCACATCAATTCAATCGTTAAGTTCGCTACTTTAAACGAAAGTATAAAGAATCGCTAAGTCGCACCGAAAAAGCTATATCACGCGACTTCACGCTGAATCGCTAAGTTTCTACGCGAATTCACGCTAAAACACCAAGTCCCTACGCCCAAAAGATCACCAAGTCCCCTTCATCCTACGATTCTTAAACGTCTACCAAGTCCTACACAATCCAAAACCTTCAAATATCTTTCGCTAACACTGACTTTGAAGCCATTACCAACTACGCTATAAGAGAAACAATAAAGACGCTTAGAATTGCTTTCGTTAAACACTACAACTACGATCTTGAGGGGGAAAACGTTAACAAAAACTCAATCGAAAAACACCTCGTTGACCTCGTTGACAACTTTATCGTTAAAAATAACGGCGACGAAACACTTAATTATAATAGCCGTACTTTTGGCAAGTATCTTAAGTTTTTCGATGACTAAACTATCAATATGTAAAAGAGGATCAACAAAGCTGTTTAGTCCAAGTCAAAGGCAAAACTTAAACGACGAGGGATTTATATGCCAAAGAAAAGCTTTACTAAGCTAGCAAAAACCCTTTTCAACCTGACTTAACTTGGAAAATATATCCAAAGCCTATGGCTAAAAATTGGGTGTTAAAGAACTTTACTGCCCTTACCCACAATTTAAGAGACCCCCCTTTTACCTTTAGATAAGTTAAACTTTTTTACGCGCTGGAGATAAGGAATCTATTAACCTACTTGGAAATCTAACACCCCTACGTAACAACGTGAAGTACGCCTTTAATCATGGTAGAATGCGTAAAGCAAGGGCCGCTAATGCGGCCAGAAATATTAACGTCGTCTCTTTACACTAGTCAATTAAACAAGATCGTTAGGCCTCTTAAAACCTTTAAATACCCCTTCCCTATTAGCATTTTACTTGAAATCACCAAGTCCTTTAAAAACCTTCCCCCTTCAGATTTGCCTATACTTGAAACCTTATTACAAGTCTTACTATAAAACTTTACCCCTTAAGTTAGGCGACTAGTAATTACCCTTAACATCGTATCTCGAAAGCTACAGGGCCTAAACTTCCAAAAAACACCAATGAAAACTAGGATAACTATCGTGACCTTCCCCTAAAACCTATCCAAATAATTAACATTAATTATAAGCTACTCACGGATTTCGCCAAAATCTAGAACGACGTATAAAAGTATAACGGGAAGCTTTATAACCTTTTTAACGCAAAGATAATACCATTCTTAAACATTTGCAAGTGAATAAAGGTTCTCCATTTAAGTTTTCACTCACTATTCCCCGAAATCCTCACAAAGCACGCTAAAGACTATTACCCAACCTTTTTTACCCGAGCTACCAAGTTTTGCGAAATCTACGATAATATAAAAAGCTACTTAGAATACGACACCCACCTTATGTAATACTTTATAAATTGGCCACGACGAGGTAGGCAACGATAATAGCCATAAAAGGAGAAAACACCAATAAATACACTTATCCAAATAATGAATAAGTTAATATTATATGAGAAAATAATAGCGAAAGTACATGTTAGCGAATCCACACTTCGCGAACAGGTACGGGTAGTAGTTATAGACGTTAATGAGTTCGAATACGCCTTACAACGCCCCAATACCACCTATGAAAGCTTTTTTAACCAGTTGCAGTCCTTGTTTACCACTGTAATAGCGCGTACACCAAACTCGTTTAATATATAACTTTAAGCTGGCAATTTCGCTAACGTAAGTCAAGAATACCTTACGGTAGTTAATTACATCGACCGCAAATACGGCTACAGGCGCCCTTAACACCAAAGGTCTGACTCACTCACTACAAACTAAAGGCAATAACAGCAACCACTTTAACGCCAACAAAGCCAAGACTTAAACGAATCTATTGACTACAAGTATTATAATTGTAATAGTGGCAAAAAAATTTTTATAAAAAGTCTAGATATTAGTTAATCCGGCACCCCCCGTACCAAACAAAATAACCAAAAGGTAATGTACTCTATCCAGTACCCTACAACTTATAAACAAAGCTACTTAGATCAAATCACAGACTTTAAAGACGACTAGCTAATTAATGGCGACAATAGCTCCAAGTGAATTAAGTGACATAAAGATAATACTTCTAATACAGCCTAATAACTAGCCGACTACACCTTCTTATACCGTTTAAATAGTAAAAACCATCACCTTTATCCTAACCAAGCTCCTAACTCTTTACACACATTTAACCTTCGCGATCATTACGCAGACTATACGTTTAAAGGTATTATGTCAAATAAAAAGGCAATAAGGAACTTAATAAAAGGTTATTCGTAATACTTAGCACTATAGAAGGAAATCATTAAAGCTATTAAGATTACTCGTCATAATAAAAACAAGGATAAAGTTAGATTCAAAACAGGCGAATAACTTTCGTTATTAGGGACCACAATAATTTGAACTGTTTTAAAAATAATCATGTTCCATATCCTTCTATCCCTTATTCATTTTCTACTTTATTTTCGAGATATAAACATCTTCAGCGTTAATGTCGATATTAACGCACACAAACTGGTTAAAAACAGCCAGAATTTTCCTCTTGCCTTTAAGTAAAAGCACATATATTCTCATATTCATGGTTTAAAAGCAGTAGTACTAAACTTAACGAAGTCACAAATGCGTTAAATACACCGATACTTTAACTATTCAGTCATTAACAAATCATACAAAGTCCTAAAGTCTATAGACGAAAAGATATAGAATACTCGACTTTAAAGGTTATTCAAAGACTTGATTACCACTGTTAAAGGTATACCAAAGCCCTCCCAAAATTCAAATTTATATTAAAAAACAACAAGACCTTAAATTTCAAGATATTTCTTTTTACATCTTTAACTCTGCAATCTCTTTTTATACAAGAAATGTTTATAAATTCCTTTCAACAAAGGATACGTAAAAAAATTTAAGGATACTATAGATTAACAAGTACTTAGGTTTACTTAACGTCATCATCTATAATACTGGTACTAACTTTACGGCAACGGAGTTGTAGGAAAATGCTAAAATAATAGGTATCCAGTGTAAATAAGTACCTGTAAAAGCCTACTATAGTATTAAAAAGGTTAAAAAGGCATACGCTCCACTTCGCCGAACGTATAATATCTTTACGTTGGAAATTAAAAGCTTTACCAATCTGGAGACACTCTTATAAATGGCAGTAAAAGGCACAAACTATACTATAAGTCCTAACGGGCTAGTGTTAACGTTACTAGTCTTTGAAACGTAACCACGCCTAACGAGTAAATCTCCGCTCTCAGAAAATACTTAAAAACGCGCTACGGCCTACAGTAAAGTTCTAAGGGAACTATAAAGGGAATCGGCAAACTTCTAAGTTAATAATGCCTTTAATACTAAGAACGACCCTATAATAATCAACGTATTTACTTTATCTTCATAAAGGAAATTTTTCATATAACGAAATTCGAGCAAATAATAAGGCTCATATAAGATATTAAATATCGGAAACTCTGAAGTAATTGTTAAAACTACTAACGGTTCTATATCTTTCTTAATTACTTAAGTTAAGCTCTATGTTAAGGCTAATAACGAAAAGACTTTTGAGCCAAATAACCTTGCTAACACAAACATTCTTCACCTATTGGCGATAAGCAAATAAAATTCCGCCGACGTAAAAGACTCCAGAAAAAGAAAAATATGAAAAGGAAAAACACTATATCAGATCGTATTGACAATATTATTTAGGTAAATATTAAAAAAATATAACGAAAACTTAACATTAAAGCTTCGATTGTAAAGCATTCTTAAAACTTTTAGCAAACCCTTTAAAAAACGAAAAAGTCAAAGTTATTAGCCTATTATTTAAAAAGATTATACAATTTATATTAAAACTCGATTTTAACCTTTAAAAACCAAACGTAAGAATCTTTAAGTTGAGGATCATTTTCGAGATTAGAGGCAAAACTACGGAGCGACCATATAAAAAGTCACGCCTAATTGTTTAAATATACGACGATAAAGATGAAACTTAGATCCGCATATAGTCGCCAACGATTCAAAAATTAGCCAACACCTAATGATTACTTTAACAACAAGTTTACTAGTTCAGACTAAAGGTAAGTTCACATTTAATAAACGTAACATAATGTAAGTCTATATGTAATTAGCAACGGATTGACAACAGATCATACTACTAAAATTATAATAGTAACTACGTGCTATTTACTCTTTGATAATAGTAATACCATATATTAAGGCACAATAATGATTAGCTTAACGAAACGTTTATTAGTTCCTAATATATGAGTTATAATTCGAACTATAGCTAACGATAACGTTTTTAATTCACGAACTGTATTCATTAATAATATATGAGAGATACTTGGACGTTATAGGTATACAAATTAACGATACCATTCTCGTTAAAACAATTAGCTTTAGAGAATCAAAATAGTGAGTAATTAAAGACTCTAAGTTCTCAAATTATAAGCTAGAAACAACTTTAACGAAAAGCAGTAAATTTCATTTTTATAAATCGTCAATCTGTATACTTAGTATCAATACTATCCTAAGCTTTCGCCAAAAAGGCTTGGGCACTTATTTGGCTATAATTAACAAGACTAATATAGATAACGTCGAACGGTACGTAGAATAGCGTACTCGAAACAGCTATATTACTACTTTATGCTAACCGGAAGCCTTTTACAATTTTTTTCATCACTATATAAATATAAAACCTGATACATAAAAACTTCAACCGATTCGAAGAAAGGCTCTAGTAACAGGTACGAAACCTATACCAAAGAAATAATATAATCTTAATCTACTTGTCCTAGACTAAATGAATAATCTTTAAGAATGGATCCTTTACAAATAATAACGAATTATTTTTTCAAATCGGTTTTCAATAATACCAGTTAACAAAAATATGCGGGAAAATCAATTTCATATTATCGGTATCCTAATTTATTTGATTTCAGTCAAGTTCAAAGGGATTAAATAAAGCGTACTAGATTTAAAGGTTTACAGTATAGTAATATATTTTAACATAAACATAGTACTATAGGAAACCTTTAACATTATCAACAAGTAACTAAAGATTACTTTTATTCTGAACGTAATTTATACCGATTAGAGGAGCCTTTTAGAATATCTTTCGAAGCTCGTAACTACTAGTGGAAAACGCCAAATAATGAACATAATGACACTTTGTAAAGCTTATGAAGAAAGTTAAATTAAAGAATTGAAATAAATTAATGTTAAAAACGATCCCACACATGCTATGACGAAGGCAACGTTACGTAAGGCTTTGAAAAGGTTTGTAGCTAGCAATAGCCTAATTATACGTATAAAAGGCTACGTTAATAGGCCGTCCGGAAATCTCAGATCACGTAGGCAAATAGAGATGTAATGGCAAATTGGAAGACTGCCAGAGAATTAACGATACGGAACTGTTTAATTGATACGGTTAAAGTAAAGGACTATAAAGACCTGTAGCAAAAAAAAACTTTTTATGGGGGTTAATAAACTCATACATAGGAACGACGGAGTATTTAAGGTTTAATAGGGTTAATTCGCATGTAATTGGGTATAATTAAGTACAGAAGTCAACTGGAATCAACAGGGGTTTAGCCAGTTGACTAGGAGATAATTTAGTAGTAACTGGAAAAGATTGGCCAACCATACTAACGTATACGTACCAACTAAGAAGCCGTCAATGTTGTAATAATACTACATACAATACCATAAGTTAACTTTACTTATAGTAAAATTGACTATACTGAACTGCAAGTTAAGTATATTTCTTTATATAGACATAACGTATTATATGTAAGTCGAGTATAATACGCTTCACTTTACTCTATGTCACGGGCTAAGTAATTGGCCATATAAATTACTATGTAGAACGGCTAGTGGTCCGTCAAACTTGAAATAATACATTTACCACTTGAACAATGCGATACTACTGTTACTTCAACCAATCGAATCGACAAAATTGCAACGATATAAAGACCTTCCAACAAACTCATTCATTTATACTCTATCATTCAATGTTTTATTACAAGACCCCCTTAAATATACAATCATCAACATATAAAATACACTTATTCGCAAGTCTTTAAATTGTTACAATATTGTTGATTCGATTGGTTGAAATAACAGTAGTATTGCATTAGTCAAGTGGTGGATGTATTGTTCTAGTTTTAGTAGAGCGCTAGCTGGTCTGCACTGTAATTTGTATGGTTAATTGCTTAGCTCGTGCCGTAGATTGAAGTGTAGCATACTATACTTGACCTACACCTAATGCGATAAGTCTATACATAGCAATACACTTAACTTTCAATTTAGTATAGTCAACTTTACTATAAGTAAAGTTGACCTACTACACTATATGTAGTACTATTCCAACCCTGGCGGCTTTTCAGTTTGCATGCGTAAACCAGTGTGGTTGACCAATCTTTTCCCGATTACCACTGAATTACTTCCTCGTTAACTGGCAAGATCCCTATCAATTTCAGTCGACTCTCATGTTGAACTACACCCAATTGCATGAAAATTGAACCTATTTGACCTCAATTACTCCGTCGCTCTGAGGTCTGAGTTTATCACCTTCCACAAAAAATTTTCCGCCAAAGACTTTTGCAGGCTTTTACAAAAAGTTCTTCCACTATTGCCCTTTTTAGGCATTTACTTTACCCGTGCTAATTAAATAGATTCGCATCATCAATTCCCTGGTGGTTTTCTAGTTTGCTATCACATCCCTAACTGCTGTCATGTGATTTGGGTATTCTGAATAGCTTATTAACGTAACTCCCAATTCATATAGTTAGCCTGTTGCTATCCGCAAACTTTTCCAAGGCTTTGTTTGGCGTTTCTTTGGTTATGGCAACTATAGGATTGTATTTTCCGTTAATCGATCAGAATTCTTTAAATTCTCTCCCTTCGTAGGCTTTAAGAAGTGTTATTACGTCTATTGTCAGGCGTTTTTCACTAATGGTTCCGAGTTTCGCAAAATATTTGAAAAGGCTTTTTAAATCGATATAAATTACTACCTGGATAGAATGAATTTTTAGTTACCTGGTGATAAGGTTAAGGTTTTCTTTAATGCTATACCTATGTTAAATCCCTATATTATGCTCCAAACTTTTGAAGTCAGTACATTTCATATAATCCTTTTACATTTAACGGTGATATAGTACATCAGGTTGCTAATAATACTAAATTAGTCGTCCTGTTTATCTTTGTTAAAGAGGGTTATTAGAAAGCTGATTTTTAAATATAGGCCAGTATGATTTGTAAAGGACATATCCGTGAAAATCATTAACTTAGCCTTCGAATGGTCGATTGGAACTATATTAATACGTTGGTCTGGGTTTTGTATCTGTTATTTGAGCCTTTTATTCAGCCGGTCAAAATCTTTATTTGTTAGGTCTTATACTTATATCGCAATAAGGTTGTAAGAGGATTTTAGTTGGTATAAGGTAGCAATATAGCTACCTCAAATACGTTATTACAAGTACCTTAACACCCTGACTATATTAGTTTTATTCATTATAATAGACATAGCGCTCTAGTCTTTTTGGTAAAAGTCCAAGCCGGTATTAATAACAAATATACGGATCAACGATTATATTGAAGTTATATTGACTGCCTTTCGTTAACGTCATAACCGGTTTATCATTTTAAATCTTAAAATCATTAATAACTTGTTATTTTAATGTTATAAAGCCGGTTGCTTTTACAAAAAGTGTATCATTTATTTATATATCTATTACACTACAATCTTTTTCACTTGTTAATAGTAAGTATAGGTCGTACTTTAAAGATTTTATCGTTAGTTGTGATTTAAAGTACGACTAATAGGTTTTAAATTAATAGACTCCTGTTTGAATTAATCCGTATAATAGCTTAATACATTGTATTACCATGTTTAAATTGTAAATGATATATAGTTTTTATTGTGGTTTCAGTAATATAATCCATTATAAATTCGTTGCTAATTGTATATAGGTTTGCGTTATATTACGGCTACTAAGTGTAAATTTTCGTTTAGTTTTGGTTACTAAACTTGTTGCCGAGGTAACTATTAAGCGTTAGCTAATGTTTTCAATTGTTGGCGACTGCCTAAGGATATAGTCTTTGTTTTCATTACTGTATTTTTAAGAGATTCAACGTGATTTTTCTTATAGCTACCCCGTGGTTTTGCCTTTAGCTTCGAAGATAATCCTCGACTTAAAGATCATAATATTTAGGTTTTGGAGGTTGAAATTGGGTTTCGGAACGAATTGTATAACCCGTCGAGTTAATAGGCTGTTAATCTCGATTTTATCGCTTTCCTTAAAGGATTTTCCGAAAGTTTCAATAATTCTTTGCGTTCGAAGCTTTAGTATTAAGTTTTCGTTATCATCCTTTGCCTATTTACCTAAGTAGTATTGTAAAGAAGGACGGGAATATATTGCTCCTATTTCAAGTTTCTTTTTTTGTGGGTCGTTCGCGTCGTCAGCTTTTTATCAGTTTATCGATAATGGGTGGAGGAGGTTTGTGCTGGCTTGGTTGTTTTTTCTTAAGAGTTTTTATCGTTAGTATCCCTAATATAAGGCTCAATTTAAGTGGTTCTAAAAGATATGGAACCTTTAGTAGTTCCAATAACCACCTTAGAGTTCGCGATATTTAATATCTTATAGGGGAACTTTTATTTACTCAGATCCCGTTACACGAGAACTTTACTTTATAACGGCAAAACAAGCACGTAGATTTTTAAGGGGCCGTTCCTGGTGTTAAGGGTGTTATTAACCTAGCGGTATACCGATTATTTTCGCAGTTTCTTTAAAGCTTTTTTATAGGCCGTAGTACGTTTCTAATTACTTGCCAAGAGCGGAGATTTACTCGTTAGGTGTGGGTACGTTTTAAAGACTAATAGCGTTGTTTTTGAGCTGTTAAGGCCTATAGTATCGTTTAGACTTTTCATCGCTATTTGTAGGCGTGCCTCTGGATTTGTAAACCTTCTAATTTTTTAATAGAAGAATATTATACGTTTGGTAAAGTTAGAAGTATGCCCTTTCAACCTTTCCAATACTCTAGTAGGCTTTTACAGGTACCTATTTACATTGAATACCTATTCTTTCGTATGTTTTAAAAACTTTAACCCTGTAATATTATTACCGGTATCGTGGATGACAACGTTAGGTAGGTTCAGGTACGTGTTAATTTAAAGTATCCTTGGCGTTTTCCACGAATCGTGTGCCGAAAAGAACTTTGAAAACTTAGGCCTATTAAAAGAGGTTGTATAATTAACGACGTAAAGAATAGGTTTGTTATTTAAGTAAAATATATCAATAAATATCTCGTAATTAAAATCCTTCTCGTTCTTTACTATAAACTTGAATTCCAATAAAGCTAAGGTATATGTTTAGTAGTAGTAATAAAGTCTTTCAATAAATTTTAGGCCAAAATATTCTATATCGTTATAACTTACGAACTTAGGGACTTTATATAGCCTATTAACGGCTGGATGGTTAAAACGTAGGAATAATTAACGTATTTTCGACTTCGTTATGTTTGACAAAATTACTTTCAAGCATTAAAAATAAAATTATAGGTACCTCTACTTAAAAGAGAGTGAAAACCTTTGGCCTTTTTTAATTAGTTCGTCTGAGTTAACATCGATATTAACTTCGAGAGTTTTTATATCTTTTAAACAAAGTAGGAAAGAGGTAAGGAACCTAAGTATATAGAATGTAATTGTTCATATAATAATTTGAATTACCGTTATCACTAATAACGATAGTTGTTTGGCTGGTTACAAGCTAATTTTCGTTTTGCTAATATTGTAACGATTGATTTTAGTGGCTGTAGTTCTTTTCTTTTGCAGTGCTATATATTATGAATAATCTCTTGTTGAGTACCTCATTGCTCCTGTATTTGGTATAATACCTTGAAACGTATGGTTCGCGTAACGATTGTCAAGATTAAAGGTGTTTAAGGGATCAGAGGCTTAGTTAAGACAAAGGTAAGGGTTTTTATTACCTAAATAGTATAGGAAGGTGTAGTTGGTTAGTTACTGGGTTGCATTAAAAATAGTATTTTCGTGTCACTTGATTTACTTACTGGTATTAGAACCGTCAATTGGTTTGTTACCTTCGAATTTTGCGATTTGGTTTAAGTAATCCTATTTAAAAGTAGTAAGATATTGGGCGTAATATACTATTTTTCTATTATTATATTCGGCGGAGGGATGCCGAGCGAACTAATTGCTTAATTTACCATAGATTTAACATCTTTTGCTACTATTATGAAGATATTGTTTATGGTTAACAGGTCCGCCTAAATTTTAATCTTATTAGTGCTAGAGTGATTGTTACCTCTAGTTTATAGCCGGTAAGCTAGATTTTAGGCGTTAAGAGCGCCCGTAGATGTATTTGTGATTGGTGTAGTTAACTGCAGTAAGTTTATTTTCATTTAAGTTAGGGGAGTTGCTGACTTGAGAGTATATATTAAGCGAGTTTGGTGTATGTATTATTATAGTGGTAAGCGAGAAACGTAATTGGTTAAAAAAGCCTTCGTAGATGGTATTAGGCGTTGTAAGGCGTATTAGAACTTGATAACGCCTGTAACGACTGCCTGTACCTGTTTTCAAAGTGTGGTTTCGTCAGCGTGGGCTTTTCCTATTGATTTTTGGTATAGTATTAACTTGTTAAGCATCTGGTTGAAGATATCTATTGGCATTTCGTCCTTTTTTCTCTCTCGCTATTATTATAGTTTACCATGTGTTGGCTTATTTTTATGTTATTGTGTAAGGTAGATGTTGTGTTCGAAGTGGATTTTTATGTTATCTTAGATTTTACGAAACGTGGTAGATTTGTTAAGGAAGGTTAAGGAGTAGTCCTTAGCGTGCCTTGTAAGGATTCCGGGAAACAGTAATTAGTCAATTAAAGGGGGAACCTTCATTTACTTACAGATGATTCAAAAATGTATTATCTTAGTGTTAAGGAGGTTGAAAAGCTTCCCATTATCATTTTTTACGTTGTTTTAAATCTTGGAAAAGTATGTAAGGACTTTTTAGTTAATATTAACCATTTTGACAGGTCTTGAGAGAAGGTAATGATAGTTATACTAGCCTTAAATGTGGGTTTCCGTTAGTTTAAGCCTTATAAGCTTCAAGGTACAGTGTTAAAGGTAATTGCTAGTCGCCTAGTCTAAAAGGTAAAGTCCTGTAATAAGACCATTAGTAGGCTTTTATATGTAGGTAAACATGAATGAAGAAGGGTCTTTAGAAGCTTTTCGGTTGAATTTCTGAGGGGGAATAGGTATTTGATGATTGTGGAAAGCCTGACGATCTTGCTTAATTGACAGGTGTATAGCGCTGCGTCGATACCTTTGGCCGCGTTGGCAGGCCTTGCTTCACGAGTTCAGCTACCGTTGAAAGAGTACTACGCGTTGTTACGTTTAAGTGTTAGATTGTCAAGTAGGTTAATGTATTCCTTATAGTTAGCGGATAAAATGAGTTTGCTTAGATAAAGGTGAAGGGAAGGTCCCTTAAATTGTATATGAGGGTGGTAAAGTTCCTTAACACCCTTCTCTTTAAGCTGTAGGATTTAAGGGTATTCTTTAATTTAAGTTAAGTTAAACAGGGTTTTTGCTAGTTGAAAAGAGTATTTTTCATCTATATAGATCCATTATTCTTTAAGTTTTTCCTTTACGTTAGACTTTATAGTATTTTAAGAAAAAATGTTATATATTCATAATCTATTCGTCGAAAATCTTACGTTATTAGTGGAAAACAAGGTTACCGCGGTAACGTTTTTCGCCGCCGTCTTGCTTTATGACGTAATTTTTGATGAAATTGGTAAGTTATTTTTCCGCCAAGTCTTTATCGAAGTTTAGCGGCCAAAGGTTGTCATCGTAAAACTTAGCGAAAATAGTTTCGAGGGCTTTGATTGTTTTTTCCTTTCGGAGTCAGTAATAGCTTTCGAGTAAGCGTTAGCGGTAGAAATCTTCATAATTTAGCTTGTGTAGGACTTGGAAGGCGTGTAAGGCAAGGGACTTGGTGATTTTGGGTATAGAGACTTAGTAGGAGTTGGTGTTGTAACGTAGAGTCGCGTGAGAACTCGACGATTTAGCGTGGAGTTGCGTGAAGTAGCTTTCTCGGCGTGACTTGGCGATTCTTAATTTTTTCGTTTAGAGTAACTAATTTGACAATTAAAATGGTATAGGAGAGGTAAAAATGGTAAAGTAGGGGTAAAGTTTTTGTGTAAAGGGTAAGGTCAAATATCGGTAGTTAGTGGTAAAAGTTTGTTTGGCGTGGGGATTTAGTCGGTTTTCGTACAATAGTAGCACCCGTAGTAATACTAACTTAGCTGTCTGCTAATTTGTAGAACTTAAAAACCTTTAAAAATTAATCTTAACATCTTCAAAAAAGGTTAATAAAGATTTCTTAGTGTTTTTAATAGTGATACCGTCGTTACCTCCAAGCTGCCGTAAAAACCGACGCAGCCTAAAAGTCTTTTCTACTTACTGCCGTAAAAACCGACGTAACAATAAAGGCCCTTCTCAAGAATCTTTCCTCTACCCTAACCGTTTTTTGACGTAAAGCGTAACCAGAAAGTAGCTTCTTCTTTTACTTAGCCAATTTGTGCTTAATATGATAAGCACTGATCAGTATTCGCAGGTCTTTATATCGTTGCAACGTTTTCAATTCGATTAGTCGAAGTAACAGTAGTATTGCATTGATCAAGTGGAGGATATATTGTTCTAGGTTTGGCAGACTGCTAGCTGGTTTTCACTATACTTTGTATGGCTAATTGCTTGGCTTATGCCCTAAATTTCAGTGCAGCATACTACACTCGACTTACACCCAATTCGGTAAGTTCATACAAAGCAATAAAATTAACTTTCAGGTCAATATAGTCAACTTTACTCTAAATAAAGTTGACCTACTGCACTGCATATAGTACTATTCCAACAACCCTATTATTATTTTTATATTATCCTTTGTTACATAAAAATTTCACCCCTATGACAAAACTCAAAACAAGACTAGCTAAGAGTAATAAATATAATACCCTCTTATTTCAACAAACAAAGCACCGAAAACCAATGATTTAGAACTCATAAACCTATATATAAATAACGTTATCATCAAAGCGCTAGCGGAAGATTGAAAGCCTTGTACAAAAAATATATACGTTATAAACCTAATTATTCTTTACTTTCAAATAGCCAAAAGCTCGTTATATTCGATAATTTTAAAAATAAGAATCAATGGGCATCTAAAAATATATTATGAAGTATACGATTTGATTTTTAACATAATACTAAAACAGTTAAGCAACAGAGGAATTAATACCCCAAATGGCCGAAATTACCGTACAATGAAAGCCTTATTAATCACGGAATAACACGATGAGAAACCAAACTAAAAAGACAAAAAAGTGTTACAAATAGACATTATAAAAAGATATTGATTAACGGAACGCAAAATTTTTTTTTTGGAAGATATGTAGAAATAGCCTCAAAATACTTTGCGTACGTAAAACGTAAAACGCTCCGAAATATTGACCGCGCCCCGCGAAAGACAGAAGAAGTATAAAGAATTGACGGAAAAATAGGAAGGACCACGAAAGTCACCCGCCACTTGAGTCGAATACAGACCATTTCTAAAAATCAAGTTGAAATAGAAACACAGACAGAATCACTATCCGAATACATTTAATGTCCGTTCCGACTTTGATAAAAGCGCCTCAAATAAGGAAAACGGTACTTCTGGAGGAAATATAAACAGGGATAAATAGCATACGAACTTTACTACCCAATACCTAAAAACTTTGAGCCTTACTGCAACATTTCATTATACAGATTGCCTATCAAGAAAAATAAAGCTATGAAGTTGACGAATTTTTCAAATTATATAAAAAAAGAAACCGAAAACAATAAGAGTAAACTCTAAGATATCCTCTATAACAAAATCCGTATAATATTAAACACTTGCAAAAAAAACTAAAAATTAACCCCTTTAAATTCCATATAATTTTACCCGGTATACTAAGTAAATATGCTTAAAAGTAGCACTAATACTACTTAACAAAAGTAGATATTTGATTCTAAATATTATAAATGTTTAAAAATGCACTTCAATAAGAAAATTTATTAGAAACTTTATATTAAGAATTCAATGGACACTAATTGTACATCCGTCAAAAATCGACGAAAAAATACCGCTGAAACCTTATAAAAGGTACTGATTACCTCATTAACAAAATTTACAAAATACCGAATAACTATTGAACTGAAATACAGAAACAAGATACTATTCATTCCCAAACTTATGAATGTATATCGAGGAAATCCAAATTTTAATTTACATCATTTAAATCGAAAAACAAAAAGCTACGGGTATTTGGTGAAAACCTGAAAACATTACTTAAAAACGCGATGTAGAGAAAAGAGAGCCTTAGATCAACGTTTATAGCTAGAAAAACTAAGGACAAAGACTCGCAAATCATTAAAGCAAGCCTGGCCGAAACGATTTACCTCGATTTAAATAGGTGATTGAAAATATATTAAAAACAAAAACTATAATAACACTAGATACGATTATAAAAGCGACAAATACCAAAATGAAGCTTCAGAAACAGAAATCAAAACGGGTACTAGCGAAAATGCCTTTATAATAAAATAAAAAATTTACTACTGTAATGATCACACTAAATACCTGTGAGTAAATAGAAGGTTTCAGAGGGTTTATGTTAGCAGAAAAGTAGCAGAGGTTATAAAGGTACAATATTAAGAAGATGTTTGTTCGTGCTGTAGAATGATCACTAGCCATTAGGCTATTCAGGTGTGTATACTGAATACTTAGATTGATAACTGAAGAGCTATGAAAGAAATACTATCTATGTGGTAATAGTCATGTCCTTATATCTTATGGCTTTCATACCATCTTTAGTACTGGACCACTGAAGTCGCCGGTCGCTTCCTGCAGTCCTATATAGTATCGACTGAACCGTTCTTCGGTCCTTGCGGTCCCAACCCTAACCCTGGGTCCTTACATAAGAGATATCCTCGTTTGATGTGTTGGACATCAAGCTTCTGATAACGCAGCTGGCCGCTGGCCTGTTCCATGGTCTGCAGTTAGTCCTTGGGTTATAACAACTACGTATACTACTATAATTATAAAACAGTTTATAAAACTTGACAAATTACCAAAAACATAATATTATATACAACAAGGTAGGCTATTAATCAACTAACCATCTAGTACACAAACAAATTTAGACTAAACAACAATTTTCAACCGATTTCCTACCATATTGCTAAACGAAAATCAATTTTTCAACGTAAATAGCCGACTACAAAAACGTCACCAGGAATTTGAACGTTTAGCTTTACAAATTGACTCCTGGAAAAAATATCCCAGAGAACGACGAGACTTAGGTAATTTCTTAAAATAAGAAAACGAACGAACAAGTATTTACACACATATAAAATATCTTATTTATATATCAAGCGAGCCTGAATAACGAAAACGGCGTACTGAACGCCTGTATAGCCTCGTAATCAAGGCCATAAAACAGGTATAATAAATAATTTTAAGGTATCATATCAAATATCAACGTAACAAAAATTTCGATCGCCGGAAAACAACAATTCGACGTTTGCACGACAAAGTTTCCCAAGTTTCAATACAATAAAATTGGAAAACAACGAAACTTATCATTAAACAAAAATAAAACGTTATTACTTAGAATAGTCATAATAAAGACACAATTCGACCCCGTCAAAATCTATAAAATAAATCATAAAATATTATTTTTACCTTCATTCATTAACCTAAAGAAGCTCGTAATCTAGGTTTGATATACGACTAACCAACTTATCCGCGTTTCGAATTATATATTCATAACATTTATTCTAAACTTGAAATGCCTATAATTTTCTCCAAAAGTACATACAATCGAAACCACCTACTTAATGCATCCAAAACTACGTAGGCTATAACGACGGTTTAGGTACCCGACTACGAAACGCCTTTTACGATTACAACACGTAATAAGCTATATTTATATCGGGAAGAAAAGCTTTAGAAACCATTAATCTTTTTACCACAAATACCAATCATACCCACAAACTTCACAACGGTTTAAATTCCTCTTTAAAAACGCCGTGGACTTTAAATAAAAGTTTATTATGGATATTATATACATTAACCTACAGCGTATCCTACACGCAGTCAACGCCGCAACATGATTCCAAGTCGCCAAAATTCACTAGAAACACTTTTATAACACACTATTAGAATTCACTAACTAACTACTAAATAAAACATTGAGAGAAGGGCTCTAGACTAAATTACCCATAATATAAGCATAATTATCAACTTAATAAATATAGGACTAAATTTAAGATTACCAGAAGTAATTATAAACAAATGCTGTTAGAAACGCGTTAAGGAATCAGGAGGTATAAGCGATATTACGAACCGTTGAAAAGAACGTATACAATTCTTTTCAAGGATTGAAAACGTATAAATATCAAGGAATATATTCTAAACATAGCAATCAACCCTATAAACAACATTTTTGGCCCGAGTAACCTAATATTTTCCCTCCTTTCTTTTAACGCTTACCCCAAAATCTATACAGATTCCGTATCATTACTAGCAATGGTATGAAACGAAAATACTGTAATGAGGTCCATAATAATTTTATAATCTCTACAAGACAAAACTAATACTTTAAGGGCATTAATGAAAAGGAACAGCTTGTATATAACGGGCGTTCTAAAACTATCATTATAATTTAAAATGCTGGTTTAGAAAAAAAGGAATAAATGAATTAACCATGAGAAGATTGAAGGCATTATAAAACACGTTATATTTGTAAACTTACGAAAATAATATCATTTTTTTTAGTTCAACGATAATTCGTATGAATCAAAAAAGAAAAGGTAGATAATAAAACCCCGAAAAGGCAATCCGAAAAATAATACTAGCCATTCCACTTCTACAATAACTAAAACAACTCTTACCTGAAATCTACGTACCCTCCGGATACCCCTTTACGACCTCTATTATCTTATTGAACTAAACACCCCACTCTAACGAGACCAGAACAACGCTGCTAAAGGCGACTATATAATTTCAAAAACAAAAACCACTTCAAAACATTTGCTACAAACTCTTTCATCAACCAAAGAAACAATGAAAAATTATAATTGAAATATTGAATTCTTTAATAAAGGCGTTATTATAACTCTAGGTAGCCGTTCTAAGGAGTTAACACTCGAAGAAATATCCACTTGAATCAAATAAAGCGTCTTGCGTTTTGAAAGATTTAATCCAACAATTCATTACGACTACAAAGTTTTTTCTACTCATTTCATCCACCAGTTACAAACCGAAATCGGAAAACTTTATAAAAGAATCCGGCTTATAATTAAAGAATATAACAATGTTAGAAAAAATATATTATAACACAATTGCTTAATTTATAACGGTAAACCACTGTTCGATTTCAACGTTTACAGCCTCCTTAAGTATTCATACAATCTTCGTTTTAAACTTAGAAAAATTATATAGAATTACACGTAGTTAAAAAAACATTTGAATCAAGTATTTACGCCTATATACCTATCAAAATCATTATAAAAGCTCCTTAAAATAACCAATCTCATCTTCCATCCTTACCTACAAGTCTTTATATCACGTTATAAAAGCTTAAAATTTATTAGGATATAAAAAAACGATATACTTATAATATGTAATACACCGATTTCCGCTATGAAGGAAAAGAAATCTTAAAAGCAAAGCGTCAAAATAAAACACAAGTATAACTAACTGAAAACCGCATAATTCAATTTAACGTTACAAATACTCGTACTTTATAGAAATATCATAATGCCTAAGAAAAAAGCATTGAAACAAAGTTACCCTTATGAACTTAACTAGAAAGAAGAAAACTAACAAGTATAAATATTAATATATACATGGAACATGAGTTGTATCGATCTTATAATCGTAAGAAACGTTTAACCTTTTTATCACTACGCAATGTTAGATAAACCCGTCGAAAAATACATTCAAAGCGTTCAAGAAACACATTAAATAACAAATCAACAATTCGAAACGCGAACTCCGCTTTATACCACTCGACATACATATAAAAAAAATCATTTTTATTAACAAATCCTTCGCGAATGATATCGACTACTAACACGAAAAATGGATACTTATTATGAATAACGAAATATATATTAAAACCGGATTTACCCTTCATAATAACGTCATCTATTAAAGTTTAAGAAAATACAAATGGGTCATTCGGAGGATTTTAAACTTTTGAATCTATAATATAATTGGAAAATTCAACTCTCGAATTACTATAACAATAATGGTACGCATAATTATTTCATGCCTTGGTTTAAATACTCTCCCTCTAATAATTTACATTTACTCCTTTTCTTTTTACAAATACACTATCAAACTCGATACTACCAAAGAAAAAACACCTTATAATCGATATCATAGTCTTTCGTAAGTCGTATAAACGCTGCGAAATTAAAATAAGCGGGGTAAATCAACGAAAAGTTTAACCCGAAAAATTCTATAATTAAAGGCTATCCGAAAATGGTATTAAAAAAGCTTATATCTATAAATACTCTTTTCATTGAAGTTATTAACAAGGTTTACAATATAATCTCAATTTGATCTTTTACGCCTTGCACTTTTCGTTTCTTTTTGAAATGCACCATTTACAGCTCTTCTAATTTATTATCAGTCTTAACTTATATTATTTACGACTTGTTCAATAGATCATTAATCTTTATATTTTCGATTCATAAATTAACTTCTACAATATAATTCTTGATTTTTACTATGTTTTTATCATATTACAATGAGTTTTAAAAATACAATTTTATTACTGTATAGTTGTCTATACTCGAGCCAGGGAAAACCGGAAAATATAAATAAATCAGCCATTTACTACAGAACGTCCAATGGGAGGCGAGGGTTATGTTATGTTGTTCTTCGTTTTAGTCCTCGCCATTGTTGCCGCCATCATTACTAGCGCCACTACCACCACCACCATCGACACTGTTATGGGCATCACCACCAGAAAGAGAATCCTGCGCTTCGAGTAATATTCTCCTGAGTAAAGGGCGCGGAGGTTCTTAAACCTTCTTACGATGACACGCGATAAGGTCCTCAAACTTGCCTATGTAATATATACGTAAGCCCATCCACCAAGCAGTAATAATAGTTGCTGTTTACTTCAACAGCCGATTAGCACTTAATACTTATTAACTTCGTTTTGTTTTACGTATTACAAAGGTATTTTTTTTAGGGGACCCAGAAATAGGGTATTGAAAAGGATATAATAATTAGTGTGTTTCAAATTTGGAGTTAAAAAAATGGATAACTTATCGTGAAAACGAAACGTGCGTAATAACGCTTCGGCTTACGATTCCAAAATTACTGAATGAGAGCATAAGCTAAAACAATGGTTTGTAATACAGATAACGAAACACGCGATCCCCATGTTAATAATAATCGTTCATAAATTTACTTGAGATAACGGACGTAACATACGACATGTAAAGCGTATCTATTAGAGGTCTGGTAATACAAACTTGGATACACCAATCTAACACGTTATGCGCTAAAAAAAGCCTCGCGATGTACCCTCGCCAGGTGTAACTCTAAGCGGCAAGCTCGTTTCACTACTATAACCTTATTTACAAGAATATTAGTATTGTAAGATTTAGGTGTGGGTATAATTATTGAAAACCGGGTTATGACTCATTAATACTACGCTTTTGGTAGCTAAAAGTCGTTACGAGTAATAGGATTTTCATATATGGTGAAAGGGTGAGGTTTATAACGGTAAAATTCCCCTACCCCTCCCTCTAAAAGGTTAGTGAAGGAGGGAATGGGGAGGGCAAAAAAGGAGGAAAAGAGACAACGATTATGGTAGCAGCAACGGGGAAAACATAGAGAAAATGGATAACGGTTTGGTTAATGATAACTATGGCGAAATAAATAATAAAAGCCGAAATTGAAAATATATTTATAAAGCTGGTAGGATTATTATTAAATGAGCGATGAGTTGTGTTACCGGCAGCTTCATCATATCAATGTTGACGCGTTAAATAGCGTCGTTCAACCCATTTTTTGTGAAAATGTCTATTTTGAGAACGGTTAATATATGAGGTTTCTTAAGTAATTAATTTGTACGAAAGATTTGAATAACTAATGGAAAACGAGTAGTTCAGTCGCATGCATGCCAAATAGTTAGTTAAAGATTAATCTTAAGACTAAAGTTTCGTTTTTTAAAAAAGTGTTATCTGATTCGATAACGATATATAGTTTTATACTTACTTTCCAAATAATCAATACGAGAATCATACTTTTATAATCACACTTTTATAAAAATCTCTAACTCTCCTAACCAATTCTCCGAAACCTATGATATTACTGCTACTAATTACAATACTATCAATACCTAAATTATATCAAAACTTAAATAAATTATACGATTACTACTATTACTACTGAAGGGCTAATTAGAGGCTCTATAAAATTTTTATTATTACTACCAAACGATTTATTAGGAGCTCAAATAAAATAATACTATTATTATTCAACTAATTCTTCAAGGATCGAACAAATTTCACTATTACAACTAAATTACAGATGCATAACGTATTAAAGAAAGAAAAGATTAACTATTTAGATATGATTATATATCCCTATAGTCAATAAACGGTCACGATGCAAAGTGAACTCTTATATAGTATACAGTAATATGCTACGATACAAGATGCACTTTTTCAAAGTATACAATACCGTTTCATATTTCAAGGTATACTCTTACAAAGTGTATAATAGCATGTCACACCCCAGAAAAAAATGTTTGCAAAGTACATGATCAAATTCCACGCTAGGGATAAAAGTTTATAAACTCTTAACTAAGAAGTGTACTCTCCGAATATCTCTTCTCCATTTTTATCTATCTATCATCAATACTATTCTATCTTTTACTTGATTTTTACGTTATAGTACAAACCTAAGAGACCATACCGATAGTATGATCTTAGAAGTGAGTGTGTTAATAAGTTACCAAATTGGGCAAACCGCTAGCCGGTTTATACCCTAATTTATATGGGTTCTTACTCGGTTTCTAACCCATATTAAATTAAATAATAGTTGAAGCAGTAATACCTACAGTGCAGTAATTCAACTTTACTTACAGCAAATTAAACTACACTAACTGCATGTTGAGTGTATTATTTTGTGCGGGCCTACTTTATTGGCTGTAAGTTCAGTACAGTATGCGACCATTTCAAACTAGAGCACAGACCAAGAAATTGGCCATACAAATTACTGCCAAGATCGGCTAGTGGTCTGCCAAGCCTAGGATAATACATTTACTACTTAACTACGTAATACTACTGTTACTTCGACTAATCGAATCGACAACATTATAATATCTAAAGCCCTACTAATACTGATTAGTATTTATTAAGTTAAGTTCAGATAAGCTATGTAAAAAAAGAAGCTACACTTTGGTTACATTCTAAGTTAATCAAAGGTTGGAGTAGAGGAAAGATTCTTGCGAAGAGGCTTTATTAGTACTACGCCAGTCTACAACAGCAGGAAAACAGAAAAAACTTTTAGGTTACGCTAGTCTATAACGGCAATCGGGAAGTAAACAGCGGTATCATTATTTGAAAAATACTAATAAATCTTTGTGAATATTTTTGAGAAATATTGAGATTGACTGTCAAAAATCTTAAAGTTCGGTAAGTTGGCGAACGGACAAGATAGTGTTAGTATGGGTGCTATTATTTTTTAAAAAAACTAAATACTACGAATAAAGCAATAAATAACCTTCGACTTTTACTTATAACAACAACCTTTGACCTATCCTTTCCACAAAAATATTGCCGCTACTAGAATTCTTTTACTTCCCTTTCGTCTATTCAATCGTTAAGACTGCTGTTTCGAGTGAAAAAAAAAAAAATCGCCAAGTTGTGCTAAAAAAACCACATCGCGCGTTTCAACGCCTAGTTGCCAAGCTTCCACGCGACTTTATACCAAAATATTAAGTTCCAACACCCTAATTTACAAAGCCCCTTACCAATTAAGTTCTACGTAAGCCAAAACCTTGATATGACTACTCCTAGAGTTTACTTGAAAGCTATTGCCGACTCTATTAAGGGAAAAAAACGATTAAAACCCTTGCATCATTCTTTTTTAAACACTACAATAAAGAACTGTGAGGCTACAATATCGATGAAGACTTAATAAAAAGGTATCCAGTCAACTGCGTTGGTAATTACATCATCTACTACAATAAATGCGATGACCTTAACCGTGGCAGTCGTGATTTTCGTAAATACCGTAAGTTTTTTAACGAATAGACTATTAATATGTGGAAAAAGGTTTAGAAAGGTGTTAAGTTAAAATGAAAGGAAGAACTTGAACAACGAGAGATTCTTATACCGGAAAAAAATCTTTTCTAAACTGGAAAAGATTATCTTTAACCTGGCCCAACTTGAAGAATACCCTTAAGATTTATGCCTTAAGGGGAAGGGTATTAAAGAATCTTAATACCACCATACGAGTTTTAGTGGGCTTCCCCTTTACCCCCAATTAAGTTAAGCCTCTTTACGCACTAACAATAAGGAACCTGTTAATTTTCTCGGCATTCTAACACATTTACGTAACAGCGCGGAGTATTCCCTTAACAGTGGTAGGGCGTGTAAAGCAACAGTTTCCAATACAGCTAAAGTAATTTTCATTAATACTTTACACCAGTTAATTAGAAAAAATCGTGAAGTCCTTTAAAATATTCAAACAACTATTACCCCTCAACCCTTTAATCAGAATTGTTAATCCCTTTAAAAGCCTTTTTACGGTAGATTTGCCTATACTTTCGAGTCTATTATAGGATCTTCTATAGGACTTTACCCCTCGAGGAGACAATCGACAATTATCTTTAACACCATAACTCAGAGGCTTAAGACTTCAACAGTTAGGAAAACCCACTAAAAATTAGGATAACCGTCGCTATCTGCCCCTCATACTTCTTAAGATAATGAATATGAACTACAAGCTTCACTCAATCTTCGCTAAAATTCAAAATAATATAAAGAAGTATGATAGGAAGCCCTACAATCTCTTCGACACAAAGATAATACCTCTTTTAAATATTTTCAAGTAAATGGAGGTTCTCTTTTTTAGTTTTTAGTTACTATTTCCCGAAATCCTTAAAGGGTACATTAGGGATTACTACCTAACTTTCATAATATAAGAAACCACATATCACGAAGTTTACGATATCATGAAAAGCTACTTCGAGCATAACGTTCACCTTGCTTAATAATATACATATTAGGCTACTATGAAGTTGACTACAATTATAACGAAAAAGAAAAAGAAGGAAATACTAATTTATGAATTAAACCTGATGTTAAATAAGTTAGTTTTATGGCAGAAAGTAATATAGAAAGCCTATATTGGCGAAGCCACACTTCGTAAGCAGGTACGGACAGTTATTACGGGTGTTAGTAAGTTTGAATACGATTTATAACGTTTAGATGTCATTTGCGAAACTTTTTCAATTAGTTGAGCTTTTCGTTTAGAACTGTAATAACGCGTACATCAAATTCGCTCGGTATATACCCTTAAACCGGTAATTTCCATAACGTAAATAAAGAAGACCTTGCAAAGATTAATTATGTCAACCGAACGTATAGCTTAAGGCGCCTTCAACGCTTAAGGTCCGTCCTATCGACTTCAGACCAGAGGTAATAACTACGTAAGCAATAACAAGGTCTAATTTTAGGTAGACCTGTGAACCGAAAAACTATCTTCGTGATAGTAAAAAAAGATGCTAAATTTATAGTAAGTCTAGGTGTTGGTTAATTCGCCACATCCTTATCGAGCGAAAAAGATAAAAAGATAATGTATTAAATACAGTATCTTAAAAACTACTTAGTTCAAATGACAAACTTTAAGGGCTATAAGCTGATTAACGGTAATAGTACATATAAGAAAATTAATTAGCATAAAGATAATTCTTTTAAAGCGAACTAATAACTAGTCAACTACGTCTTTCTGTACCGCTTGGGCGGTAAAAACCCTTATCTTTACCTTAATCAAGCTTCTGACTCCTTATACACTTGTAATCTTCGCGATTGTTATACGAACCATACATTTTAAGGTATTATGCCAAATATAGAGGCAGTAGGATACTTAACAAAAAGCTATTAGTCATACGTAGTATTGCGAAGAGAAAGAATTGAAGATACTGAGATTAATTGGTACGATATTGGCAAGGCTAAAGTTGACTTTAAATGAGGTAAACAACTATTGTTAATTGGGATAACTATAATTCAAATTATTATAGAATCGATTACGTTTCATATACTCAAGTCTACTACTACATTCCTTCATTTCTTAAAGAATATAAAGACTCTCGGTGTCAATGTCAATGTTAATGCCAATGAACTGGTTAAAAACGGCCAGAGGTTTCCTTACGCCTTTAAATAGGGGCACTTATAGTTTTATCTTCAAAGCTTAAAGAAATAGTATTCAAACTAACAAAGAAAAATATAGGTCAAGTATAACAGACCTTGAATTAACCGACTGTTGACAGGCTATGTAAAGTCCCAAGGTCAGCAAAACATAAAAGAAATAAATACTTTTGCCTAAAAATATAAAAAAACCTTTGCTACCATTACTAAACATATGTGTAGACCCCTCCAAAATGAAAATTTACATTTAAAAACGATAATGATTTCAACCATAGGATTTTTAGGAATATATTTTACGTAAGTAAAAATCTTATTTTTTACTCTGTTGGCTTTGTTACCTTTTTTATGGGGATTGGTTTTTAAAATCCCTATCGGCAAATAATACATGGTAAACTCTAAGGATACTATAGATTGACATGTAAATAGACCAATCCAAAGTTGTTATTTACGCTATTAGCACTAAATTTACGACATTATAGTTTTAAAAAAAATATTAAAATAATGGAAATTTAGTAAGAATAGATACTGATAAAGGCTTATTAAAGTATTATAAAGGTTAAAAGGGCATATATGCTAGTGTAACAAAATCACGGCAAATGGAAGGGACCATAACAAACCTTAAGTATTGCAAAATTTGAAATAGTTGTTAAAATTACTAACGGAGCCTCATAGTTATACAAATTAAATATCCCCTTTTATTAGAACGGTTAATTTTATAGCATTGAAATAGCGAGCTATGAAATACTCTAAGTTCTGAAACTGTAAGCCGGTAATGACGTTAGTGAAAGGTAGCTAAATTGAATTTGATATATCGTTAATCCTTATACTTGGTATTGATACCAGCTTTAACTTTCACTAGAAAATCTAAGGTATTAATTTAACCATAATCGATAAGACTGACTTAACTAAAGCTTAACGGTACCTGGAACAGTATACCCATGGCAGTTATATTATCACACAAAGATAATCGACGGCCTTCTACGACCTATTTATTACGGTACAAGTATAAGAGCCAATAGATTATAGCTTTAACCAGATAAACAAAAGGCTTAAGTGGCAGATATAAAACTTGAACTGAAGGGTTAATATGATTTTAATCGACTTATCGAGAGTTAAGTTAATAATATTTACAGAATGATCCTTTGCAAATACTACCGACATATTTTGACAGATCGACTTCCTTATAACCCTCATTGATAAGGATAAACATGAAATATAGTTTAGTATTATCAGTAATTTGATATATTAAACCTTTGTCAAATGCAAAAGAATTACACGAAACGTATTAACTTTAGAGATTTACGGTATAATAGAAGGTTTTAATATAGGTATGGTATTATTGGAAACCATTAACTTTATTACCAGGCAGCTAAATGTTCGTCCTGTCCTGGTAATAATTTGTATCGGCTTAAGGAGCCTATTTGAATACTTTTCGAAGCTCGGAACCACTAGTGAAGAACGTGAAATATTCGACGTGATAAGACTTTGCGAAGCCTACGAAAAGATGGAGATTGATGAGTTCCAGTGGATCAATGGGAAAAACAATCTTACTGACGCTATGAAGAAGTCATCACTAAACAAGAGTCTTAAAAAGTTTATGGATATCAATAGGTTGACTATATGTATCAAGGGCTACGTTAATAGGCCTCCCGGTAAGGCCAAATTACGTATCAGCGGTCAGTTATGTACTAGAGAATTGGAAAATTGCCAGGGGATTAATGATGGCGACTTATTTAATTGATATGGCTAAAGTAGAGGTTTGTATTAGCCTATTGAAAAAGAACTTTTTGTGGGAATTAATGAACTTCGATCTCGGAGAAATAAAGCAATTGAGGTTAAATGAGGTTAATTTACGTGAAAATGAGTGTAATTTGATATGGAAGTTAACTGGAATTAATAAGGGTCTGGCTAGTTCACGAGGAGGTAATTCGTCAGTAACCGGAAAAGATTGGTTGACTACACTAGCGTGCGCGCATAAAATGAAAAGCCATTGGTGTTGGAATAGTAATACCTAGAGTATTTTAGGTCGAATGTACTTACAGTAAGATTAACTTTACTAACTAGAAATTAAGTATATTATTGTGTGTAGGCCTATTGTATTAGTTATAAGTCAAGTAAAATGTACGCCTACTTTACACTAAGGTATGATCCAAATAATTGGCTATTCAAATTACTGCGAAGACCGGTTAGAGGTCTGCTAAATATAGAACAATACATCCACTACTTAACTACACAAGACTACTATTACTTGGTATAATCAATTCGATAACGTTGCAACGTCTAAAGCTCTAACAATAGGAATATAATTACTCATATGCAATATATATTGATACGTTTACTACCATTAACTGCTTCTTCTTTCACAATTTCATCGCTAATAAGTTTTATAATTTAAATGTTTTACAACAACATTAATTCTCTCATCTTCATGTGTATTTAACAATAAGTTATTCCTACCTGTAGTATCCTTCCATATATGCATACCCCGAGTTTATATTACCCTTTTCTTTGTTCATAAATTTGTTACTAAAGACAAATATTAATTATAATAATTTACACCACCAATAATAACGTTGTTAATAATGTTGACATTTTTATAGTCTCTTAATTTACTAAGCCCATATTCATTGTGGATTCTTCTCACGTATGGATTTCATTCAAATAAAAAAACTTATTGTTATTTATAATTTTTTCGAGGTTTTATTCCAATTAGCCTTTATTATAATATTTATCAGACTATCTTTGCAATCAATTAATTTAAATTATTCAATTTCCTTACTTTTGTAAGTTTCACAAAAAGTCATTACGTTTATTATTTGGCGTTTTGGTTAGTTATGCCGAGTTGATATAGAAACTCGAATAAGCTTCAGAGATCGATACAAATAATACTTGGTATCGATAGTAGTTTTAGCTATGTGGTACCGATATTATCGCTTTTTCCCACTAATATACTACAATCCAAGCTAGTCATTATATCATTAACCTTTCAAGCTGGGATGTTGCATGTAACCATTGTGCAGTTGATAGAATATTAGTTCATGTAAAGGGATCAAGTCAAGGCTGTCTCTCAAAGTGGTTGGATATAGTTTATAATCCTTGAGAAATAGAAGAAGTCTCTAGTATAAAACTGGTATAAATCTAGTATAATATGGCGTAATCTAGTTATATAACTAGTTATATACGATAAACATAAGAAAGAGCATCGTAAAAGTGTGATAATCGCTAGGACCAAATCTCTGGCAACTATTAGGGTAAGCACCAGCTTATAACATTACTTTAAACCTACTTATCATCAGCACCAGCGCTCCTACCGTCTATTATGAAATACGCTGGCGTATTATGAAATACGTTGGTATGTTTTTAAAGGCTTCGGCTCCATTAGTAAATTGTTAAATACGAGAGAAGAGGTATAACAGTAGTGATAGTTTCCTTCCCTATTAATAGTCCCTCTAAATTCGCTCAACTTTAAAAACATTTTTGCTTTAACAACAATTTTCTTACTAAAGAACTTGATCCCCTTTTTTTTCCTTCTGTTATTTACCTTTTAACTATCTTTCTTATTGGAATTATCAAAGCCCTCTGCATTTTCCCCATTAGCAATATAGCCAGTCGTTGCAATTATAACTAGCTGGTCAATAATATCTTTATAAAGGTATATAACACGCTTTTAAATAGTTTTATACCGGCTAAAGATCTATTAAAACTCTCACTTAAACTTCATTGATAATTATACAACGAACACTGATAAACGTATACATTTAAAATATATTACACATAATAAGTCGCATTTCCGTTCATTTCACATAAACGCTACTATATGATACATATTTATATATAGCTTCAAACCTACTAATAATTGATTTAAAACTGTTGATAGGACTATACAAGAAGATATTGTGTGGGCTTATAGATTCAAATATTCTACAATCTACATCTAGTAGTCTTGATATATATTCAATTTATTATCAAAAATATCCTTATAAGGATCTAGATTAGGATTGATACTTCATTACTAGTCAATACTAGTATATACTAGTAAATACTAGTATAGGCAGCATCTCTATACTATTTATTCGTACTAGTTAATACTAGTATTTATATTAGTTAAACATTAGTATTAGTAGGAATATTTACAACTCAGGTGAATTCCTTATCCTTTAGTATTAAGGTGTTTTTTGCTTAAAGTTTGTATCAAGTACTGACTGACCTTATTAGCTTAGTTGGCTCTCTTGCTCCTTCTGTTGAGTTGTGTACTGTGTTGCTGTACCTATTTTACATTTTAATATACCCACCTAAAAGGTATAGTTCAATTAAAATAAAAATTGAGAAAGTAAAAATAAAAAGGTAAAAGTTAAAGTACAGAAAGTCTAGTGCGGAGAAAAGAAAAAAATCCGTGAATGTAAAAAGCAAAAGAACTTGTGTAATGTGATTTAAACCGATATACTTTTTAATATCTTCTTTATTAATATTCCAGGTATATACCAAAACCACTTCATCATTCCATACCTATAGTACAATAAGTTAACTCAGTGTATAAAGCTTTATAAACCATTAATATAATCTGAGCCAAAGTTAACTAAATTAAACTGTTACATTATTACTTCGTATTTTGCCTTTGGTAATGGCTTTGTTAACCCATCAGCCAGTTGTTTATCAGTAGAAATCCACTTGATTTGTATTACTCACGCTTCACTTTATCCCTTATAAAGTGTTCTTTAAGGGGTATATGTTAAGTACGTTAGTAATACTCCGAGTTCTTCAATATTTTAATGGATTCTTTATTATTATAGTATATCGTAATTATGATAGGAATACGTAGCTCCGTAAATAGGTTCCTAATATAAATGGTGTTTTGATTGATCCTCATTACTGCCACACTTTCAGTATTCACAAAAAAGGGCACACTTTGGACCCCCGTTTAGATACCCAGTTAACTGTATTATTAACCATTTAAAATGTTTATAAATGAGTAGACTTTCCAGTGACCCTATTCCCCTTCTAGTTATAATTGTACCAGCTGTTAATTTTAAATCTTCGTGTATATTTATGGTAATCTTAGTTGAAGTTTGTAGTATTTCAATGTAAACTTGTCAAAGGATCCTTATAACCAATTTATCGTTTTTAGGTTTAGTATCATGAAAAATATCTAAAGGCGTAACTAATAAATATAATGTTTTTATATAAAGGATTATAGTAAAAACGTAAAATTAACGATATAAGGAAGGTGATATCCGACTTAGTTTGGCATATTTTATAGCCAAAAGCCCCTACATCTGAATAATACCTTTTAATTTGTGAAATATTAGCTTAATCGTCATATGGAATGGCATAAACGAGTGATCCGGTTGTAATAGTGATGTAAGCTGGATGTTTGCTTAATTTCTTTATTTTTCAATCTAGTACCCCTTTTATGTATGTATTTTGTGTTAAGATAATCGAACGTACGTTTCTATTCCTTGAGATACGCACCACTAGAAACTGCTCTGCCTGTTCTAGGTCCTTATACCTAATTTTTTTTCCCCAATATTTATATTAAAGCTCGTGATAGCATTTGGTTTGTGGCCCATTTTCAAAAAATCATCTACGTAAATAAATATAATAAGTTGACAACAATAAATAATATATACTGCGTTATCAAAGCTCAGTTTTTCAAACTCAAACGTATCAAATACTTCTCTTAACCTCTTTGACCATTGTCTTAAAGCTTTTTTTAGACCGTAAAGAGAAGTAAGTAGCTGAAAGACTTGGTCGAGTATAGGATTAAAACCTATAATATTTTTATCTGGATACTTTGGAACGAAGTCACTAATAGTGTTCGGGATTTGCATTAACACCAGTTCTTTAAGTTCCCCGTTAATAAAAACCGAGTCGATATCGATTTAGTCGATAATTTATCCATAAAAAGCATCAAGTGTAATAAGGATCCTCCACGTGCAAGATTTTTCTACGTTAGTAAAGGTTTTAGTATAGTTAATACCATACCTTTACCTAAATCCCCAAATTACGATCCTTACCATATACCTTTCTATCTGAACTTTTAAATAAGTCTTAATCTTGATTACTTCTCTTGTAGTCAGTGCGTAGCGTATGACATCCCTCTTAATAACCTTAAAGACATTAAAAGGCAGCAAACTCCATATTTTACTGTGAAGAGCCTTTTTCCAATGCTTTTTATTTGTGCCCTCTAAAGCTTTCTTCATAGCCAGTTGTTTCTCTAGTATGTTAACTAAAAGTACAAATCAGACTATGTCTTTATTAATAACAATATCTATTGGCAGACTTATTGGCAAGCTATTTAATCTTTTATGTACTATTTAACGAATATTCTTCCTTAGTTTGGGATTTGTAGCTGACCTTTTAGTGTTATAAGGGATACCAACCTTAATAGATTTGATATCTTCTTTCCTTACAACTTCTTTACGGGGTCCCGTAATAGTTTTGTCCAAGACTGTCAGGTTAGAAATTTTGATAATCTTCCTTATCGAGTTTCCCGGTTGGTTTGAAATGTAAACCTTAAAGATGTGCCAGGGCTAGGTAATGTTAAAAAACTGCTACAAAAGAAGAATTCTCTTTTTGTTATGGTCCGACCTATGATGGTAAGCTAAATAGGTGCCAAATAGGATTTACTATTGAGGTACGGAGGAAGACTAGAAGAGGCTACCGTGTCCCAACATGAAGGACCTATGGGCAGGACCAATGCTCAGCTCATTACGTGCCCTTTCACATACTGTACACGGATCGTGCCCGGCTTGTACCCGTTATATATATAGTTACGTAACCTATAAACTTAATAACCAATAACTTAAGTCTATAGTATACCACCTTCCTCTCCGGATATTATAAACTTTACGACGCTCAGTTAAATAAACACCAAACAAGGGCCGTATCCACAGGTCTTTAACATCGTATAACGCGACTTTTAATCTTATCGCTAGTACCTTATAATACGCCCTTAAATTAAACAGATAATATATTTCTTTTACCGCCGACACCATATAACGCATCCGTTAATAAGTCGTTTAATATATTTCTTTTACCGTTGGCGCCGTATAACATACGTGTTAACGCGTTGTGTAATATATTTTTTTTACCGTCGATACAGTATAATACGCCGTATAAAGTCGCGTTTTTACCTTCAATATCGTATAACGCGCCCCGTATAATACGTAAGCATTGCCGAATCCGGTCCGTTAATCCCCATAAATATAAACTCCCTTTATAATTTCTAAAACCTTTTCTCTTTCCCTTTTATAACGTCGCCGTCTTTAGTTAAACACTCTTTTTATAATCTTTCGTTAATTATCTTTTTATAACTATTTCACTTCCCCTTCATATATCCTATTTCAATATTCACATTCATATATTTTAACATTTTTTTCCAACTTACTATTGTAATTGATATATGTAAAGGGTTTAGTTTAAGTTAGGTTATCGCTAGAGCCTTTAAAGGGGATAATAAACTACCCCATACGGTATATTACCCTATTATATATTATTACCCTACTCCTAAATATTTATTTTAATTTCCTCACGTTATAAGAGATCTTCTTGTTTTTAAAGATAATAAGGAATAAAGTAAGCTTTTTCCGTTATAATATAAAAACGCCTATATATTATATATTAACCGCCTTTGAAACTTTCACGTTTTTCTTTTTACATTCGAATTTATCAGACGTAAATGTATCGTATATATCGGAAGGTTTATCATAAGGTAAACTTACAAATAAACCTTATGGAAAAACTAAATACAAATTCATTTCTTTTCATAATATATTTAGAAAATAAGTTCATTTATGGACTTAACCGGTTTATATGCCTCTTTACGTCAATTAGTCATTACGCTAGAAAATAGGGGTTATATAATATCTTTTACACGTAAACGTTAGGTAGATATCACGGGTTATCGACCTGCCTTTACCTTTTCATTTTTAAAATTAATTAATTAGTTTACCCGGTTCCATAATATCATTTAGGTATAATTTTTTTTTGTTATACGGGCCGTATAAGCCGTTACCCTTTTAACCATACGTTTACGTCACCCCGTACTTTCAGGTCCGTTTTTACCTGAGACTTTTTTGTCACCTTTTATTATATCGCCTATTTATAAAGACAAACGCTTTCGGCCGACTGGGCTTTAACATATAACGTTTTCGCTTCGGCCTCCTCTAATTACTGCTATATACCCTTTCGTAATTTTAGCTTAAGTGGTTAAAATAATATAATTACCTAGGTTATATGTCTATGAACAATAAAAGCTAAGGCATACAAAATATAACTAACGAAATTTAAAGCTTAATTATACAATTTCTAATTTTATCCATATCTTTTTCATTAACCTTAAATAAAACGAGTTGATCGGGCTAACCGCGAACGAGTGTAAGATTTTATCCAGGCTGACTGCATTACCCGAGTCTAAACTAATATATTTTAATTTTTAGTAACCTATCAAAAAGGTCGTTTTTCTCCTTTCGTCCCCCACCCTACTTTTTATCAACCGTTATTGTCAACCTTTTTTAACGCCCGTATTTATTAAAGTTATACTTTATCGTCGGACTCCCCTAACATTCGTTCTCCTGCATATTATCTGTTATCGGCTTTTCCCAACGCCATCCTCTCTTCGTGTTATCCGCCCTTTTCGGCGTCTCTTCATATTCGTCGCGCGTCCTACCAGCCCTCCTCCTCGGCGCCTAATAATTCCCGCTACACTTTTCATCGTCCCCCTTCCCCAGAATTACCTAGTATTTGAAGTTAATTACAATAAGGCCCCTTACATTAATAACGTAAATATTCGTTACACCTTGATAAGGATAATAATAATGAATAGGTAAATTTTCGCTAAGTTTTATTAAAAGTCGTCTTATAGTCCAATACGTATTTAAAAAAGTTGGATAATATTTACCCGAATTTATTTATTATATTAGAATTTCGTTTAATAATAAAATTTTCTTTTTATTTATAAGTAAATTATTTTTTCGAGGGTATAAGCGATTTACCCCGCGCTTGTTGTTCAGTAAAAATTCGATGCCAACGTCGAAATACCGGGTTATCATAAATCCAAACATTTCACCATTTCGTCTTAAATTTGTCTAAAGCTATAATATACCAATAGTTTCCCAATAATTTTTTACCTAGCTTATTATAACCCTTTTTTTCAATTAATAAACAATGAATCTAGCTACGCCTCGTTTTTACCGTTGGGATTTTCTAGATTTTAAATTCCTCAAATTTACCTTGTTTTATGTCGTTAGCTATTAAAATTAGTCCTGGATAAGTATCTAATAAAACCTATGAAAATGATTTAAAGTCTTTTACTTAACCAAGTTAACATAAAATATATGGTATTTACCAGTGACATTTACTATGATATTAAATCGGTTCGAAATATTTATTTTCCGGTATCAATTATAAAATCAGTTAAACTTTTTATTTTAGCGGTTTGTTTTAATACTATAAAGGTTTAACTGAACCCATTCACTAACATTATATTACTTTACCAAACGTTGTTAAACATTCACCGCCGTTTTTATTCATTATGAAATATAAGTTATCATCCTTCAAGTTGACTCTTCCCTTTCGTATAAATAAGTTAAAAACGTAATAGATCGCCCCATCGGACTAATTAACGACTTCGTATCTCCGTTTATTTTTAAAATAAGTAACGTTTCGTACCTATTTACTAAACGGTTCGCTTTCAACCTAATAATAATCAATTTTAGATTGTTGAATACGAATTAATAAAAAAGTAAATTTAATGTTTAATTATATTTCAAAAATTCGACGATGATATATAGGTACCTTAAACCTCTTGGTTTATTTACTTAATACCGTCATCTATTTAAAAGTAATATATCATAGATAAAAATTATTCATCTTGAATTAAAAATATAAAGTTGTTTGAAATACGCCTATTTAATCCAAACCGAGATGACTAATAATAAAAGCTAAAAATCCATAAAATCTTCACTATATATCCAGATTAAGTTTCGTATACATATCGGTAATCATAAACTACATAACCTTTAACTAAAGAAACTTATAAAAGCTATTTGTAATAACTATTAAATATTAAGGGCTATTATGAATAGTTCGCAGGTTAACTATAAAGTTAACCGAAATATACGCTTAATACCGGTCAGAGATAAGGAGAGGTTAAAAGATACCTTATCGTAGGGTACGACAAGGTTTCGTCCCATTATATTACATTAATATTCGATATAAAAGTTCAATATTTACAACTACCCCCTTTTAATAGTAATCCCTTTAAAAAACGTGAAATAAAATCTTTTTATACGGATAACTTATAATAAGCGAGTCGTAAGTTTATTAAAAAATCGTCTTCGTTAATAATTTCGAATTCGGTTGTTATAAACGACTATCATAACGTAATATATCTAGCAGGTTAATTCCGAGATCCGTAATTTACCTTTACTATACTACATTGAGTAAAAGGCGTTTAACGTCTTCCAAAACCGCTAAAAGGGAAACTTTATATAACGGTTCATTCGTTACTTTTTATCTTATAATTCCGCTAATGTACACGTGTTGAAAATAAAGAAACTACTTAATTCCAACGATATTGGCGGGCCTAACGCAAGCTGGGTCCGCAACGGTATTATCGGTGTCACTGTACGAAAATCCCCTAATATTATCCCTAGTAACGACCCGGACGCCAGCTGAGTCTGGGCCGATACCGTTTTCGATAGCCTTTGAAAAAACCCCGACCTATCTTTAAAATATATATCATCGTAATCCAATAACTAAACCTCCGTTTCACCAAGTTCCTTTACATAACCCGCCGTAATTTATATCTCTTCAATATATTAGTTTATTAATACCACGTTTAACATAGTAATGGAAATAAACTAAAAAACTTTCGCGTGGCGTTTGTTAACTTCAAGTTTATCTTATAATTTACGGGTTAAAGTATCTGTAGGAGCGCTTTAAATTACAGGCCTATACGGTAGGCTGTATTGAAAAAGTAAAATGACTTCGGTCTATTACGCCTAACGTTCCGAAATCAAAAGTAATAAAATAAAAAAAATTCAATTCTTTATAATCCATTAATGTAGATATTATTATATACTTTTATAGATAGTATATTTAGGTAGCAGTATATAACTCTATAAGATTCACTCCTGTGGCAGGATAAGATCACGTATCATGCTACAAGCTTTACTCTTGCAGAGTATATGATAATGTGACATGCTGCAGATTACACTCTTATACGTAGAGCGGTCTAAAAGCAGGTATTCCAGAGTAGTACGCTCTGAGTGAGGGCTTATAAGCCCTGACCTGTAACATACACCTCTAGATGTTTCTTCATGACTTATCATCCTTATCTTCTATTATACTAAAATATCAATCATTCTAATTACTTTTCAAAAACCTCATATTTACGTAAATATTATAAGCTTAAGACCCTACCGAGACTAATTAGTAGCCGACTCGGTCGACTATAAATAGCCTAGGAAAGAAGAGACACACACACGTTAAATACCTATAGCGGAATGATATAGCGGTCCTAATTGTCTGTGATTCAATATTACGTCTTATAAAAACCATACGTGAGTGTAAAATTGCGCGGAAACGCCGAAAAATCTAAAGCGTTACAAAACTATAAGATTCAGAGTGACTTTAAAAAGATTAGCCCCGTTTCGTTAACCGTCAAATTATATTGGCGCTTTAAACGGATAACCGAGCCCTTTTTGAAAGGCGTTCTATTAAGTATTAGGCCACGCAAATCAAAAGCTACCAAGTTTCGGAACCCTTCGCTTAGACCCATCCGATTTTCAACAATCTACAACAATCGCATCACCAAGATCGGTTACATACAAACAACCAAACCTACCGCCTCAACATCATCGGTTACAAACCAAGAAACCAACCGATCCCTCCACCAATTTCTGCTACGGCACGCTAATACGGACCGATCACCAACCACCGGATCACACAGCTACACTCCTTTTGCCCTACTCACTTTCCTACGTTCGCTCTATGTATTCTAAGCTTATTACTTGAAACGTTTTGAGTTTTTCTAGTCGCTTAACTACTGTGGCGCTACTAAACACTAACGAAACCTTTTTACGTTTGCTTTGTTTTATAATTTCGTTTGCCCTGCTTATTTTAAATTTATTCAAGTTTTCCTAGATTTTTGGTTAATGTAGGTTATTCAGCGCTAAATACATGATAGCTCCATCGATAATGATCCTGGCAAAATCCTACGAATATATGGAATACCTTTTCACATACACGTTGTTTCAAAGTATTATCCTTAAACATTTGAACCTTAACTTTTGGGAAAACAAAATCAAGGCTCTTGTAAAGGATTTGGATCCCAATAAGGCAAATGAATATATTAAAAAAATGATTTTTAATTATTAATGTTACGAATTTGAAAGATGCGACTTATTCAACAGTTTTAGGGATAACTTTGCGGACTAGTTACTAGATATATAGCGGATAGTAGATATTACAATTGTAAAAAATCTTGCGAGGATAATTATGAAGTAAAGGTATTAATACATTTAGTGGATAAAACTGCATCGTAAAAGCCCTGTTTACAACGGCCCAATTTATACAAATGCCGAAATGAACGGACAAAGAAATCATAAAAGGAGAATTTATAAGGGGATATTACCTACAGAAGCAGAAGAAAGGCCTATGTAGGCTATAAAGAGGAAAAGGACTGCCAGGGAAAGAAGGCTTATATAGGCCGTAAGGAAAAAAATAACTGCTAGGAAAGGAAGGCCTATATGGATCTCATAGAGGAGAAGGACTACCAAGGAAGGAAAAATTGTGTGTAAAGTCCAAGATACAGCCTTATAACGAAAGAGGGCTACGGAAGGAAGAGAAAGAAGAATTAAAAGCGTGTCTTACACGTTTTGAGGAAAGGAAAGGAAGGGGAAAAGAATATAGGAGGAGAAAGGGCTAAGAGCGAAATCCAGACCACATCCTTAAAAGAAGGAAAGGCCAGGTATACAGTCCAAGCCACAGCCTCGAAAAGAAAAAGAACTGCTAGTGAAGGAAGGTTTATGTGGGTCGTAAGGAGGAAAAAGGCTACAAAAGGAGGAAAGCTTATGTGTGCAACTCGAACTACACCTTTGGAAAAAGAGAGGAATAGAAAAGATTACTCCCATACGCTTCCAAGGGAAAGAAGGGCTGGTTACGCATTCCTGGCCACGACCTCAAGAAAAGGAGTGTCTAGGTACAAAGTCCGAGCCATAGCCTCAAGGTAAGGAAGGGCTACGAAAGGAAGAAAAGGAAGACCTAAATACACAGTCTAGGCCGCAGCTAAAAGGAGGAGGAAAAGGGCTGCTAGAGAAGGAAGGGAAAGAAAGAAGAAAAGATCTGCCGCAAATGTAGTTTCTAACCGACTATAAATCACAGGATCTGCCACTAATACAACAAACGTACCGCTCACTTATTTCAAAATCGGCTACGTTTGCAACACCTAAACCGATCATACTAGCAAAATCTGCTACATTACAAAAATCCGTGGCGATAATTTAGGAGGAGGAATGACCAGATGCTTTATACGCACCTAGGCCCCCACACGAAAAAAAAAGCACTCCTATTACCACGAAAACAAGCCACTTATATTAGTATTTCACCGTATCAACCTACGTACAACGCTTTAAAGTATGTATTCACAATATATACGTTGCTTTTGACACTTATTACGACCATCGACGTTATGAGGAAGGTCACATAACTTAATTCGTAATATTATTGCTTTACTATAAGCAAAAGGAACGAAAAAACAAAAGTTTTGCCTAGAATAGTAGTATATACCACTGTTACTATAAATAAGGAATATCGCTAGTATACAACTAATATAAATCGCATTACTTATACTGTTACTACTAGATAGGAAACACACAAAGAAAGAATAACAGATAGCCTGTATGGATATTATTATATACCTTTATAAATAGTATATTTAGGTGGCAGTATACTAATCTGTAAGATTCACTTCCGTGGCATAATACGATCACGTGTCATGCTACAAGCTATACTCTTGCAGAGTATATGATAACGTGATACGCTGCAGATTACATTCTTATACGTGGAGCGGTCTAGAAGCAGGTATTACGGAGTGGTACGCTATGGGCAAGGGCTTATAAGCCCTGACCTGTAACGTATACCTCTAGATGTTTCTTCTTGACTTATCATCTTTATCTTTCATTATACTTCAATACCAATCATTCGGATTACTCTTCAACGACCTTATATTCACGTGAATATTATAGGCTTAAGATCTTACTGACAGTTTACATCGTAAACTGTAAACTAATATTATATAATTCGGAAAACTACGCTTTTAAATAAAATACCACCGCAAGGATTTCCTTATCGTAAATGGTATAATTACGTTTTTTATTTATTAATCGTACGGAATAGAAAATTACTAACTTTAAAATACTATCCTTATCCCGTTACGATAAGTATTTTCCTGACACCGTTCCCGAATAGTCGGTTTTCACTACTATTAGCAGATTAAGATTTTAATATGCCAAAATCGAAGTCGTAACCAAAGTATCCTTGAAGATTTGAAATATATATTCCTCCCGTTTCGTTTAATCCTCATGAATACTATATTTCGTTAAACCGACGAGATAATTCTCTTATTTTGAGAAATTGTTAATAAAATCATATAAAAGTTAACAAAACCGAAAAATATTCGAAACTTCCGAATAATCCATAATAAATTTTATTCGCGGATTACCCGGAATTTTTCCGGGTCGACCCGGATATATACCCTAATCGTTATAATAAAACCCAAGTATGTTACCTCTTTGACTACGAGATTACAAGTTTTTAATTTTAAATTTTTTCTCGTTCTACAAAAAAGTCTGAAACCATGCAAATTTTTTTTATATAATTGAATTCAATACCTAAATAAAAAACAAAAAGGGGGTTAAATTACGTTCTAACAAAATCAATCAAACTACTCACTATGATATAATTAATGTATCGCTGGAATATCGCCGGCGTTTCCACAAACTTAAAAGGAGTAACTAATTATTTAAATAATCCGAACCGCGTACGAAACGTCGTTTATTCCTTTTACCCGAGTGTAATTCGAATACTGTAAAAGGCTAATGAAATATTCAATTTTATAAGCTATATCAATTTCGAAAATATACCCAATATTTTTTCAATTCAAAGTACAGGAAAACAATGTTATTTTATAATTTCATTTCGTATTGAATAATTGATATAAAATTATTATGCCCCTTTTAATTTATGAATTAATTATACTGGTATTGTAATTGATAAAGGTCCAATTTAAATTCAACTTTTGTTCATTAATTTCTTATCTTATTATTTCAATTTATAAAGTCAATTTCGTGACATAGAATATAATGGCTTTTTAAAATCGATTGAATAAAAACTTACTTTCATTTAATTTAATATTTATATGGTAGTTAAATTTTACTCTATATTAAGGCAACTTTCATTTAATTTAATATTAATATGGTATTTAAATTCCACTTTATTTTAAGGCCAAGATTTAGCTTTAACTTTGTTGAATAGGTCGCGATATTTAGTTAATCTTAGTCAAAAACGTAACTAATCATTTTCCACCTTAACCGTAGTCGTCGCTGTCGTTTACAAAATTCGCGTTTTTTCGTAAATGCTTATAATTTTATTCATTCGAAACGCGTCTCCTTTACGTCATACTTTTTGGTACGAACGTTATATGTAACCGAAAAAAACCGAATTTACTACGCCTTATATATCTTCCGTTTCAAGACGTATTATTACTACGTCGATAATTAAGCATCCTTAACTTTAAATGACCAAAAGGCTACCATCAACGTTTGAAGTTACTTATGAATATCGTATCTAAGGTATTGCTAAAATTATATCTAGTGTTATTTCGAAAATAATATATATTAATATGAGGTTCGACTTTTCATAAAGACTTATACGAAACTTAGTTATTTAAAAAATACGTTCATTTGCCGTAACCCTAATATCGTATCTGAATTTCACGGATAGATATAAAACCGGAATTCATTTTATCTTTAACCGTTATATTAAAATTTGGTTTAAAATATAATAATGATTATGGTCAAAATCGACTTTAATGTTTAAAAAATAGGTGTTATAAACAATTATAAAGATAAGGAATAAATTTTCGATTATATGTATTTTATTTAAATTAATTCTTTTTACTTCATTTTAGAATTATATAGTCAAAGCTATATAACCATTAAACGAAACTATATTTAACAATTAGTATTCCCCCATTATCGTTAATAGGAACGTTTTTAACATTTTTAACTTAAACCATATATACCTACGTAGGAGACAATACCGAGCGGAAATCATAATCACGTTAATAATAATCCGATAAACTATAACTTACATAATTCCCTCAAATAAGCCTAGCTTAACGTTCCTTTATTATCGGTTATGTCGTCTTATATATTTAGTTTTAAATATGTATCTAACGTGTTCATTACGATAATTAATTGTAATATCGAAATAACTAGTTACGATTACTACAACTTTCTAATAAAAGTACTTAAAAAGCATAAATTCCCGTTAAAACCGTATTACTATCTAGCCGTTAGGTTTATATAGGTTTCGTTAATTAACGACTAAAACATCGCTTTAAATTTAAGGATTTTCACTAGTTGGTGATTTCGCGGTATTTTTCCAAAGCTACAGCATATTTTGTATGATTAATACCTACCGTAATGAATTTATTGCGGATATGTAACGATACGCGAAAGGGTAAGTAATTGAATTTTACAGCCGAAGGCCAATTTAATCCACCTATTTAAGTTAAAAGTGTCTCGAACCTAATGACAAAAAGTATTTAAAAATTTCTATCATTTATAATTAAACCTCGAAATTGAATTAATAACTTATCCGCGCGGTAAAAGTTGTTAAAATACGCTTTAATATAATCGAAAAACTTCCTTATATTATATAAACCTTGATATTATTCGACTTCGTAATACATCATGACGTTTATTTTTCCGCCGCCATATAATATCCCTATATGTAAAGAAACGTATACCGACCTTTTTTAATTTATATTTTATTCGCATTTGGAATATATTTAATTGTTTAACGCGTAATCGCCCACGTTAAAGTTAATCTGTCGAATTACTGTTGTTTATATCGTTTTCACCCACTCTATGCTGTTAAAAACATAACGCGAATCGCAATAAATTCAGTTTCGAATTGCTAAATATTTACAACGACTTAAACTAATTTAAACGTAAAGTAGATCGTTAAAGTCGAATAAACTGGTGATTATAATCATTTTATAACCGATACGGTAAACCTTACGTTATTTTATAAATGAATTATATCGGTTTAAATCGGGTTTAAGAGGGTAAAATTTATATTTATAAAGGTAAAAAACTAGGTACTCGACAACGGCCTTATCTTTTTCGATAACATTAAATTAAAACATCGAATCATTAAGGTTTATGATCGATTTGTTCATTATCAATAATATTTTTTCGAAAAAATAAAAAAACCCCAATAGTATATTATAGTTCGACGTACGACAATAATCCAAATAGATACCAAATGGGATTTACTATTAAGGTACAGAAAAAGACTAAAAAAGGCTACCATAGCCTAATATACAGGGTTTATAGGAAGGACCAATACTTAGCCAGTTACGTGCCCTTACACGTCCCGTACAAAAACCGTTCCCGGCTTATACCCGGGCCGTATCCGGTTCGCACCCAGACCGAGCTCAGGCTGAGTACTACCCATCCCATTAAATGCACAGTCATGTAACCTATAGACTTGATGGCCAATGGCCTGAGTCCATAACACTTTTCTTCGGTTAAATGAGTCTTTTGGCTCTTCCCTCGTCTTATGAAGGGTATATAAACCATAATAGCAGAGCCAGGAGTAAAGGTTAAATTAATGTTGGGGTTCCAACCCATATATCCCTTTACTTCATTGTGAAGACTCTTATAGGGTGTGATGTACTAGATCCCACTCCTATTGTTAACCGTTAAGTTAGATATAATAACGGTTACTTAAAATAGGTAGTACAATAAGTAGTGTGACTCTTTTCCAACTACAATCTAGGTCTTTATCTTTTATAAGATCAATTTATTAAAACGTTCGTAAATGCTGTTTTTTGAAGGGTATATGGTAAAGAGAACTTAAGGGTGAAATCGTTGTTGATAGATATCTTCCTAACTGAATAATCAATTAGCTCCTTGCCTTCCTCAAAGATTAATAAATCTATTATTTACATTGTATGTTTAATTATTTAGTTTAGTATATAATAAACAGCTCTTGGTCCTTTACCAGGGAATGTAATGGTTGTATTAAATTATTTGTAGCTATAATTAACCTTTCTAGCTATTAGGCCACGAAGTTAGCTCCTTAGCCTAGTAGTTGTTTTCAGGAAGCTATTAAAGCTCCAAATAAACCCTCCTTTTTGGGGGTATCTTATCAGGAACTTGGTCGTTAACGGATGCTTTTGAAAATTTATAATGGGTACAAATAATGTCGAAATACTTCGTATCTTGGTCCTTTTTTGGGTTGTCTAACAACTTAAATAATTCTTTTACTTTCCTTAGGCTAATGTAACCAAACCTAGTACATTAGAGGTAATTATCCAAAGACTTGATAGTGGTTATGGTAATCGCATTACAATGGAATTACTATGTGGCCTGGATAATAGTGTAGTCGCTAGTTATAGTCGCAACTATTTCTTTACTTGTGATGTTAATTAATAATAGGTTTTTGACTTTGATGCATAGATTATAAATCTTTAATGTTCTAGTTAGGTTTATAATCATCTTAGGGCATTAAAAAACATTGTGGAAAATCAGAGTATTATAAATGCATCACTTATTAAACTTAACCGATATTTCAACTATTTCTTTTCTAGTAGGATCAATAAAACCTCCCCTTATTCGTAATCTGGGATAGTTTTCACTTTATATCTCTAGATACAAAAACCATTTCTTTTTGTTTATAATATGGCAGGATAATCCTGAATCAGCTTTAACAGACTTTCGTAAATGGAGTTGATTAATTGCAAAATAATGTTATAGTGTAGAAGAAAGAGGAAGAAACTTAAAACTTGACGTTAAGTTTTGAAGGCTTAACGTTGAAAATGAAGCCTGAACTGCGGCAATACCCGCATCTGGTACGGCCTCTGATTGGTCGTTTTGGTGGTTTGACGTAAAAAATAGAACCCTTGACATTGAAAGTGGATACTTTGACATTGAAACTGGATACTTTAAAGTGGGTACACCCGTGTAAGATACGGCCTCTGATTGGCCGTTCAGGTAGTTCAACGTAAAAAGTGGAACCCTTGATGTTAAAAGTGGATACTTCGACTTTGAAAGTAAATACTTTGACGTTAAAAGTAGATACGTTAAATCGAGTACATTCGTGTAAGATACAGCTTCTGATTGGCCAAAATTCTCCAGTACAGGGTTCTGTGAAAATTCTTACATAGTTAACTACGCAATTGATTGTGCCAGAACTATCAAATTATAATACTGTAAGTGATGGAGGTCATTTACTTTACCATTGTTAATGGCAATGGAATTCGCTTTTTCTTTCTTACTGATAGATTTAGCAGCATTAGAAGGCTGTAGATTTGGATATAATGCCTAATAAACCTGTGCCAAATAGTCCCTGTGAGAGCTTGTAAAGCAGTTTCTCTTAAACTAACTAATATGTTGGTTATGGTTAACAGGTAGTTTTTGTGTTTTTTTTTTTTTTGGTTTTTTTGGTTTTTTTTTTGGATAATAGAATGTGACGTTTCCTTTCCTCTTTAAATCCGGTTCTCGTTCTGGGAGTCCAATTGTTTTTAACGAAATAATAAAGGAACGGCTTTCTTTGATTTACATTGTATGTGAACTATTTAGATTGGAAACTTAGGCTTAATACAAGTCAGAAATTATAGGGAATACTTAATATCTTCAACAAAACGTACTTAATAGATCAAGCTCTTTCTTGTATTTTCGAAAGCTTTCATAAAAAAGGCTAAAGCTAAATAGTCTAAAGGGCGAAGAAAATGAGGTTAATTAAAAGGTTCTTGATAGTAGATGGATTCAGTGCCTTGGAATATTCCAATCAACTTCAATAAGGTCTTATAAAGATCCTTAATGCTCACGATAACGGCTAAAAGATCTAAAGTAATGAAAGAAGTAATTGTCTTGTAAATCCGGATTTGAATACGCATAGTTTTTAATGTCTTTGTAAGATTGTAGTCGATCAACATAAAAAAAATGAATGTATTCTTTTTCCAGAAAGACTGTATTTATCTTAATTTTAAAGATAAACTTTCAAGATATTAAATTTCTTAGCAGCATAACTGTTGGTAGGCCTTTATTGTTGTAATATAGTTGATTCGAATCAATGTGGTCGAAGTAACTGGTGCTGCATTGATATTGTTTTAATGGTTTAGATAGAGTAAGTTCTAAGTTTGGTAGTTCGCTGACCGGTCTGCACACTAATTTGTATAGCAAAACGCTTTGGCCTGTACCCCACTTTGAAGTAGGCACTTACTGCACTGAACTTGTAGTGGAATCCCACAAACTGCAGTCAATTTTCAGTACGTGCAATTAACCTTATTGCAAGTTGGATTGATCATACTAAATACCCGTGAATATATAGAAGGTGTCAGAGGGTTTATATTATCAAGAAGGTAGCAGAGGTGCTGGGTGAACAAAATCGCAACCGTGCAAGTAATGATCAAAAGCCGTGAGGCTATTCAGAATATACTGAGACTGAATACTTAGATTGACAACTGAAGAGCTATGAAGGAAATACTATCTATGTGGTGATGGCCGTGTCCTTATATCCTATGGCCTTCATACCATCTTCAGTGCTGAGGCTCACCGGTACTCACTGTGGCTCACCGGTGCTCACTGAGGCTCACCGGTGCTCACTGAGGCTCACCGGTAGCTCAGCTGCATGCTGGCCTGTTTCCTGACCCGCCAAAATGCTTGGGTCATAACACAAGTAAAATTGACTTAACTGTACTGCACTTGACTGCTATTCCAACACTGGCGGCTTTTTGTTTTGTGCCTGCACGCCAGCGTGGCCTGCTATCAATTGGTGGCAACCTCTGAAATCCCTCCTTAATCCACCAGCTAGACCCCTATCAATTCCAATCAATTTGTACTGAAATCAACCTTAATTACGACCCCTTACAGCTTTTTTGCTTCACTTCTTCGAGGTTTTTTTCCCTTAATTCCCGTGTACAAATCATTTGCCACAGACTTGTGTAAATCAGGTATGTAATCACTTTTGCTTACCTTTTACTAGTAACTTGAATTACTGCCACCCTAGTGGTTTTTCAATTTGCCAGCCTGTTTCTCCACATCACGTGCTGGGCAGTCCACGTATCCCTTAATTCGTATGATTAGCGTATTGCTGTTCACAAACCTTTCTAGGGCGCTATTAGATGTGGCTTTAGTTATGGCATCGGTAGGGTTATCTTTGCTGTTGATTTACCGGAATTTATTGATTTTCTGGGCTTTGTATGCCTATGTTAACGTTATTACGTTTATTATTAGGCGTTTTTCATTGTTTGTACCTAGTTTTAATAAGTACTCATAAAGGTTTCGAGAATAGGTATACACCACTATAAGTATCGGTAGCAAACCTAGCTATTTGGTAATAATCTTTAATGTGCTGTTAGTTACCATACCGATATTAAAGCTTATTATTATACCGTAAACTTTCAAGCTTAGTATACTTTAGGTTACGCACTTGTATTTAAAAAAATTCTAGTAAACAAGCTTTCTAGTAATCGTAAATTTCCTTTTAAACTTATCCTCGTTAACGAATATTATTAGAAAATCAATTTGCGATGTAAAGTTAATATTGTTAATAAATAACCCGTTCGTAAAGATTATTAATTTCGCTTTCATCAAATTTATAAAAACTATGTTGATTACTCCTTTTACGTAATTCATTTGCCATTTCATCCGCTTATTTAATTTGTTAAAGTTTTTGTTTTACGGGTTTTATTCTTATACCATAATGGAAAGGTTGTACTATACTTTCGGTTGATATAGCGTAGCGATATAGGCCGCATGGGCCTTTTATTTTAGGTATTTTTGTAACTTTATTTCGTTAATCTTGTCTATAAATATCAGGTTCATAACTTGCCTCTTTTGGCGTAGGCTATTATAAGTGTCACTTTTAGCTTTAATACTATAAATGCGGAGTGACGATTCGTTAAAGTTAAGTTATATATTTTCATTCAACGTTTCAACTGGTTTACACTTTTAAAGACTTAAATTTTCGATAAAAAGTTGTTTCACCGTTATAAACCTAACATTGTTAAGGAAAAAGGCGTCGTTAGTTTATATACCTACTATACCAAAGTTTACACCTTTTGAAATTAATAGGTACAGGTTAAATATTAAAGTTTTTATACCTAGTCTGTTTTTAAAGTGCACTTAGTACGTTAAGAACTAGTAAATGTTAGTTTAGGCTAATCCGTATAAAGACTTAATACAATGTATCATCTTGTTAGCTAGAAACTTATCCCTTAGTTTTTTTTTTTTTGGTAACTTTAATAATACAATTCGTCAAAGATTAGTAACGTATTACATATACGTTTACGTAATGTCCCGGCTATTAAACGTAAATTGACCTTTTACGTTAGCATTTAAATTGGCGTTAATATTTACAATCAAACTTTAATTGATTTTTTGGATAGTAGGCGATTGAGTGAGGATTTAGTCATCATTTTTATTACCGTATCTTGAGGCGATTGGCCGTGACTTTTCGTACGGCCAGTTCATGGTTTTGACTTTAACCGTGTAAATTATCTTTGGTTTAAAAATAGTGATATTTTATCCTTTGAATTACGTTAATGGTATAAATTATATAACCCCCCATAATCAGAGGCCATTAATTTTCATTTGGTTTCGTTTTAAACCGTTTACCTAGTGTATTTATAATGCTTCTAACACTTAGATTAAGGGCAAGTTTTTCGTTAAACCTTTCCTTTTCAAACACCTACGCCGTTTTATATGCCTTACCAAGCTTGTAATCCCTATTTTACTCTTCTTTCGTATGTATCCTTCTTTTAAGTAGTTTTTCACATCGTCAACGTTTTATTAACTTATTATTAGTCGGCTAGAGATGGTTATATTAGTTGATTCGTTTGGCTCGTAGGTTATCGACATTAAGATTTTCATTAGACTTAAGGGTTTTTATATACGGCTTGACTTGTGTAGTTCAGAAAGTTATGAGGCCGTTAGTAATTTTAATTACTATGTTTAAGTTAGTAATATTTAAGATTCTATACGGCTTATCCTATTTTCCTGGCTTACTTTACGTGAAAACTTTATTTTAAAGGAGGAGTAAAAGCACGTTTGCTATTAAAGGTTCGTTTTTGGTGTTTAAGGCAATATTAAGTTAGCAGCGTGTCGATTCCTTCCTTAATTCCTTCAGGGTTTTGTTGTATACTATAGTACGCTTTTTGGTACCTAACGAGGGTAGCGATTTAGTTGTTATATATGGGTAGGCTTTAAATACTAATAGAATTGGTATAAGTCTTTTTAGGCTAATAGTATCGTTAAGGCATTTTACCACTATTTAAAATCGTACCTTTTAGTTTGTAAAGCTTTCTATTTCTAGTATAAGGATATTATAGGCCTTTTGTAAGAGGAAGTATGCCTTTTCGACCTTGCTAATACCCTAGTAAGTTTTTAGAGATATATTTACATATAATCCCTATTAATTTTGTATAAGCTTGAAACTTTATCATAATAAAGTTGGTGCCGGTATTGTAAACTAGCATATTTGGTCGGCTAAGGTACGTATTAATTTACAAAGTACGTAGTGACTTTTATGTTTCATTTATCGCAATGGTTTTAAGGAACTTGGTGCCATGAAAAGCTGTAACAGAGTTTATGACATATAGTATTAGTTTACTATTTTGATCAAATACGTTTACGAAGACTTTCGCGTTTAAGTTTTGATTTTCCTTTATCGTAAACTTAAACTTTAAGGGGTTTTTAGAGTATATTTGACAGTGGTAATAAAGGCATTTAACTGCCTTTAGTGTTAATAAATTTACATTTTCGTATCTAGTTACTTTTAAGACCTTGTAAAGCATGTTAGTTGTCTTGGTAGTATTTAAACCTATGATATAATTAATGAAGTTTTACCTCCTTTAAGTTTATTATTACTGTCTTTAGTCTTTAAAGATGAAACTAGAGATACCCCTACTTATAGGTAAGTGAAAAATTTTTGCCGGCTTTAATTTGTATCAGTTTATTAGTTTAAATATTAATATCAACGCCGAGGTTTTTCTATCCTCAATGTAAAGGAGGAAGAAGGTAGGGTATTTTAAGACGTAGAAAATAATAGGGTTAATTACAAACTTTATTGTTGTCGAACTTAGTGAAGATAAATTTTTTCTAGGGCTAAAGCTAACTTTAGCCTTGTTAGTATTCGTATGGTTAAGCTTCATAGTAATATTAGTATATTTTCATAACGTTACCCATTACAAATAGCCTTCGGTTAAGTACTTTGTTGCTCCTATATTCGGTATGATCCCTTAAAAGACTTGTTTAGCGTACCGGTTTTAAATGGTAAAGAGATGTATGAGGTCAGGTTTTTTTTTATAGTTATGGCAGTGGTAAGGGTTTTTACTTATAAGTTGGTATAAGAAGGCGTGGTCGGCTAGTTGATGCGTGGCTTTCGGGTTAGTACCGGTATTAGTATTTTCGTGTTAGCCGATGGATTTTAGCTTGTTTTCCTCTTTTTTTATTTTTACTTCCTTCGAATTTGGTAACTTAATTAATAAAATCTCAATTAGATATAAAAGGGAACTAAGTATAATATATTACCTATTTTACTTTACGTTTGGCGGTAGTATAACGTATTAACCAATAGCTTTATTTGCCGTAGATTCAACATTTTTGGTGCTTGGTATAAATTTGCTGAGCCTGTTTAAAGACCTTGAGGAAGAGTAATACCTTATTTTATAGGTAGAGGTCCGGACTTTTTATTGATCGTACTGACTAGGCCGTCCGTACCGTCGATTAATGTAGTACGAATTGGAAGGGTTTTTTTTTATTACTGAATTCCGGAGCTTATGGGTACATACTAGTTGAGCCGGAGACTCGAGTAGTTACGGTCGCAAGCGAGGAATGTAGTTGGCTAAAAAACCATTCATAGGTGGCATTAGGGTTTTATAAGGTGTATTTGAACTTTTTATAACCCGTAATTATTTGCCGGACCTGCTGGCATAGGGTGTCTTTGCCAGCTTTAATATTCCTTATTACTTATTAGTAAATTACTAGACTGTTTAGCATTTAATTTAAAAGGTTCATCTTATTTTTTCAGTTTTTCTTATAATTTAATATATAAGATTACTTGATTATATTCCAGTCTGTATAATATTAGGTAAAGTTAATACTGTATTTGAAGTAGCCCTTTATGCTATTATAGATTTCGAGGAAAGAGATATAATTTGTTAGGTATCGGAGGTAGTAATCCTTAGCTTAACTGTTCAATATTACTGTGGAATAAAGAGTAGAATCCTGGCAACTTAACTTTTATTTAACGACAAATATTAAACAATGTGCGTAACTTGACATCGATGAGGTTGTACGGCTTACCGTTATATTTTTATTTTCTTTTTAGATTTTAACGAAGGTGGTAATTGCTGTATAGTCCGTATAGTTTATAAGAACGCGTCGAGGGGAAAGTGTAATATACTAGTTGGATGGATCTTTTTCACTTAGCCGTGGAAAAGACTAGGGTTATTACTGGTATTGGTGGGTAGGATAGTAACTTTTAGCCAAATTTAGAGGAAAAAAACTAGTAGTCGTACCTACAGTAGATTTATGTATAAAGTCGGTCCTTTTTTAATTTGGCTAATAAAATTGGACGTCTTAAGAAGCTTGGAGAAAGCGGGCCTAAGGGTTTCCGTTATGAAGAGGTTAACGATAATCCTTTTGGTATTAAAGGGTTTGGTGAGGTTCTTGTTAAATTAACTGGTGGATTTGAGGGCTTAAGGGGTGAATATTTATTGATTACTCACGTTTGTTTGTTTAAGCCTGAATAAGTTTTTACGAACGTGTGTATGGGCATTAAAGGTTACTGTCGCTCGCTTTTTCTTTACCCTTGATTAAGATTTATTAAGGGTTTTTATCCGTAGTGTGGTCATAAAGTAAGTTAGCCAAGTTAACTTCCTTTCCCTTTTTTGTAAGGATTTCAACTCCTCGAGCGAATAGCTCGGTTTTTATTTTTGTTTTTGCTTGCCTTTTCACCTGTTTCCATATTTCTAGGCTCTAGTCGCGGAACCAGTCTTAAAAGTCGTCGAGGGCTATAGGTACACGGCTGATTCCGGTGGTGTTTTTGTCGAGAATGAAGTGGCCAATTGCGTTGGTCAGGTGTTTTGAAGTAGAGTTTTGAGTGGCTTTAGTGAACTAGAGATCTTCGTTGTAGTGCTTTTTGAAGATGGCACCGAGGGTAATAATTGCCTCTTGTCTGACAGGATTAGTCACGGCATAGATTACAATGCATTCTGAAGCTATTGTAACGATCTAGCTGGTTTAAGGCTTGGTAGTAGTAGACATGGCGATTTAGCCTTTTGACAACTTTCTGAAATTTGAAATTTCTGATAGTTAATCTGAAGGTCTTTTAGAAGGATGAATGAAGATTTCTTGGTTTAGATGGAGTAAGTTCTAAGTTTGGTATACCGCTAGCCGGTTTGCATACTAATTTGTATAGCCAAACACTTTAGCTTATGCTCCACTTTGAAGTGTGCACCTACTGCACTACACTTACAGTGCAATCCCACAAACTGCAGTCAATTTTTAGTACGTACAATCAACCTTACTGCAAGTAAAGTTGACTTGACTGTACTACACTTGACTGCTATTCCAACAACAACCTTTAATAGCTATTAGCCAAACATTGATATTTGTAAAGGTTAACTTTTCACAGTCCTTTTGTAATTGTAACTTAGGCTTTGTGAGTTGTTTCCTTTCTTTAGCGTTAAAAAAGGGGTTTACAATGTTTCTCTCCTCTTCCTTTACTGGCGTAATAGCACCCATCGATTTGGGTTGTTTCGGTTTTCTAAGGCGTTCCTTAAGCTTAGATGATTGTTTTTTGTATAAGTTGATGGCTAACTTGTGCCTTGCTGATTCTGGAGAACTGATAGTTCTATCTGTATCTTCCATTGCCTCATTAATAAGATCATTAACATTGATAGCTTAAATATCTTGCTTATATTTAGCCCTACGAGTATCACGAGCTTCTTTTCTTCTTTTTCTCAATGGAGCTTTGGGTTCCAAAGCCCTTAAAGTAACGGGAGTAGCCTTAGAGCTTAGGAATCGAGGGGATGGGGATTCAGCTGGAGAAGAAGAACCTATAAGTTTTAAGGGATTGGACGTAATAGCAATCCTCTATAAAGGAGGACTATTATTACTGGTACTGCCGTAAGGAAACCCTAGTGGTGGAAATGATCTACGTTTTGGGAATACTAAAGGGGCATCCTCAAAAGTACTAAATAATCCAAAAGGGGTAAACATTTTCATTAGTATAAAAGGAAGTAACTAATTTAATAAGCAATAGTGCATATTTTTATTGATAATGTATTAAAGATACTATATAAAGAAATATTTTGAAGTCTTGTAGATTCATATATTCTATAATCTACATATGATAAACTTGATATAATTTTAATCTTAATTAAGCATATCCTTATAAGGATTTAGATCAGGATCGAAACTCTTTACCAGTCAATACTAATATAGAATAGTAAATAATAGTTCTTGCATGCTAGTAAATATAAGCCCAAGTAGCATCTCTATGCTAATCTTTCGCACTAGTCAATAATAATACTTGCACTAGTAAAACACTAGTGCTAGTGGTGATATCTACAACTCCAGTAAATTCCTCATCCTTTGCTATTGAGTTATTTTGTACTTGATCTTAGTTCTAAGTACTGACTGGCTGTGTTGGTCCAGTTGGCTCTGCTAGCCCTGCTATTAAGTTGTGTGCTCTTTGACTGTACCTATTGTATATTTCAACAGAAACAAGGTTATTATTATCACCACTACGCCTATAATAATATTTGGTATAGACTTAATTAGTGCATTAATATGCTCCTAAGCTTTATAGCCAACCAAACAACGCTATTACTGAGTTATCTTAAGTTTATTTAGACCTAGACATTAATGAATGCGGTATGAATCATATTATGAAATTTTTTTCCCCCCAATATAAAACAAGTAAGATCAGTAAAAGCTTAAATAGCCGTCGATTGAAGCGTCTTGCGTATAAAACACGAGGTTTAAAGTAAATTTAAAGTGAATTATAATGTTAACTCGCCTGTTACCCCTATCGCTAGAGGTTATCATTACGTCGTATTGGCAAACAATGTTCAGAATGACGACTTTGGGTTTTCTTTAGTCATACATCCTAAAATAACGATAATAATATTAAGAAACAGATAAAACAATAGCTAGGGCAAGATCGAAAAGGTTTTTATGGAAAATTACAATGTTGGATATAAACTCGACACTTTCGTGAAATTTTTTACTCAACTCGTGAATCACTTTTGTATGGACTTAAATAATGATAACAACGATAAGAATGACCTAAAATAACTTCCGGACTCATAAGAAATAACGTTTTATTGGAGGTTGAATTTAAATATATTAAATAGTTGGATTTTCTAATCGTAATAAAGCTACCAGTGGAATTCATATTGCAATGATTCACGTAATTCAATACAATTTGTTTAAAATATAGACAAACTATATGAAAAGTAATGAAAATTCAGCTTTTAAATCGCTTCACGCTAAATATTGCAATAAAAAGTAAATATTTCAATATTATTCGTTCGTTTTGAATAAGGTAAATAAGGTAGTCGTACTCCACTTTTGAATAGTATTAAGATTCAATAAATTTAAAAGCAATAATAAATTGGAAAGTTTCGAACGATTCCCAAATCAATTGGATATAACCCTTCTATTTCATTTTTATTTGCTGTCTTCAGGGGCTCCTAACTCAAAGGCGATGAAATAAGAGTTTTAATTAGGCTTTTGAAACATTTTAAATATAATATTCAGGTTCGATGCCATTATTATCGATAACAAAGTCAATAACTGACGGATCGTAATTGCGGGCTTAATTGAAATGTAGCGTATCAATAGCTGTTTGGATAAGTTAGTCGATATTAAATCATAGATGTTCTCCGCCTCGAACATTAGTTAATCTATACAAAAGTTGATAACTAACGATACTTGATGCTCCAAATAAAACTAACGTAACTTCTTTGAAAACTAGTTCGTTTTACATTTTGTAAATACAAGTTAACGTTTGTTACCTACTTTAAACTATTGAAATAAAAAACGGTATGTATTGAAGATTTTTCTTTGTTTTTTTTTATTGTACTTTGACCGGGGAGTCACTATTGCAAAGAATGGAACTAGCTGCTACAAAATATAACTGTAGATACCAGTGGGAGTGATTGTAACGAGAGATACGCGGTGCCAGTATGAGCTCTCATAACTCCTTACTATCCCTTCAATCAAAACCTTAAGGTTCCCCACAGTTTAGAGACCCGAAGGCGTGTAAACTGTAACTTTGGTCGGGCTGTAAAATAAGGCCTTTTCAGTCTCCGCTTGATACCTTCTTAAGTTAGGAATAAAAGTTGTTAGACTTTTCAACAAGAGGAGGACCCTGTCAAACAGAAAATACGAGGTTAAAACCCGTATAAAAGGCAAAATTTCAACGCGTGTATAATGGTATATAAGCGTTACGTGGTATATTATAGTAATGAAATATCCTTTTATAAACGAGATAATTCGTATGTCGTATCCCTAAATAAAAGAAGTCTCTTTATTCATACGATACCTGAGTTTATACTTTCCCTCAAGTAATAATGACGTAATCGAAAATATTATCATCAACCTCAATGCTTTTTTTTTTCAATTTTGTTGTCACTAGGTGATGCATGCCGTAAGACAGTACACTAGTTACTACGAAATATACCTGTAGATACCAGTGGGATAGATTGTGACGAAAGGTCCAAAGGGCCATTATGAGTCGCCGTGGCCCCTCACCATCCTTCCAATCAAGACCTTACGGTGCCCCGAAATTTAGAGACTCATAGGCGTATAAATTGAAGCCTTAGTCAGGCTATGAAACGCTGTCATTTTAGTCACCGTTCAACATCTAATCGCGTTAAAGATACGACCACTTTAGCCCATTAAGAGAGGAAGGCTTCATAAAGCTAACAAGAAAGCGAAGTAAAATCCCGTAAAAGATACGAAAGTAAAACGCGTACAAAATTACGCGTAGGTATTGTAAGGTATACCATAACAATGGAGGGCATCCCTATATGTACGCAGTGATTTATACGTCGCTACAGTATATAAAATGAGGCCTAGAATTAATATAACCACCAAATTTTAAAATTTCCTTGTTCAAGCACATACTTATCTAAAAAAAGTTAATATTACCATATACTCTAATGTGTTTAACCCCTTTTATCCTTTAATTAGGGCACACTTATGAACCCCCTTGTAATAATAGTATTAACGCGTAAAAGTTGTGCTACACGTGCGTGAGACCAATGAGTTCGGACGCGAAAACTGTTAATCCATAAACGCGTTAAACGTGCCCATAGCCTAAACCCC